>OZ024832.1:20688767-21288767 GCA_964016985.1 Anodontia alba | reverse complement strand
TTTTCAACTTTGAAAATTTTTCAACTTTGAAAAATGGTTTCCGTGCGATATCTTTTGAAAGAATTGGTGTATTGGATTGAAATTTTGTACACAGGTATATAATCATAAAATGTAGGTCGAGTTCGATTTAGAGTAAAATCCGTCTATTATTTTGGGAGTTATGGCCCTTTTTCAACTTTGAAAAATGGTTTACGTTCCATAACTTTTGAAAAGATTAGTGTATTGGATTCGTATTTTATACACGAGCATATAATTATAAAATATAGGTCAAGTTCGATTTAGGGTAAAATCCACCAATTACTTTTGGAATGTTGAAAAATAGTTGAAAAATGGTTT
Organism: Anodontia alba; assembly: GCA_964016985.1. Classification (NCBI taxonomy): domain Eukaryota; kingdom Metazoa; phylum Mollusca; class Bivalvia; order Lucinida; family Lucinidae; genus Anodontia; species Anodontia alba. The sequence goes on along the minus strand of OZ024832.1, from coordinate 21,288,431 downwards.
CTGTTCGATATCTTTTGAAAAGATTAGTGTATTGGATTCAAATTTTATACACAGGTATATAATCTTAAATGTATTTCAAGTTTGATTTAGGGTAAAATCCACCAATTATTTTTGTAGTTATGGCCCTTTTTCAGCTTTGAATAATGGTTTCCGTTCCATAACTTTTGAAAAGATTAGTGAATTGGATTCATATTTTATACACAAGCATATAATTATAAAATATAGGTCAGTTTTGATTTAGGGTAAAATCCACCAATTATATTTGGAGTTACAGCCCTTTTTCAATGTTGAAAAATAGTTTCAGTTTGATATCTTTTGAAAACATTAGTGTATTAAATTGAAATTTAACACACAGGTATATAATCATAAAATAGAGGTCAAGTTCCAAGCAGGGTAAAATCAACCCATTATTATGGGAGTTATGGCCCTTTTTCACCTTCAAAAGATGTTTTTCTTCTGATATTTGTTTTTAAAAAGATTGATTTGTCCCTTTGTTTTTTAATACCTGCATGTGGATGAGGATGGCCCTGGGCGGGGGCATCTGTGTCATACTGATACATTTCTAGTCTTATTTCTCAATGAAATCATATATATTTGGTACTCCTTAGAAGCCCCTCAGTGAGGCATTTCTAATGAGTACCCTCAACATACACTTTCATGTTGAAATAAGAAAATGTCATTAGTTTTTGGTTGAAGATGGAGCATTGTATTGATATTGCATTTATCTAAAGTTGCTGACACCTACTAAATTCCTAATATTACAAGCATTTCACTGTTCACCAGGGCCCAGTTGTTCAAAGCGTCGTTAGCTTAACGAGCTTGTTAGTGGTCAAAATGTTAACTGTTCTAGTAAGTACAATATCTAATTCACAGATATTTTTGCTGAAAAAAATGTGAGTAGCTTTTGCAGATGCATATATAACGTATATGCCATATTTAATAATCAGTGTTTTAACAATATGTTAACTAACGACATCGTTAGTTTTGAACAACAGGGCCCAGCAGTAGTTTTTCAGAATGGAGTGAAAAATAATTCAGTCAGAGTTGTCTCCCCTTAATTGAAATTCTGTGTCACAATTTCATGAAAAAGTGGAAAAGTATTTTAAGATGTGAATTGCTAATTATTTACACACATACACACATACTCCATGTTCTTATTGTCTTCAGAATCTGTATCTAATGTGGATGAAGAACTCGGAGAAATATTTCTGGAAGAGAGAACACCAACAGAAGAAGAAATAAAGGTAAGAGATTTTATCTTGTCTACTCTGTGTCTTCAGAATCTGTATCTAATGTGGATGAAGAACTCGGAGAAATATTTTTGGAAGAGAGAACACCAAGAGAAGAAGAAATAAAGGTAAGAGATTTTATCTCCTTGAGTCTCTGTCTTCAGAATCTTTATCTAGAGTTGATCAGGAACTTTGAGAAATATTCCTGGAAGAGAAAACACAAACAGATGCAGAAATGATGTAAAAGATTTTATCTCCCCTAGTCTGTGTCATCAGAATCTGATCAGAATCTGATCTAACATTGCAGAAGAACTTAGAGAAGTATTTCTGGAAGAGAGAACATGAACAGAAGAAGAAATTAAGGCAAGAGATTTTATTTCCTGTGGTCTGTGTCTTCAGAATCTTTATTTAATGATAATGAGGAAGTTAGATAAATATTTCTGGAAGAGTGAATACCAACAGAAGAAGAAATTAAGGTAAGAGATTTTATCTGCTGTAGTCTGTGTCTTCAGAATCTGTTTCTAATGTGGATGAAGAATTGGGAAAAATATTGTTGGAAGGGAGAACACTAACAGAAGCAGAAACAAAGGCAAGAGATTTTATCTCATCTAGTCTGTGTCTTCAGAATCTGTATCTTATGTGGATGAAAAACTTTGAGAAATATTTCCAAAAGAGAGAACACCAACAGAAGAAGAAATTAAGGCAAGAGATTTTATCTCCTGTAGTCTGTGTCTTCAGAATCTGTATCTAGTGTTGATGACAAACTCGCAGAAATATTTGTGGCAGAGGGAAACCAACAGAAGCAGAAATAAGGTATTAAAGAGATTTAATCTCTGGTAGTCTTTGGCTTTCAGGAATATAACATGAATCATACCCACAGAAAAGGGGGTTGATGTTTTTGTGAAGTCCCAGATTGGCTTCAGCTTTTTGATCATTTTATTCAGTACTCATCACTTTCTGTCTGCCGTCTGTCCATCCATCAGTCCATTAAACTATTTAAGCAGCTTTTCTGAAGCCACTGGGGGAATTGAATCAGAATTCTTAAAGGAAAAAGAAAATTTGCTCATCTAGAAGCAAATTCTTTACTCAAAGTCTAATAGCAATTTTTGAATGGTTCTGTACACTATGGAAGCTATTCTTGTATGGAAAATTTGTCTCCATTTGCAATATGGCAGCAAAATCTGTCAGGTGTCCATTCACTTCAAAGGTATTCCATCCTTTTACTTTTTCCACCATTATTTACAAGGGAGTCAACTTTTGCTACATGTATTTCCCAAGGAGATTATTTTTATCCCTTTTAGAGTAGACACTTTTCAGAAGGGATAAAAAATGATTTTGACAGAGTTGCATTCCCTGAAAATATATTCATTCAGCTTAAAGATTAATTTCTGTTTGGACTGGCTTATTTGTTATCTGCTTGCAGGCAGCAATTCGACGAGCATGTATCAAAAAAGAATTTACCCCAGTCATGGTGGGAACAGCCCTAAAAAATAAGGGTTGCCAGCCATTACTAGATGGGATTGTAGAATATCTTCCTAACCCTTCAGAGGTGACAAACTATTGTCTTGACAATAGCAGTGGGTAAGTAAATAGAGGATATTCAGTCTTTTGTTGCGAATAGCATAAATATTTTCATCAAGTTTAATGAAAACATCAGTATTTACTGAGTGCGCAGCAAGAGTGAAAATTTGAATGTTTTCATTACAAGATGAAAATTTTATGGTATTCACTGAAAAAGAGTAAATTTGCTTTTTATTTTATTGTTTACACACCAGTGGGTGTTTCTGACATCATAACTAATGTCACCAAACAAAACATGAACGTCATGGCGTCGACATTCAGTGCTTAGCATGTGAAGCGCTGGAGTGACAAAAACAAGAAGTTTCAGCAAATCAAAATAATCTTGTTACTAAAATGTTCCTTACGTTCTACCCGGTAACTGAGAAAAAAATGCATACCAACACTTGATAGTTTAGCTCAGAAACAAAGAATTAGAGGTGTTAAAAATCTGAAGTGGAAGTAACATCTGCTTTTAAAGCAATAAAGAAAACCGAAGTCATCCATAGCGAGGAGTGAAACTATAAATCGTATCAGCCACTAGTGAAATGATTTGATATCATTTCACTAGTGATTGATACCACTTTTATTTTCACCAGATATACACTGACTTCACTGCTAACAATAAAATATGGTGAAATACTGTTCAAGGCTGCCAAGTTGGAGATATAATCTATGCACATTGTCAACATATACTACCATTAATAAAGCATGCTTATTCATATATATTGAAAATTTCACCACCAAAAACTGAAAGTTTTCAGATAAAACTTCTGATATTTTTCATATTTCTGCTCAAAAAATAGATTGTGGGTACTTATTAGAACTGCCTTGCTGAGGCAGTTCTGACTGGTACCCACAATCTATGTTTTTAAGCAGAAATAAGAACAAAAATTTATACCCCTGTAAACCCCAGTTTTACTATATAACTGGGGTTTAAGGGGGTCAAAATTATATATGTGAGTTTTCGTGATGAATATCCATTAATTCTGTAAACAGCCAACAAAGGCCCTGATCATCCTGCACAAAAGGGCAGGTGTGGGCCCCGGTAGCCTAGTGGATAGGAGAGTTGACTCTTGATCCATTAGGTTTCTCACTGCTGTGGTTCGAGCCTCACTCAGGTCACACGTGGGAAAGCGAAGCTGCTTATGGATGGTCAGGTGGTTTTTTCCCCGGGTTCTCCAGTTTTCGCCCACCTTTGATGAACGATTGGCTCGATATAAGTGAAATATTCTTGAAAGGGCCGTAAAACCCAAATCAAAAAAGAAATTGCAGGCTGAATGGGGCATGCATTGTCCGCAAATGCACATCATAAAACGCAAATGTCTTACAACAGAAATGTCTTACAAAAAGTATGGACGATTGAATGTTTAAGACTAATTCATATTCTGCATCATATTTACCTCAAGTATTTGGGCAGGCAAGCCAGAGTAAACGGTTTAGACCCAGATTAGATACTGCAGAAAGTAGCCAGGTTTTCTGCTAGCTAAGCCAATACAAATAAATAAATTGTATTCACATTTTGAAGCAATTGGAATGCATTTCAAGAAAGTACCCTATTTAAAAGTGGTACATATTGTTCCTACACTATAATTATACATGTATATAGACACTTTTTGCTGATAAGTATGGAATTCAATCTTAACCCTTGTCATGCTGAATAAATGAGGATGCCACACCCACTTCTAATTGTCAGCCAGTCAGATTGCTTGAGCTAGCATATTGATACAAATTCACATACTTAATGACAAACAGTGTAGAGCCAGATCAGTTGGCTTCTTTTAGAAGCCAACTGATCTGGATCTACACTGTTTGCAAAGGCAGGGCATATCAGAGTTCAGCAGGACCAGGGTTAACTCTAAAATTTTAGTTCCCACATGCATTCACTTTACATGCATTATAACCTACAAAGCTGAGAAAAGAAACTGTGTAAGCATTGCTCTTCAGACTGTGATGAACATGTGAAGGGCTAATGCATTTCATTACACCTTTGATGTGAAGATTTAAAAAAAAAAAGAAAAATTGTTCTTTGTGTGAAGCTAACATTTATTTTACTGCAGGAATGAAGAAAAGGTCATCATGGATCCAGCAAGGTCATGTGATAAACCATTTATTGGACTAGCCTTTAAACTGGAGGTAAGAACCATGCATTGTTCCAGATAAACCACTTTTTCAACCAAAAAAGTTTTGACAATTTTCTTACCAGTCTTGAAAACATAATTATGTTGTTGGTACTCATTAGAAGCACCTTACTGAGGTGTTTCTAAAGAATACCTACAACATAGTTTTCAAGAGAACCGAGATGCTTCTAATGAGTACCCACAATATATTTTCATTGAGAAATAAGAAAAATATGTTTTCATGGAGAAATGATATTATCAGGATACAGCTCATATCTTATGAGGAAGTATCCCTTTTTGAATGATATAACGTATAGCTCTAGATAATAGACATAACAAGATAAATATTTTTCCATGGTTAACAAGTTGTGCAAGGGCATCACAATGGGTACAACATATGTTTTCCTGGAGAAAATGAGAAACATATTGATTGTCTTTGGTCAAAATAATTATTGATTGTCTTCGGTCAAAATAATTGCTTTTATCTCTAAAGCTATGCTAAATGGACTGAAATTTCATGCACCAAAGTTTCTGACAAATAGTGCAGACACTGATCAGATGAAGGAGCAGCCTGATCAGTGTCTATACTCCTTGCCATTCCATTTAGTAATTTAAGGAACAATTGTATTAAAAGCAAAATTAAGCCAACAAAAAAAAACATGGAATAAAGTGTAAGAAATTTTAGGACACTTACCCTATTTTAAATACTTTTTGCTGATTAGTATAGAAAAGTGAAGGTCCTAGTGAGGCAAGTTGCTGAGTCTGATTAGACATGCACAACATAGTCATGATCAGCCACTTTACTCATGGCGTGCAATAGCTTTAGATAAGGCAATAATTATACCCCCCAGTATATGAAGTGTGTTGTGAGGTATATAATTTTTGCTTTTCCGTTCATTCATATGTACATTCGTTCATTTGTTTGTCTTACCATCAAGTTGATGGACACCAGGGTCAAAGTTTTTGTGTCAAAGTTTATAAGACATATATTATAAAGACCGTTTGATGGATTTCATTCATATTTGGCCTAATGGTAGATATAGGTCTCAAGTTTTACTCAGTGCCATCCCGACCCTGGGGCCTGACCTTGAGGTCAAAGTCACAGACTTTGAATTTTCATAAAAAGGCAAATTTTTGCACTTAAGTTTATATAGCTATACTATCAAGACCCTTCAATGAATTTCATCTATATTTGGCATGAAATAGGCCTAGAGTTTTACTGAGAAGGATCCCCTCCACGGAGTGTGACCTTGAGGTCAAGGTCACAGACTTAGAATTTTTATATAAAAGTCAAAATGTTTGCATTTAAGTTTATATAGCTATATCATCAAGACCTTCTGATTAATTTCATTTATATTTGGCATGATGGTAAATATAGGTTTAAAGTTTTACTCAAAAAAATTCCTGTCCTGTGGTGTAAAGTCAAACCTTTTCCATTATTCACATAGCTATATTATCAAGACCCTTTGATTGATTTCATTCATATTTGGCATGATTTTATATATAGGTCTAAAAATTTCTCTCAGCACTGTCCCCTAGCTGGGGCATGGCTTTGAGGTCAGAGTCACACTCAGATTTTCCATACAAATGTCAAAGTTTTTGCTTTTATTATAAAGACCCTGATTGATTTCAATGGTATTTGTTATGGTGATAGTTATAGCTTTAAAGTTTTATTGAGCATAATCTTTGCACCTGTGCCTTACCTTCAAGGTCAAAGGTCATGAGCTTCACCTAATGTGTGACTTAATTCTTTCAATGTTGTATTAATAGAGCATATAACTGCCATCTCCAGAGTCAAAGCTGCATACTTTGCACTTTTCAAAAAGAGGCGATAACACTGGTCTGGGGTATATATGCCCCCACTGGGCACTTTGTCTACTTGTGTTGATAATTATGTCCCCTACCCCTACCAAAGAGGCTGGGGACATATTGTTTTTGGAATGGATCCTGTCAGCGTCGGCATAAAACTTCTTGTCCGCTCTGTAACTTGCAGGGTGGCCACGCACTCTGGAAAACAGGGAAAATGGTGAAAAAAAAATTCCCTGAAGGGAAAAATCAGGGAATTTGAAATTTTACTGAAAATCAGGGAAAAATCAGGGAATTTCAAAAAATCTTATCTTTGTAAGGTCGAAATATTCAAATTTTATAGCTGTTCAGATGTGGCTACTGGTGGTTTCTTTCTGCCATATGCTTAAAATACCTGCAGATCTAATCTTACTTAAAGGTGGAGTACTTGTTAGGTGGTACCAGTTATGATTTTGACTACCATGAAAGTAAATTAGCACATGTACATCATATTTTAGATTCATTTTAATTAAATTAAGAATATTGTGACAGCATTGTGTATAAACATGTCACTTGACAGCATTTGAATCAGTATATGACTTCTAAAAGTAGGGGCCATTGCTATAATGTTAAGGTTTTTAATCAGGGAAAGTCAAATCAAGGAATTTGATTGCTAAAAATGTGTGGCCACCCTGACTTGAATGCCCTTTGGAATATTTTGATGATACTTGGTAGAAATGTAGAACAGGACCAGACGACGTGTCGCGTACAAGAATGACAACTCTGCCTTTCTTACTTTTGGAGTTATCACCTTTTGTTTTATTTGAAAAAGCTTTCGTGTCCGCTCTGTAACTCGAATACCCTTTGGAATATTTCGATGGTACTTGCCAGAAATGTAGAACAGGACCAGACGATGTGTCGCGTACAAGAATATATAAACTTAATTACTTTAGGCATTATCTCCCTTTGTTATATTTGACAGTGATAATCCATTGATTTCGTGTTCGCTCTGTAACTCAAAGACCCTTTGGAATATTTTTATAATACTTGGTAGAAATGTAGAACAGGACAAAAGGACGTGTCTACTGCAAGAGTGACAACTCTGCCTTTCTTGCTTTTGGCGTTATCTCCCTTTGTTACGTCTGACAGTGATTATCCATTGATTTCGTGTCTGCTCTGTAAGTCAAAGACCCTTTGGAATATTTTTATGATACTTGGTAGTAATGTAGAACAGGACCAGACGACATGTCGCATACAAGAATGACAACTCTGCCTTCTTACTTTTGGCATTTTCTTTCTTTGTTATATTTGACGGTGATTATCCATTGATGTTGTGTCCGCTCTATAAGTCAAAGACCCTTTGGAATATTTTTATAATACTTGGTAGAAATATAGAACAGGACCAGATGATGTGTTGCGTACAAGAATGACAACTCTGGCTTTCTTACTTTTGGAGTTTTCTCCCTTTGTTTTGTTTGAAATAGATTTCTTGTCTGCTCTGTAACTGGAATACCCTTCAGAATATTTTAACTTCGTAATACATTAACCTATAGATAATGTGCTATTCTATTCTGTTATTCACCCCCTCCACAGAAAAAACGACCTTTCAGTCGTTATAAAGTCTTAATTCAGAAGGTCCCTTTAACAGTTACCTGTATGACGTAGTTCCTCCCGCTCAAATGATCACGTGTCAGTTTCTTTTCTGTGGACTTTGAATGTTCAAGGATTATTATTCTGTGTTAGAAAAAATGGATTAAAATTATTCTACACGGTTAAAATTTTTATATCCTTGACTTTCTCTGGTTCTATATTCACTCCTTCTACTATCTATGTACTTATTTTCGAAATATCGATCTTAGATTTCTTGTTTTCTCAATGTTAAATTTCTTCCTTTGTTTCCGCGTCAGTCGATGCATTTCGCCCGCGGCAACTGTGGCCATTTAAAAGCTAAATGGGATACACATTTATCTTGTCTAACTTGTAATTCTTGCACACGTATCTCTCCGTGTTATATTTGTAGTTCCTGGACAGAAAAAGTTTGGAACCTAGCAGAAAGAAGACGCCTTCATGCTACTAGAAAATCAGTTATGACGCAGAAGAGAAAACAGAAGAAATCAAAGTAATCCAAGAAGTCCCAGTCAGACATGTCTGACAACGGGACAGTTGATGGGAGCACCGCCCCTCATAGCTTTACTGCTCGGGGCAGGACCCATCAAGGTGGCAGCCTGGCGGACTTAGAGTCTGACCGGGCACTAAGCCCACCAGTCACCAGTCAACCAGTCACCAGTCAACCAGTCACCAGTCAACCAGTCACCAGTCATCCAGTCACTGGGCAACTTATCTCCGTTCATCCAGTCACCGGTCATCCAGTCGCCAGTCAACCAGTCACCAGTCAACCAGTCACCAGTCAACCAGTCACCAGTCAACCAGGCATGGGTTTACAGTCATTCGCGTATGACCTACAAACACAAATTCCGCCTGGTTATATTCCTATAAATGTGCCTGTACAAAGCTACGCTCCGTCCATAAGTAGCCATATTTCACAGGGTAGTGTCCACAGACTATCCAATGTCTTTATTCCTGGTTACGAACGTTCTAATAGACTAGAACTTCCTAATCCAGCTTCTTCCTCTAGACAGATTATTCCACTCGAATCTGATTTTTCGCAGGTCTCAGATCCGAGTGTAATGATTGAGCCTCCAAATTCAAATGATTTATCTATCTCCAGACCTTCAAGGAAGGATCAGTCAAAAAGAGAGCATAAATCTAAAAAGAGAAGAAGACATCGATCGTCCTCTTCTTCTATCTCTACTTCCAGATCAGACTCTTTGAGTTCTTCTCGGCGAAAGAAAAATTCAAAGAGATCTAAGCACTCTCATAAAAAGAGAAGAAGACGATCGATGACGCCTTCTTCTTCATCAAATTCCTCCCAATCTCAACTTGACATTGGTAGATATACAAGGCAGGGCTCGGGAAAACCGGAAAAATAGCCGGTCTGGACCGAAATTAAGAATTCTGGACCGATTTCAAACACCCCAAAACGCTAATAAATCGGTCCAACATTTCCCAAACCAACCAATTTTCACAAATCAATGATGTCTAAAAAATCACAAACGGTCAAGTCTTTCCAAACTGACAACGTCCGCGCACCTTTTAAATGCGATATTATGGTAGTTAAAAGGCTATAAACGGTCATTTGACATGTATATTGGAGAGACAGCTGAATAACGGCAACCTACCCGCAGCACAAATTAATTACGTCATTATCCAAACATTGTCAAAAAATCAACACTTCACTGACCTTTGTGCGGTAAACAAGCGATTAACACGAATCATCAGTAACGGTAGTCTGATAATTAATCCGTTTGTGTGACACGTGTGAATACACTGAGACTGCAAATCATCCATGTGCAGTCGGCGTGTCCAAAAGATCAAAGGTCGCTTTACTGAGTGTGATAAAAGAATGCACCGCTTGAACGCACCCGTTTTCTTCCTCTTCTTTTTTGTTTTGATCAACACGGTTTGTCGGTCCCAGATTCGATTAATGAATTCCCAAACCGTGTACGTCCTGATCAGATGTCGCATACAACGGCGTCTGATCTGGGTATTATTGATTGCTTCTTTTTTTTTTGTTGTTGTTGTTGTTGATTGCCGTAACACGCGAGTATAATTCAAGGTAGATTTCACAGTAAAAATAAGTAATGCACCACATGCGCTAGGCAAGATTGGTCAGTGCTTAAAATTTAAGCAGTCTGATTAAATCTTGAAACACTGAAAACTGCAAAACCGCCCGTGGCGCAGGCCTTTTTTATTAGACCTAATTAGGTCCATGAAAGTCGTTTCGTTCCGTCTCTCCTGTTTCCCGCCGTATTCGCGCTTATACAAGACGGGAATCAGTTGTTTATAAATAGTTTAGGAAAACCCTGCGGAGGTGGAAATAACAACAAAACCGTTTTTTCTTTCTTTTTGTTTTTTTTCTTTCTTTCTTTTTACATACCTTACTGTATTTATTGATGACGCCAGCTTTGATCATGCTCGTTGTACCCGGACTTCCGTCATATAACGGAGTTGAGGTGTATTATTTAAAAGGAGTTATAGGACTGCCAATTGTCATTAGTTTTCGTGACAGGTGATATACACATATTTTTTTTTTTTTTTTTTTGAAATGGGCTCATTGATGACGTCATCGTCATCGGCTGGACCGATTCAGATTTCAAAATTTCCAGAGCCCTGATACAAGGGCTCATAAATCTCCCCAGGTTGTTCAAACGCCAACTCCAATACAACCTGAGGAGACTAATTTTAGTCAAATCATTAATCAACCTATTAATTACGATCAGATTCAGCCGAATCTCACTCAACAGAATAAGGAGTCAGATTCGGAAACTGAATCCGAAGTCTGGTCATTTGATCGTGCGATTAACGAGGTCTTCCAGCTTCTTCCTCCTGAGTTATGCCCCAAAACTCAGCAGGATCAAGCTCCATTAAAACCTCTCTCTGGGATCGAACAATTAATGGAGTCTCGTTCCACTCCATTACTTGTCCTCCCACAATCCAAATTAGTACAAAATACAACAAAATATATTCAAAATAGACTAGAATCGGACAAATTTTCAAGAGATTGGATTTGCCCGCAAAGCTTGGTTTCGGCTCTTGCTCCGACTAAATTCTACAAGAGCCAAAACCAATATTTGCCAACTGATAATATCCCTCAATTAGAAGCGGATGCGTCGCTCCTAGACATTTCTAATAAAGGAAGAGCTTCTATTCCGCTCAAGAATCTAGAAGCATGGGAAAGGAAGGCTAGAAAACTAGTCGCTATTAATTCTCATGCTGATCTATTTTCTTCAGCTGCCTTCCTTTCATTACAACAGGAATCGATGTCGGTTGCGGCCCTTTCCAGACTTCTGGAGGCCGTAGCCAAATCGATTAAACATGCTACTGCCATGTCTACACTTTTAACTACTGAATTATTCCAAGCTAGGAGGGACGCAGCCCTAGCTTCGTCTAAACTACTACTCGACAATTCCACATACGAGTTAAGGAACGCTCCTATTAACTCAAAGTCCTTATTTGACGGCAGGATAAAAGAAATAGCTAAATCAAACTTCGAAGCTCAACAGGAAAGGTTTCTAGCTTCTACATCCATTCAGTCACAATCTCATTCTTATAAGCCTCCTTCGCAGAGCAGAGCTTTCAAGATACCTAAATATCCTGCTAAACAAACAACATCCAGACCTAAACCTACGCAGTCGTATAGGTCCAAAAATATTCCTCAAAGCTCATCTTCTCACATTAAGAAAGATAATATCAAGAGGACTGGTAACATCCGTCAGTTCCCCTCCTCTAAACCTGCCTCTTCCTCCGCAAGATTATGAAGGCCCGCCCTTTCCACTGCCTGCTCTTCCGCTCGCGGACATTCCAGTGGGAGGACGATTGGCCCATTTTGCGGAAAAATGGGAGGAAATAACAGACAACAAATGGGTCCTCTCTATCGTACGAAACGGATTCAGGATACCATTCATCAAAATTCCTCCTTTGTCATCTGTTCCGATCAGAATGAGTCAATCCTCCTCCCCGTTTCTCAGAGAAGAGATCGAAAATCTTCTCAACAAACGGGCAGTGGAAAGGGTACAGAATCCGGAAACTCCCGGCTTTTATTCCCGGATATTCCTTGTGCCAAAAAAGAACGGAAAGTTTCGTTTAATATTAGACCTGTCTTTATTAAACAGTTACATAGAGAAACAAGCATTCAAAATGGAGACAGTCAAATCGGTAAGACAAGCGATGAGACTCAACGATTGGGCTGTCTCCATAGATTTAACAGATGCATATCTACATGTGCCGATACATCGTCAATCCAGGAAGTATCTTCGTTTCGTACACGAAGATCAAGTATATCACTTTTCGGCCCTACCGTTCGGAATGTCCCTAAGTCCGTTAATTTTCTCGAAACTGATGGACGTTATTGCAGCTTTTCTACGCCAACGTGCCATATAAGTTTTTCCATACCTAGACGATTGGCTGATAAAAAATCTGATTCACAACCGTCTGATTACTCAGACAAAGATTTGCATTCAAACTATTCAAAGCCTAGGTTTTCTGCCAAATCTCAAGAAGTCAGACCTCTTTCCTGCTCAGAAATTCACCTTCATAGGTATGGAATTTCTGACGCAACAAAATTTAGTCAGGGTTCCAGCGGATCGTGTACAGAACCTAATTCTAACAATCAAGAAAATAATGTCAGCAGAACATGTATCGGCACGAACTTTCCTTTCTCTTTTGGGCAAACTCAGTGCTGCAGCAGACCTTGTTCTCCTGGGCAGACTGCACTTACGTCCTCTTCAGATGTGCCTGCTGTCAGTCTGGAAACCTCATATTTTTCCTCTCGATCACCCGATCTCGATAAACGGCATGATTCGATCTCACTTACAATGGTGGATAAACCCCATTCGATTTGAGACAGGGACTTCAATCCATCCTCCAGACCCCAAATTCTTCCTTTATACGGATGCCAGTCATTACGGATGGGGAGCTCATTTAGAGCTGACAACACTGTCCTTTCATGGTCGCTGGACAGAAAACCAATCCCAGCTCCATATCAATATGTTAGAAATGATGGCCATACGATTAGCACTGAAACAAGCCAAAACATTTATTCACCATTCTTGCATCATGATATCCACAGACAACACAACGGTGGTCTCATATATCAACAAACAGGGTGGCACTCATTCCCCCAATCTTTGCGTAGAAGTTTGGAAAATACTCAATTGGTGCCTGGAACAAGACATAGTTATCAGAGTACGTCACATCCCAGGCAAATTCAACATTCTTGCAGACCGCCTCTCAAGACTAGACAAACCTATCAAGACAGAATGGTCTCTGGATCAAACAGTTGCGAATTCAGTATTCCAGATGCTCAACTTCCCAAATGTGGATCTGTTTGCGACAAGATTCAACCACAGACTCCCATTATATGTCTCTCCAGTATAAGACTACAAAGCACTAGCGATAGATGCCCTGTCCATGGACTGGAATCATCTTCATGCATATGCTTTTCCTCCTTTTATTCTGATACCTGCTGTTCTAGAGAAAATCCGACAACATCAGTGCAGAATAGTTCTCATAGCTCCGTTCTGGCCACAACAACAGTGGTTCTCAGAACTTCTTCTTCTATTAGTGTCAGCTCCGATTCGTCTGCCACTAATTCCAAGAATACTGACTCAATCCAAAGGAAGATTTGTACATCAAAACCTCCCAATTCTCGACCTTCACGCTTGGGAGTTATCAAACAATCAATCAGAGATAAGAAATTTTCACAAAACGTTGCAGATTTTGTCTCCAGATCAAGAAGAGCATCTACACAAAAAGTCTACGATGCAAAATGGACCATCTTCTCTAATTGGTGTCATACAAAAAAGGTTAATCCGATCTCGGCCCCTATTACAGTTATAGCCGATTTCTTAATCTTTCTTTTTTCGGAAAAGAAATGTCAGATTAGTACTATTAAAGGTTATAGATCTATGATCTCTAACACTTTAAAATTCAAAACTGGTAATAGAATCGGATCTAATCCAGTTTTATCTGAACTTATCAGATCCTTTGAACTTCAACGACCAGTACAAAGATCTCTTACACCTAAATGGGACTTATCATGGGTTTTAGTATGTCTACAAAAACCACCTTTTGAACCTCTTGATAAGGCTTCTAAATTTCACGTTACTATTAAGACAGCCTTTCTCTTAGCTCTTGCCACTGCTAAAAGGTGTAGTGAAATACATGCTCTAGCTATGGATTCACAACATTTAAGATTTAATCAATCTGATGGTTCAGTTTCCTTGATTCTTAAATCTGGTTTTTTAGCAAAAAACCAGCTTCCTTCTGTTAAACAAGATCCTATTGTTGTTCCTAGTCTTGCTCGAATATGTAAATGGGAACATACTGACAGACTTCTTTGCCCCGTTAGGGCTCTGAAATTCTATCTCAAAATGACTAGCTCTTATCGCCAAAATAGAACTAGACTTTTTCTTCCTATTAAAGGCAATAAGGATATTTCTAAAGATACTATCTCGAGATGGATATCTTACACTGTTAAACTTGCCTATAGGAAACTCACTAAACGAGATATGTCTTTCCTTAAAATCAAAGCTCATGAAGTTAGAGCTCTTTCCTCTTCTTGGGCTTTCTTCGACAAAGTTCCTCTCAATGATATACTTCAAGCAGCGGTTTGGAATAGTTCATCAACTTTTGCCAAATTCTATCTCAGAGACATGTCTCAACAAGCACAGAATCTCCAAAGTTTGGGCCCCATTGTAGTGGCCCAAAAAGTGGTGGGGGGCCAACAGCAATCAGCTATGGATGTGTAGACAACGTCAACAGCCCCCCTAGACCTGATGCTATACTAGAGAGGTACTAATTATATCTTTATTATATATATATGTTAACCCTGGATTACTTTATCCTTGGTTAAAGGATCTTATTATTGCCTTAAGCACTAATTATGTCCTCATTATATATATATAAAAAAAAAAATAAATCCTTTTATTAAGCCTTAATTCAGAAGTTGGGACTAACTTATTAGGAGAAATCCTCCCTCCTTTTCTACAAATTCTAGCACATTATCTATAGGTTAATGTATTACGAAGTTAAAATGAAGTTTTTTAAAAGTAAAACATATTTTAACGAGTAATACTTAACCTATAGATAAGTATTTATCGTCCCACCTCCCTTCCCTCGCTCCTTTCTCCTAATTGTGTATTGTTTTACACATAAAAGAAACTGACACGTGATCATTTGAGCGGGAGGAACTACGTCATACAGGTAACTGTTAAAGGGACCTTCTGAATTAAGACTTTATAACGACTGAAAGGTCGTTTTTTCTGTGGAGGGGGTGAATAACAGAATAGAATAGCACATTATCTATAGGTTAAGTATTATTCGTTAAAATATGTTTTACTTTTAAAAAACTTCATTTTTATGGTACCTTGTAGAACTGTAGAATAGGACAAGATGACGTGTTCCTTACAAGAATGACAACTCTACCTTTCTTTCTTTTGTTGTTATCTCCCATTGTTATATTTGACACTGATTATGCATTGATTTAGTGTCCGTTATGTAAGTCGAACCCTCTTTGGAATATTTTGATGATACTTGGTAGTAATGAAGAACAGGACCAGATGACATGTCACATACAAGAATGACAACTTTGGCCTTTTTTTTACTTATGGAGTTATCTCCCCTTGTGTTTCAGTTTCATTTCTTGTCTCTGCTCTGTAACATGAACACCCTACCTAATGTTTTAATGATGCTTGGTACAAATGTAGAACAGGACAAGATGACGTGTTGCGTAGAAGAATGACAACTCTGTCGGGATAGGGGGGAACATTTGTTTTTTGTTGTTTTTTTTTTCTAAAAAACCTTTTCTAGTTTTGGGTTATTTTCTTTGTGGGAATTGCTGTAGACAAGGTATCCAGATAAACACGTAGTTCCAGAGAGGGCACTTTTTCCAGCAGAAAAATACTGATATTTTTCTTTTTTCTGTATGAAAACATATGTTGTGGCACTCATTAGAACTGTGCATGCCGAATTTCTTTGTTGTTCTTTATAGACATCCTGAACTGTGCATGCCTAATTCTTTTTTGTTATGCCCCCCACCATTTCCTTTGTGGGGCATATAGTATCACCGCTGTCTGTATGTATGTCCCATCTATCTGTCCATACGTACGAAAAATGGTTTCTGTTCAGAATCTTTTGAAAAGATTAGTGTATGGGATTTGTATTATATACACAGGCATATAATCATGAAATATAGGTCTAGTTTGAGATAGAGTAAAATCTGCCAATTATTATTGGAGTTATGACCCTTTTTCAGCTTCCAAAAAATGTTTTCATTCTATATCTTTCGAAAAGATTAATGTTCTGGATTCATATTTTATACACAGGTATATAATCATAAAATATAGGTCAGGTTCGATTTAGGGTAAAATCCACCAATTATTATGTGAGTTAGGACCCCTTTTCAACTTCATCATCCAGTCTGTATGCATGAAAAATGGTTTCCGTAAGATTTTTATCTTGTGAAAAGATTAATGTATTGGATTCATATTTTATACACAGGTGTATAATCATAAAATTTGGTCAAGTTCATTATAGGTAAAATCTGCCTTTTATTATGGGAGTTATGGCCCTTTTTCAACTTCATTTTTTGCAAAATGCTTGTTTCTGGGTGAGGATGACCCCTGGGAGGGGGCATCTGTGTCATATTGACACATTTCTAATTCCTTATAGGCATCCTGAGCTGTGCATGGCGACTTATTTATTGATCTTTATAGGCATCCTGAGCTGTGCATGCCTCCTTGTTAGCTCACCTGAGCTGAAGGCTCATTGGTAAGCTTATCATAGGGCAAGGCTGTTGTCTGTCTGTGTGTCGTGTGTTCACATTTTCAAACGTCTTCTCCTCTGGAACCATTGGGCCGATTGAAGTCAAATTTCATATGGAGCCTCCATGGGATGGGGGAACGAAAGTTTGCATACAGGGTCCAGGTCACATGACCAAGATGGCCGCCGTGCCCATATATGGTAAAAACCCTTCAAAAATCTTCTTCTCCAGAACCGCTGAGCCGATTTGCATGAAACTTAGTGGGTAGCATCTGGGACGTGGGCCCATTATAAATTGCATAAATGGTGACCCTGGGATGACCTTGACCTATTTTAGACCAAGGTCAAATTTGGTCACATAGGCATTTGTATGGGAAAAAGTGAAAATGCATAATAACTTACTTAGGGTTCAGAATACCCTCCCTAAACCCTATATATTCTTGTTCCTTATGATAAGGCACATTAAGTGATATGGATCTTGGTCCCCTGGGGGCATGCCCCACCCCCTTCATTTAATAAAATGCATAATATCTTGGAAACCGTTCAGATCCCTACCCATAAACCATATATATTCTTGTTCCTTAAGATAAGGCGCATTTAGTGACATGGAGCTTGGTACACCTGGGTGTCCCCTGGAAGCTTGCCCCATCCCTTCTTTTCACAAAATGCTTAATATCTTGGAAACCGTTCAGATCCTCACCCATAAACCATATATATTCTTGTTCCTTATGATGAGGCACATTTAGTGACATGGACCATGGATCCCAAGGGGGTCGCCCAGGGGGGGGGCATGCCCTACCCCCTTCATTTCATAAAATATGCTATATCTCGGAAACCATTCAGATCCCCACCCACAAACCATATATTCTTTTTCCTTAAGATAAGGCCCATTTAGTGACATGGATCTTGGGACCCCCTGGGTGTCCCCCTGGGGCATGCCCCACCCCCTTCATTTCACAAAATGCTTAATATCTCGGAAACCATTCAGATCCCCACCCATAAACCATGTATATTCTTGTTCCTTATGATGAGACGCATTAAGTGACGTGGACCATGGATCCCAAAGGGGTCCCCAGGGGCATGTCCCACCCCCTTCATTTCATAAAATTTGTTATATCTCGGAAACACCCGCTCTTTTCATAAAATGCATAATATCTTGGAAACCATTCAGATCCCCACCCATAAACCATATATATTCTTGTTTCATATGATGAGGCGCATTTAGTGACATGAACCATGGATTCCAAGGGGGTCCCCCGGGGGCAGGTCCTACCCCCTTCATTTCATAAATGCGTTTTATCTCGGAAACTGTTCAGATCCCCACCCATAAACCATATATATTCTTGTTGCTTAAGATAAGTCATATATAAACCAGATATATTCTTGTTCCTTATGATGAGGCGCATTAAGTGACATGAATCATGGATCCCAAAGGGGTCCCCCGGGGGCATGCCCACCCCCTTCATTTCATAAAATGTGTTATATCTCGGAAACTGTTTAGATCCCCACCCATAAACCATATATATTGTTGTTCCTTATGACAAGCTGCATTTAGTGGCATGGATCCCTGGGTCCCCCGGAGGCATGCCCCGCCTGCTCTTTTCATAAAATGCATAATATCTTGGAAACAGTTCAGATCCCCACCCTTAAATCATATATATTCTTGTTAATATAATCATTTTGAATTATGATCAGAATGTTTGCCTTGATCAGTTCTAGATCAGGTTCTCAAACTGCTATGATGCTCAGGTGAGCATTACAGAGCCATCATGGCCCTCTTGTTTATTGTTCCTTGTAGACATCCTGAGCTGTGCATGGCTATTGTTTATTGACCTTACAACTGTCCTGAGCTGTGCATGCCTAATTCTTTGTTGTTCTTTATAGGCACCCTGAGTTGTGCAAGCCTATATGTTTAAATTGCTCTTTACAACCATTCTGAGCTGTGCATGCCTAATTCTTTGTTGTTCTTTATAGGCATCCTGAGCTGTGCATGCCTAATTCTTTGTTAATCTTTATAGGCATCCTGAACTGTGCATGCCTAATTCTTTGTTAATCTTTATAGGCATCCTTAGCTGTACATGCCTAATTCTTTGTTAATCTTTACAACCATCCTGAGCTGTGCATGCCTAATTCTTTGTTAATCTTTATAGGCATCCTTAGTTGTATATGCCCAATTCTTTGTTAATCTTTATAGGCATCCTGAGCTGTGCATGCCTAATTCTTTGTTAATCTTTATAGGCAATCTTAGCTGTACATGTGTAATTCTTTGTTAATCTTTACAACCATCCTGAGCTGTGCATGCCTAATTCTTTGTTAATCTTTATAGGCATCCTTAGCTGTACATGCCTAATTCTTTGTTAATCTTTATAGGCATCCTGAGCTGTGCATGCCTAATTCTTTGTTAATCTTTATAGGCATCCTTAGCTGTACCATGTGTAATTCTTTGTTAATCTTTACAACCATCCTGAGCTGTGCATGCCTAATTCTTTGTTGCTCTTTATAGGCATCCTAAGCTGTGCATGCCTAATTCTTTGTTAATCTTTATAGGCATCCTGAGCTGTGCATGCCTAATTCTTTGTTAATCTTTATAGGCATCCTTAGCTGTACATGCCTAATTCTTTGTTAATCTTTACAACCATCCTGAGCTGTGCATGCCTAATTCTTTGTTAATCTTTATAGGCATCCTTAGCTGTATATGCCCAATTCTTTGTTAATCTTTATAGGCATCCTTGGCTGTGCATGCCTAATTATAGGCATCCTGAGTTGTGCATGCCTAATTATTTGTTGTTCTTATAGACCTCCTGTGCTGTGTATGCCTACTTCTTTGTTTTTCTTTATAGGCACCTGGAGCTGTGCATGCCTACTTGTTTATTGATCTTTATAGCCATCCTGAGCTGTAAATGTCTAATTATCTGTTATTCTTTAAAGGCAGGTAAATATGGTCAGCTAACATACATGAGAGTGTATCAAGGTGGAATAAAGAGAGGGGATACAATCTTCAATTCCAGGACACAAAAGAAGACAAGAGTTTCCCGACTTGTTAGAATGCATGCAGATGAAATGGAGGTAAAATCTCTAGAAACTGAATTGAATGTGATTTCTTTTTTCAAGACAAGAATCTTGGTAGGCACTGGGGTGTGAAACAGTCCTATCCATAAAATTGGCTTCTCAGTGAACAAAAAAAGCACCTTGTCAAGAACAATCACATAGGTCTAGATAAGAGTGGGTAGCTTGTAAATAGGTTTTTTATTTCTCCATGAAGACATACATTGTGGGTACTCATTAGAAGTGCCTGGGAGAGGCACTTCTAATAAGTACCCACAACATATGTTTTTGTGAGAAATAAGGAAAATATCAATACTTTTGGATTGAAAGGAAAGCATTTTATCAAGAGCAACGAATCATATGAATACTGTCAATACTTTTTGTGAAGAAATAAGAAGAATGTTTATCTTGACACCTTTCATATCTGGAACTGTAGAAGCCATTTAACCCTCAAAATCTAAGAAAACCTGTATCTTAAATTGTCATCTGTTTATGTTGTCTGCTGAATATTCTTACAAATTTTTCAAACCTGTTTTTGCATATAGGCAAACAGTGTGGACCCTGATCAGACTGCTTCTAG
Organism: Anodontia alba; assembly: GCA_964016985.1. NCBI lineage: Eukaryota > Metazoa > Mollusca > Bivalvia > Lucinida > Lucinidae > Anodontia > Anodontia alba. Next base: position 21,267,735 of record OZ024832.1, on the reverse strand, counting down.
AGGAGCAGTCTGATCTCGGTCCACACTGTTTGCAAAAATGACTTAAAATCAGCAGCAGATGACAAAGCAGATGACAATTGTTCTGATTGGCAGTTTAAGGGTTAATTTTCACCATATAATATATGAAATGAAGACAATTTTAGTTATTTAATCGTCTTTTGATGGATATATGCAGTATAGAAGGGTGCTGGAAGCACAGGGGTAGGCAGTTGTTGTTGATATACAGGAAAAAAATATATACATGTATATATGGCTAATATATTGACAACGTTTCCAACACTGAAAAAGGCCAATTTCAACATTTTTATTCCTAGGCTTTTCGAAGAAAAAGCAGGGATATTGTGATACCCCCATTCTGTCTGTCCATCTGTACATTTCTCTGTAATGTCACACCATTGCTCCTAGACCATTTAAGCTAGAATCTTGAAACTTTAACAGGTGATAGCCCTATGGATGGGGACTGGAGGACACATTCAGAATTTTGATGTAACCCCTGGGGGCAGGGCCAGGGGGGTGTAGCCCTGAAGGTCCAAAATCCATTTTGAAAAAAACATAGTCATGTTGCATATCAAATCAAAGGTTACAAAGAGTAGAATACAATGGTGCAAAAATTTTGCCACAGGGGCATGTTTGGGGGTCACCAGAGGTCAAAAAGTAGGATTTTGGGTCTCTTTTTTTGATTGTCACACAACTCCTCCTAGGCTCTTTGAGCTAGAACTTTGAAATTGTCATAGGTAATAGCTGTATGGATGAGGACCGGAGGAAAGCATTTGGAATTTTGATGTGCCTGGAGATATGCATCGACGCTGGCATGGGGATATGCGATGTTGCGCCATTGACTTGCTCTAGTTTCTAGTTGGTCCGCATTTTCTGAAATGACAAATCCTCTCAGTGTGATGTTGTGTTCAAACAAGTCACTTAACATTGGTCCCACAGACTGAGCATAATCAAATTAGACCTAGTGAAACTGTCTACAAAATACAAACACAAGAATCTCAGTCGATAGCTAGACATAGCTAGATTAGACATGATCTCACAACCACAGGTTTCAAGAGTAAAATGGTTTACAACAAATGCCAGCATGAAATTACTGCTGCAATTGATTAATAAATACCTCCTATTTTGACCAATCAGCTTTCACTGAGTGATGAGGCAGAGGTCATTTGATATCAGCATGGAAGAAGAGTGCTGATGCAGTAATAAAAAATTTATCAGCATACCATATGGCATCTAATTTTGTCTTCCACAGATTGTTATAGGTGTTAAGTTTAATATAGTTATATTAATATAGTCATCCATTGCGGCCGTACTATTGTGGTATTATAAAACTCAACTTTGCAGGTCATATTTGTGTATGTATGTATTTTTGTTTAACTGCTGACTGCAAAATTTCTGAAGTAAACTAAGGGATTCTATTTGACAGGATATTAATGAAGCATATACTGGTGATATTTGTGCCTTATTTGGTATTGATTGTGCTAGTGGTGACACTTTCGTACATAAAGGAAACTTCAACTTTTCTATGGTAAGTTTATAAGTAAGTAATATTCTTAACCCTGTTATCAGTGGTGATTTTAGGCTCTTCCCAGTTCCATTCATTAATCAGTGTGTGTGCTAGCAGAGAGCTTGTTAACAAGGAGTATTTGGGGGTGGTTGGGTGTGGCAAAGGTGTTGTGTATCTTATGTCACCAGGGCATCCAACTGATATTGGCTTACAGTTGGGCAAGGCCTGCTGTCCTTGTAGCAGGTAAGGGTAGATGGGGAATGTTTTTTATTTCTTCTGTTTCTTCACTTCTATTCCTGTTCCTCTTTCTTCCCTGTCCCTCTCTTTCATCTCCTCTACTATCTCTTCTATCTCTTTTCTCCCATTCTCTGGGAGACAACACAAAATGACCCCCCAAGGGTTGACGTGTTGTTAAACCCAAACACAATTAATCAACAAGGAGTACAGTCAACTCTCGTTATCTCGAATTCCATGGGACTCTCTGAAACATTTCGAGATATCCATACCTCAACATATCAGATTTTCAGAATTGAGGAAAAAATAATTCGACCAACCACATTTAACAAATTGATATGTAATTGGACTCTTGAACTTAGAGATATATCAAAAATATTGTGGAAAAGAGGAGAAATTGCTCCTTAGGAGCAATTTCTCCTCTTTTCCACAATATTTGTTACTTGTTGTTACATTTTCATGTTTAGGCAGGGACAAGATTTTCTCTTCGAGATAAGCGATTATTCGAGATAAGCGAGATCAAGATAACGAGAGTCAACTGTATTTTGTCAGTTGTACAACTCGTAGAAAAGTTCACTGATTTGACCAATTGAAAGATTGGGTTTCGAAAAATGCCCTATAATCACCTTGTGATTCATGGTCTGCGAAAATGGCCATAGAACTTAAACCATAAGGAATATTATGATCAAACCAATGAATTTGCCAAATGTGTATGTTTTCATGACAGAGACTAAGCTGAGACAAAACTGTGTGAAAATATCAAAATGGCCATAACCCTTGAACAGTGTGGAATATAGTCGAACTTCAATGGCTCAAACATCTTTGGGACCATGGAAATTTGAGACATGGGTAGTTCGAGGCACTGAGAGTTAATCATAGCGCAAGGTCAGAAGTCAAATGAAAATAATCTAGAAATGTCTTTTCCATCTTCTATAAAATAATGGTATGTTGAGTGTACTCATTAGAATTGCCTTGATGAGGTGATTCTAATGAGTACACACAACATACATTTTCATGATAAAATAAGAAAATTTCCCTCAAAATCCCATAATATTTGTTTTCTTTAGCTATCGAAAGAATTTCCTAGGGACTCAAAAACAAGTTCGAATCATCCACGGTAAATGAGCCATCCGTGTTTGTGCCATCGAGGTTATACTGTATTTTGATAATTTTTCACTTACTGATTGATACCCAGAAGATCTAGCCAATGGAGTTGCCAAATGTCTAATTTTTTTTACCCAAGCTGAGACCAGACAATAAAAAAAAAAAAAAAAAAAAAAAAAACAGTTAAGAGAATAGTTTACCTTTTTTCACAACTTCCAAATGTTCAGTACTGCCAGACAGTTAAATGACATGCCATATAAAGTGGGTCATGCATTTCTGCTGAAAGTTGATTCTGGGATAATTTTCTCCAATTCTTCATTCATTAAGTGCCTTTTTTTGTGTATGTGTGTGTGTATGAGTATGTGTGTGTGTTGGGGGAGGAGGTGAGGACTTATTAGAAGTGTTGTATTGAAGCAGTTTTAATGAATAACAGCAACATAAATTTTTATGCATTTATTAATAAAAATAATTACTGTATTCCCCCTAAGTATTGGGACAAACAGGCCTGAGGAAATAGTGTAGACTTAAATTAATACCACAGAATGCCACATCTGATAGGGTCTATAACTAGCCATCAAGAAAAGAAAACACATTGTACATTGATTCATTTTTTTCCTTGAATCTTTTTATTTCCAGTGATATGAATGTCCATTGAGCTTGAAAAAAAGGTACACAGATCACCGTGTTCTTAAATGAGGCATTTAAGTACTGCCCTTGATATTTCAAAAAATGAGTCTGAACATACAGTGCAGACCCAGTTAAAACTGCTTTTACGAACAGTTTGATGAAGATCTGCACAGTTTTGCCATTCAGACACGTCTTTAGACACATCACCAGATACCTTGATATCCCAAATATGGAGACCAGTAGGCCTGAGCAAGCAGATCTGATACCACAGAAGGGGAAACCAGTATAAGAGAGCCATCACTTGATATTGTTAATTTTATATACCTGTTAATGTTACTGCTTTCATACAGTTATGTTTTTACAAAGAGCTGGATCAGTTGAGAGTCTAATTTTTTTCCAGATCCTTATTTTCTTTTTGATCATTGAGCCATTTCTGATTTCTTTGAAAATCAAATACCCTTAAGCCGATGCTAGGGGACATATGTATCCATGCAAATTACATTGTTGCAAATGAAGGGACTTTATAAAACCAAGTTTTCAGTTTTCATTCTTTTGTATGTTCTTTGTTTCAAAAGACAACCTTTTAGTAGATCTTTTCGAATTCATGTCATGACATCAAGGGGACTAATGTGTTAGCATTGCGCCTTAAACAACACCAAACCATCAAAAAAAATTTTTTTTTTTTTTTTTTTTTTTTTTTGAAATAAAATTATTTAACCTTTAAATCACTATTCAGAATTGTATTGATGGTTGGGGATAGTAAATGGAGGTTTCATTATTGAAACTCTCAACCAAGTTTTGGTCCTTGGTTGACATAAAAATTTCTTTTCCGTTCAATATCGAGTACAAATGAATGGATTTTGATAAAAAATTTCATACATTTTTAACATAAAAAATTTCTTTTTTATGTTTTTGTAGGAATCTATGTATGTTCCTGACCCTGTGATATCTATGTCTATTACACCAGTGAAGAAAGAACAGTTAGATAACTTCTCAAAAGGAATAGCTAGATTTACAAAGGAAGATCCGACATTCAAAGTGTGGTGGGATGATGATAATAAAGAAACTATAGCCATGGGAATGGGTGAATTACATCTTGATGTCTATGCTCAGGTAAGTAGAATGACCAGTTTTGTTTGTGTTGAGGTTTTACAGCCCTACCTAACCACACTTTTACTAGGCAGGCTTAGTCCTCTAAACTGTTAACCAGTGTTGTGCACATTCTTTCACCAGAAACTGACAATTGCCCTTCTTGAATCAGCGGAAGGGAGAGAATGACAGTAGAAAATATTTAATGATCAATCTCCATGAAAGAATGTTGCCGACCTTGGCGGGGGCCGAACCCTGGTCTCCAGTCGGACGCACATCCAACTGAGCCACCGAGGCCGGCTGTAGAATGACCAAATGTGCCATACAGAGGAGCATTGGTAGTGCACTACTGCTTACCGAGTAGTTGTGGGTTTTAATTCTTTGCAAAGTTGACTTCTCATGATTGGAGCTGCAGAGTCAGAAAATGTTCGATCAGACATGTGCGCCCAGCTTGAAGCTTAAATCACAAAAGCAGCATTTTTATTTTTATATATTTATTTTTTTTTTGTTAGAGAGAATAAGGCTTGACATTTCATGTGAATCATCTCCACTGCAGCTACAAATTTTTATGCTATTTTGAAAGAAAAATATTCTGTGCTATGAGAATTGCAAATATCCAGACCCACAATCCATCTGCAATGTATGCATTCTACTGTTCTTTGGACATCTTTTAACATCTTTCAGAAAGTCGTTTTTTTGCTTGGCACTTTACACAGAAGAAGTAAATTTGCAAATTTTTGTCATGATTTATTGTAAAACCATTTGTGGTAACTGCCTGTGTACATAAAGTTTTGTTCTGGTCACTGGCTTTTAAAAATCAAATGTTTTCACTTTTTCCCCATAGTACAAATGAATGCAAATTACGCAGAAATCTGTAGGGTAGGTAACTTGGAAGCAGACTTTCAACAAGGTTCGCTGGTTCAATTTTTCTGAAATTTTCACAATAATGTTGTGAAACATCAATTATTCAAATTCAGGAAATAAAAAATAAAAAGTATTTTCCTAAACAAAAATTTTAAAGAATCACTTAACTATAGAAATTGCATAGGTCAGACCAAGTTTTGGCGATGAATTTAATTTTAGGGTACATATTTGAGAACAAAACACAGAAACAGAAAAGATAAATGGTTTCTGATAAGATGTGGGTCTAACAATCAGAACAAGTATTTTCATTTATATTAAAATGCCAAGCAAAAAGCATCTATCCGAGTGATGTCGAAAGAACAGATAAAAGCATTTTTTTTTTTCAACAAAAAGATACTGATATTTTTCTTATTTCTCCAAGAAAACAAATTTTGTGGGTCTCATTAGAAGGGCCTCGCTGAGGCTCTTTTAATGAGTATCCACAACATACATTTTTATAGAGAAATAAGAAACATTTATGTGGCTACCCCTCTCTTATCTGGAGCTATGGGGCTCCACAATGATTTACAGAGCTTTGGTTAGGGCTACTTTTTACAGCTGAAAAGTATTGATATTTTTCTTATTTCTCCACAAAATCATATGAGCTGGATAGCGAGAAAAGGGTTCTTCAGACTTTCCATTGAATTAATCTTTCAGTCCGGCCCCTCCAGTTCTTTGGCTGAAGTTTTTCCTTGGCCTACTGCTTACATGGCTGAATAGCAAGAGTTATAATAATCTGGGCCCAGTTGGTCTAAGCATCGTTAGCTTGTTAAGGGTCATTTCGTTAACTGTTTTAGCTGATTCAATAAAAAATATTCTGATATTTTTTGCTGAAAAAATGTGAGTAGCTGTTGTACTGCAAAAGCCACTCACATTTTTTCAGCAAAAAATTTCAGCATATTTGCATATCAAGCAATGTAAATTTTAACGAATCATTAACTAACGACGTCATTAGCTTTGAACATCCGGTCCCAGGTAAAGCAAGGTTCCATAATGTTAACAGCAACAACAATGAAAACAGTATGGTTAATGTCCAGAAATTTCATACACCAAAGTGTCTGACAAAATGGCATATGCAAACAGTGCAGCTCCTGAAGGAGCTGTCTGATCAGGGTATACACTGTTTGCCATTCCACTTAGTATTTTAACCCTCGACCTGCTGAGCCCGGATAGGTCCTGCTTTTAAAAACAGTGTAGATCCAGATCAGGTGGCTTCTGAAGAAGCCAACTGATCTGGATCTGCACTGTTTTTCATTGAGTATGAGAATTCACATCAACGATCTGAATCAAGTATTTTGATTGGCTGAAAATTAGAAGTGGGCGTGGCATCTTAATTTATTCAGCAGGACAAGGGAAACTACATAAAATGCAAACATTATGACAAAAAAATATGGAAGGAAGTTTTTGAAACTTTAGGACATTTACTGTTATAATACAATACAATTGTAAAATTGGTTCTGTCAACCCTTGCATATTATAAAACAGAAATACCTTTTAGTTTCTTTTTGTTTATTTTTTCCAGAGGTTGGAGAGGGAATTTAATGCCAAAGTTAATCTTGGTAAACCTAAAGTATCATTCAGAGAATGCCTTTTACAGCCTTACAAGTAAGTTACTATGCGCAATTCAAGGAAATTTATTAGTATGCTTCCACTAACACATCATTGAGGTTTACTGTTTTGTCCACATTTGGCTGTTAGTCGGTTCAGCCATCCATTCATTATGAATTTTGTATTAAATATTTTGTTGACCAGGCAAAACGGTGGCATTTATGAATTTTCCATAAGTTACAAGTCCGAGTCACCAGTCAGGGTCAGTTATTTGAAAAATTCTGTATGGGCTGCACCATGCAAAAACATGTTTTCATACATAGGTGGGCAGTGAAGGCCCGTATCTGCACAGTCTGATCAGGGTCTTCATTAAAGCTGGCACAATTAATCGGATAATCGATTAATTGATCGATAAATCCCAGAAAAATGATTATCGTTACAGATTTGCTAATGTCTCTTACTTTACCTTATTAACCCTTAGTATGCTGACACCTCAACTCCTTACAATACGTAATCGAAAATTTGAAAAAGTACAACTTACTACCCAATGTTGTGTATAAAAATAGCTGGGTGAGAGGTAAACAGTGTAGACCCTGATGTGACGCTGCGTTTGCGGCATCTCATCAGGGTCTACACTGTTTGCTCAGGCCTGCCTGATCAAATACATACAATAAAGTATATCAAATGGTAAGAGTCATGCTCAGACAGGTAAAATTACGACCAAATCTTCAGTGATTACTAATCGATTATCAATCACAATGGCAGGGCTGATAATCAATTATCTTTTCAGCTCTGATTAGCCAGCCTTAGTCTTCACTGTCCACAAGCAGAATCATTTGACACAATAGAATGCATAATTGGAGAGCAAATGCCCAGATATGACTGCACTTGTGGGGCATAAATCTGAATCCTTTTGCTCAAAGGCATTTTTATACCCGGCCGCGCAATAGTGGCGGGGTTTATGGTTTACGTGTGTCTGTCCGTCTGTCTGTCATACGTCCATCCGTCCATCCATTTTTCGTTTCCGGATGATAACTTGAGTAAACATCAATGGATTTTCACCAAACTTGGTATGTGCATTGATATTGTGGAGATCTGGTTTGGGATTACTAATGGGCAAATTTCATAAATTTTTACGGAGTTATCTGCCCGAGACATGCCTATATTTTCGTTTCTGGAAGATAACTTGACTAAATAACAAAGATTTTGACCAAAACTTGCTATATGCATTGATATTAAGGAAATCTGGTTTTGGATTGCTAATAGGCAAATTTCGTCAAATTTTTACGGAGTTATCTGCCCGAGACACGCCCATATTTTCGTGTGCGGACGATAACTTTAGTAAATAACAAGGGATTTTAACCAAACTTGCTATTTGTATTGACATTAAGGAGATCTGGTTTGGAATTGCTAATGGGCAAATTTTGTCAAATTTTTACGGAGTTATCTGCCCGAGACACGCCCATATTTTCATTTCTGGATGATAACTTGAGTAAATAACAAGGCCTTTTAACCAGACTTGCTATATGCATTGATATTATCAAGATCTGGTTTAGGATTGTTATCTGTCCCTCTGTCATTTTTTGCCAGAGATTTTTGCAATGATAACTTTAATACATAAACAAATAATTGATTATCAGGTAATTTGGAACAAATTTTTCCCATAACAAGACAGATTCTTGTGAAAGACCTGCTCCTTAGGTTAACAGTCTCAAATGTTCGAAATTTTCCTTTTGGTATCATCTACACGTAACAGTGTTTGTATTAGGTCTGTAAGTTTGTCATGATTTGAAGGTGTTTCAGTTTGCTTGACATAAATGTTCATTATACCTAAATGCTATGTCATACCAAGTAAGTAATATTCTCATGTGTGGTGCACATTTTAAGATAGTTTTTTTTACTGAGAAAAAAAAGGCTGATCATCTGCCTACAATGTGCATGACTTGTCAAGCCTTGTTTTCAGAAAAATAAAACAAAAAACAAAACAACAAAAGCATTTATACCCCAGCAAACAAAGTTTGCAAGGGGACCCTCAGAAGTCATCACATCAGTTGGTCAGCCAGTCCATCTTTCAAAGTTTTTGACACAAATTGCTTCTTCAGTTTTTCTTAGAACTTCATGAAACTTTGTGAAAACAGTCAGCAATGTATTGATATTCTTGTTTCTTCACGAAAAATGTGTTGCGGCTGCTCATTGGAATTGTTTCACCGAGGGATTCCAATGAGTATTCACAACATACATGTATGTTATTCTGAAGTAATAAGATAAACTCCTGCAGATACCAAACTTATCTTGAATTATGTTTTTTGTTGAGAACAAAGTAAAATGTCATAGGATTTGGGGTTGTTGTTGTTGTCATCAAAATGATTTTTGTCTACACTTTGTTTATGTCTTTCAGTTTTGATTTCCTTCACAAACGTCAGTCAGGAGGTCGTGGAGAATATGGTAGAGTTATAGGAATTTTGGAGGTAAGAAAGCTTTAGCTTAAGGTCTGGTAGTAGTCAAGTTGTTTTAATGGTTACCATTCTCTGGACTAATTAATGGTATTTTTCTTCTGTTTCCTTGAAAATAAGGTTTGACAGTTCATGCAAATTGTCTCCTCTGGAGACAGTTTGCATGAAGTATCAAACCTTATTTTCTGGGAAAAGTTAGAAAAAATATTTCAAAGCGCCATCTGCTGAAATTTTTACTCAACTTGCTAAGCTTTAAATGTGTTGCGACTTGAGAGATCTTTCATTTAACATTTTGTGGAAAAAAAAAACAACAAAACTATATGTACTTTTCATGAAAAGAATCTATAAAAAAGGCTTCACAGTTTGTATATTTGTTCTCAAGAAATATGAAGCCATATTACCTGAAAAAATCACACATTTATCGTCTGCTCGAAGCTTCCAGGTGGCCGAGTGGCTTCCAACTTTGGATGATGAGGTCCTGGGTTCAAATCCTGTGGGAGGAGCATTATAATTCTATCAAAAGGACTAGATACAGTTGGTAGATTTCCTGCCATATTTACAAGGGAGACAACTTTTGTGACTTCCTTTTTGCTTTCCTGTACTTCGGGTCCCTTCTGTAAAGGGCCTACTCTTGAAGGAAAGAATTTACTCCCCAAGGGTCTACTCTTAAAGAAAAGAATTTGCTTGCCATGGGAGCAAATTCTTTTCTTTTAAGAGTAGATCCCTTCTCAGAAAGGAGGTAAAATGATTTTGACAGAGTTACTCCCTTGAATATCAGTTCCCCTTAACTTATAATTCTATGCTATTCCATGGACTCTAACCATTCCCTGTACTTTTATGTTTCAGCCGTTACCACCAGAAGACAACACAAAAATATTATTTTCGGATGAAACTGTGGGAACCAATGTGCCAAAACCATTTATTCCTGGAATAGAGGAAGTAAGTCATGGCCAGTTCTTGTTCTCATTCAAGTGAAATTTTTTAAGTCAGCAAACATGACTCCTTTGTTTTGATGTCAGCATTTTTCATATCAAATCATGATTTGATGCACTTACATTTTGAATGTCTCACTTGTATGTCAATGAATGATGTCACATTGTCAATGAATGATATCACAGTGAATGATGTCACAGTGTCAATGAATGCTGTCCCAATGTCAGTGGATGATGTCATAATGCCAGTAAATGATGTCACACTGTCCGTGAATGATGTCACAATGACAGTAAATGATGCCACAGTGTCAATGAATGATGTTGCCAGCCTCGATGGCTCAGTTGGATGTACCGCTGGTTAACTGCTTAGAGGACTAAGCCTGCCCAGTAAACGTGTGGTTAGGTAAACTGACCGCGCTCGACATGACCCCATTGGGTTGACTGGGCCGTAAAACCTCAACACAGACAAACAATGAATGATGTTGCAATGTTCATGAATGACATCACTTAGTCAATGAATGATGTCACAGTGTCAATAAATGAATGCCGTCACATGTTCATAAATGACATCACAATGTCAGTGAATGATATCATAGTGCCAGTGAATGATGTCACAGTGTCAGTGAATAATAAATGATGCCAAAATGAATGATGTCACGATGTCAATGAATGATGTCACAATATCAAAAATGATGTCACAGTGTCAATGAACAGTGTCATTGGGGTCAGTGAATGAAGTCACAATGTCAGTGAATGATCATCTGTTGAAAGTAATTTTACTATGCCCATAACTTTGAAGAAGTTGGAGGGGCATATTGCTTCTGGGGCGTTTGTCGGTTCGTCCATCCATCCATTCGTCACTCTTTTTGATGCATAGCGTACCTTTAGAACTGTACATACTACTGTTTTGAAATTTCTTATATGGATTCCTAATGAAAAAATAGCTGACACATATTTTTTTCTTGACAGGATTTTGCCCCTTTTCTGAGTTATGGCCCTTTGAAAAAATATGGATGCAATCTTGTCAGCAGAATATCTCAAAAACTATTGAAGCTAGAGCATTGAAATTTAATGAATAGACTGGTAGTGATGAGTAGATGACTTGATTAACTTTTGAATAAATTTTGAAAAACAGTTCTTGAGCTATGGCCCTTCGTAATTTTGGGCATTTTTACGTTGTCAGTAAAATATCTCAAAAACTGTTAGAGCTAGAGCCTTGAAACTTGGTGAATTGATTTGTAGTCATGAGTAGATGACCTGATTAACTTTTGAATAAATTTTGAAAACACTTCTTGAGTTATGGCCCTTTGTAATTTTGGGCTTTTGTATCTTGTCAGCAAAATATCTCAAAAACTGTTAAGCTAGAGCCTTGAAATTTAGAGAATGGATTTGTAGTGATGAGTAGATTACCTGATTAACTTTTGAATAAATTCTGAAAAATACTTCATGAGTTATGTCTCTTTGTAATTTTGGGCATTTTTACCTTGTCAGCAAAATATCTCAAAAACTGTTGGAGCTAGAGCCTTGAAACTTGATGAATAGACTGGTAGTGATGAGTAGTCAATCTGATTAACTTTTGAATAAATTTTGCAAAATACTTCTTGAGTTATGGCCCTTTGTAATTTTGGGCATTTTTATCTTGTCAGCAGAATATCTCAAACACTGTTAGAGCTAGCTAGAGACGTGAAACTTGGTGAATTGATTGGTAATGATTTATAGATGACCTGATTAACTTTTGTGTAAATTCTGAAAAATATTTCATGAGTAATGGCCCTTTGTAAATTTGGGAATGTTTCCCTTGTCAGCAAAATATCTCAAAAACTATTGAAGCTTGAGCCTTGAAACTTGATGAATAGATAGGTAGTGAATAAAATTGATGGGGCATATTAGTTTGCCTTCGTTCATCCATCCGTCCATTTGTCACACTTTTTTGTGCAACCCATATCTTAAGAAGTCTGCATGCTAGGGTTTTGAAATTTTATATATGGGTTTCCCATGAAAAAATAGCTGATCCGTATTTTTTTTTTTTTTTTAGTCCGGCATGTTTGTTTTATAGAGTTATGCCCCTTTGAATAATTCAGAATTAAATCTTATGAGCAAGATATCTCAAAAAGTATTTAAGCTGGGTTCTTGAAATTTGATATAATGAATGGGAATGATGTGTAGATTACCTGATGAGATTTTGAGAGAATTCCATGAAAGATTGATATAGTTACGGCCCTTTGCGGTTCTGCGAATTTTGACCTTGTCAGCAAGATGTCTCAAAAAGTACTTAAGCTAGGGTCTTGAAATATTATATGCTGATTTGGGATGATGTGGAGATTACCTGATTTGATTTTTAGGGAATTCCATGAAAAATTGACATAGTTATGGCCCTTTGTGGTTCTAGGCGATTTGACCTTGTCAACAAGATATCTCAAAAAGTATTTAAGCCAGAGCCATGATATATTGTATACTGATTAAGATTGAGGAGGAGATAACCTGATTAAATTTTGAACCAATTAAACAAAATGTTGTTGGAGTTATGGCCCTGTGCAATTTATGGCCATTAATGTTGTTGCTTTATTGTGTATAGCCTAAGTTTAGAACCATGTATGCTAATGTTTTGAAATTTCATATATTGATTCCTCATGAAAAAACAGGTGACCCGTATTTTTTTCTTATCCAAATTATCTCATGTTTTAGAGTTATTTCCCTTTTGATAAAATAATATTGAAATCTCGTATATTTGTACTGTTGTTACCATCATGGGCAAGCAGTGTTGGAGTCGAGCAGTGTTAGAGTAAGGCAGTTGGGGGCATAATGTTTTACAAACACCAGCTCTAGTATATTGGTAATTTTTTTTTTGCAGGGTTTCAGGAAAGCTTGTGAGAAAGGGGCGTTAGCAGGACAGAAGCTGTCTGGCATTATAATGAGATTAAAAGATGGTAGGACATTTTGTCACAGCCTTCTTGGGGGTGGTCGGGTGTGGCAAAGGTGTCATATATCTTACATCACCAGGGCATCCAGCTGATATTGGCTTAAGTTGGGCAAGGCCTGCAATCCTTGTAGCAGATAAGGGTAGAGGGGAATGTATTATTTCTTCCATTTCTTCACTTTTGTTCCTGTTCCTCTTTCTTCCCTGTCACTCTCTTTCATCTCCTCTACTATCTCTTCTGTCTCTTTTCTCCCTTTCTCTGGGAGATTGCACAAAATGGCCCACAAGGGTTGACGTGTTGTTAAACCCCAATAAAAAAAACACAGCCTTGTTAGTAATTTGGCAGCTTGAAAATGGAAAATAATCATCTCTGAATACTGCATTTAATATACTATGTATCAGCATAGAGTCTGGGCAAATAGTGTAGTCACAGACCAAATGCTGCAGTGTATGGCATGTGATCTGTCACTCATCCAGCTGTTTTTTATTTACATCGACAGGTAATACCAATCAATACTTCCAACTCAAATGACTTACATTTATTTAAGCCTAATTTGATTGGCTGAGAGCATTTTGAAAATGGGAATAATACAACGATATATCCTATGAGCAGAAATCCAGGAACTGTTTTCTTCATGTAAATTTATGAAGTAGTATGTGGATATTACCTCTTATCTGGAGTTATGTTTGTGGTTACTTGTAAGCAGAGCCTCGCCCTGCAATGCATAGCTCCAGATAAGATTTTTTATAAAAAAAAAAAAAAAAAAATGTTGATATTTAACTCTCCATGAAAAAAATATTTTGTGCATATTCATTAGAAGCATCAACTATGCCTCTAATAAATATCCACAACATATGTTTTTGTGGAGAAATAAGAAAAATATTTATCAGGATAATCCTCTTACCTGGAGATATGCAAGTTCTCTTTGTTTCAAATCTAGAGTATCTGTTTTATTGTCAGATTTAATTAACCCATTTAGCAAGGCAGATCAAAACCAATACCTGTGCAAACAGTGTAGTTCCAGATGAGACAGCTAATATGAGCCAGATAAGAATATGCCTTTGAGCATTATCAGATATGAACATGTCATGATGAAAAAATTAAAATGCTACGTCTACTTCTAATTTTCAGCCAATCACATATTTGATCCAGGTTGTTGATATAAATTCACATACAGAATGACAAACAGTGCAGATCCAGATCAGTTGGCTTCTTCAGAAGCCAACTGATCTGGATCTACACTGATTGCAAAGGCAGGGTATATTCAGGTTCAGCAGGACAATGGTTAACCCATTTTAGACTGAATAAACTCCCCCACACACTATATGTTGTAAGAGTCCAATTTCAATTTTAGGTCTATTCATCCAGTCATCAGTTATGAGCCGTCTCATCAGGATCTATACTGTGCGCATTCTGTTTTTGATTTTAGACTGAAAAGGTTATTTGCATCAGTAGACAAGTCCAAATTCAAGATTGGAAGAATCCACTTCAGAAACTCGGAGATGAATGGGTTATACAAAATAAGAAATTGCATCATGTATTTCTAGGAGAGAATTTTGTTATATGTTTCAGGTGCCCACCATATTGTTGACTCAAGTGAGTGGTCCTTCCAACAGGCTGCTGAAGGAGCCATGAAAGATGGTAAATATATATTCATCCCCATCACAACAAAGAGGGGCCTAGCTTGTAATTTTGGGAGCACCAAAGGCCCAGATTAGGCTGCACATCCACACAGTCCAATCAGGGTCTTGGCCTTGCAACCACTACATAGATATTTGAGCCAGTGTATGACAAAACCTACAATTAAACTTGTGCAACAAGTGAAGACTCAGATCAGCCTGCTCATCTGCAGATCAGTCTTCGGTGATCACATGTGCCTTCTACAGACTCTGGGCTATTCAAAGAGGAATGAACAAGAACCTTTGTCATACTGGATGGAAGCGCAGGCTGATCTGAGTCTTTGCTGGTCACACAGGTCTTATTGTCGGTTTTTTCTCGTCTTTCATTCTAAATCTCATTATTGTCTCTAGAAAACATCAGCAGTAAATACCTTCAACACTGTGTGCAGCCGCCGCATGCCCAAATAAAAGCTTCCCCGCTATGCAATATCCCTCCATTCAGGTGTTGGACTCCCTAAAGAGGCGTTTGTGGTGCCAAACATGTACTGTAGAAGGCATCATAAATGACTAGTCATAATTCTCTTTTGGAACACCATTCATGTTAATACTAATAAAGATATTGGATATGCATGTACATCTAACTTACTATATCAAGTTTTTTGCCCAGGGGTGCTTCACATTTTTCCTGCTGTATATATCCTCAAAAACGGGCTAATATTAAAAAAAAGTTGTATCTGTTGAAAGGTAAAAAGAAAATTTATCTTCTTTTTTTTTGCATTCTAGTGTTGCAGGCATAGCACATTAAAAGTGAATAATAAGAAAATCAGCTATTTTTTTGTTTGTTTGTTTTTGTTTTTTTTTTTTTGTTTTTTTTTTTTAAGAAGAATGTCTTTTGGGGAGTGGGTAAAAGTGTGGCACTGGCAGAGGTTGGCAAATCAGAACATATTTTATAGATGATATTTCTCCAACATTGTTATGATTTTGTGGAAAAGTGAGAAATGTATTTGACTCTCCACTATTGGTATGATTTTGTGGAAAAGTGAGAAATGTATCTGACTCTCCACTATTGGTATGATTTTGTGGAAAAGTGAGAAATATAAGTGTCTCTCCACTATTGATATTAGTTTGTGGAAAAGTGAGAAATGTAAGTGTCTCTCCACTATTGGTATTAGTTTGTGGAAAAGTGAGAAATGTATGTCTCTCCACTATTGGTATTAGTTTGTGGAAAAGTGAGAAATGTAAGTGTCTCTCCACTATTGGTATTAGTTTGTGGAAAAGTGAGAAATGAAAGTGTCTCTCCACTATTGGTATTAGTTTGTAGAAAAGTGAGAAATGTAATTGTCTCTCCACAATTGGTATTAGTTTGTGGAAAAGTGAGAAATGTAAGTGTCTCTCCACTATTGGTATTAGTTTGTGAAAAAGTGAGAAATGTAAGTGTCTCTCCACTATTGGTATTAGTTTGTGGAAAATTGAGAAATGCATCAATACTTTTTACCTGAAAAACAACAACCAAAGTTATCTAGAGCTACAGTCCTTAACTTAACCCTTAAAACGCAGATCACAACAATTGTCGTCTGCTTTGTTATCTGCTTGTTATTTTAAAAGTCATTTTTGCAAACAGTGTGGGCTCAGATCAGACTGCTCCTCTAGGAGCAGCCTGATCAGGGTCCACACTGTTTTCCTGTATGCAAAAATAGGTTTGAAAAATTTGCAAGAATATTCAGCAGACGACATAAACAGCATTTTCAGATGCAGGTTTTCTTGGCATTTAAGGGTTAAATAGGGTTCCAAACATTTCAGTTTATTGAATAAAATTGCCAAGAAAACCTGCATCTGAAAATGTTGTCTGTTTATGTTGTCTGTTAAATATTCTTGCAAACTTCTCAAACCTATTGTCTGCTTACAGAATCAATAGGTACTGTAGTATATGTTGATGAACAGAGAATGCTCAGATCAGACTGCTCAGATGTGCATGCTGATCTAATACCTTGTCCACAAAATGTATAAGGGCTTTTTTTTGTGCATTGCGCATCATATTTTATGGGTACTTATTGGAAGGGCCACTTTGAGGAGCTTGTAATGAGGACCTGCAACATAAGTTTTCGTTGAGATAAAGACAAATATCAAAATATTTTCTATGCCCTGAAAGAAGTTGGAGGGGCATATTGCTTTTTGGTTGTTTGTCTGTCCATTCTTAGCTTACAGTTAAGAACAATTAGGATATTGAAATTTTATATATGGAATAAGGATGGAAATAAGCATACCCATATTGTTTCTTTTTTCTGTTGGACTGTAGTTCAACTCGTGCATTGTAAGCCTATGGGACATGATAAAATCTTTTAATGAACTCTTCTTTTTTTTTTTTTTTTTTTTTAATGTTGGACTGAGTTCAGGATTCATGTCCTTTTCTCAGCTTGTGCATTGTTAGCCTGTGGGAGGCGATGATCTTCTGAGCAACTTAGTATTGATAATTATTAAATAACCTGAAGTATTGGGATAGATAGTCCTTTACAAACAGTGTAGTCCCAGATCAGATGCTACAGGATGTAACGTCTGATCAGGATCTACAGTGTCATACATACAGCAATATTTTAGACACATCACACAGGTAGGAGAGTGGACTATTTCAACTTTAAGGACAAGTATGGCAAGCAGATAAGGTGTCCCAATCATAGCCACAGATAAGAGGGGATATCCACATATTTTTCTTATTTCTCCATGAAAACATATGTTGTGGGTACTCATTAGAAGTGCCTCAGCGAGGTGCTTTTAATGAGTACCCACAACATATGTTTTCCTAGATAAATAAGAAAGATATCAGCATTTTTTCAGATGAAAAAAAGCGCCTTATCTGTTGTTATGGTCCCAAAACTTATGGTATGGTAGTCGGATGTGTGTCTGACTGGTGATCAGGAGGTCCCAGGTTCGAGACCCGCTGGATCCGTCAACAGTCTTTTGTGGAGATTGATCATGAAATATTTTCTGCAGTCATTCTCTCCCTTCCACTGATTCAAGAAAGGCAGTTGTAATTTGTCTGTATCTGGCCAAAGAATGTGCACAAATACTGGTTAACCGATGAGAGGACTTAGCCTGCCCAGGTAAAAGTGTGGTTAGGTAAACTGACCAGCTCAACATGACCCAAATGGGTTGACTGGGCCATAAAACCCCCACTCAGTTAATACTTACAATAAATACGGTAAATCACCTGAGTAAATAGGATTAATTTTGTCAGAATTGTCAGATAGTCCAACGGACCTCTTCACCCATTAGGACAAGTGTGGTAAGGAGACAAGGTGTCTATTTAGGGTAAATGCAGTAGGTTTCAACTTATGTTCAACAAATGGTATTGCTTGCAGCATTTGCAGAAGGACAATGGCATATCCTTGAGCCAATCATGAATGTTGAAGTGGCTGTTCCAGCTGAATTCGTAGGGGCCATTATAGCTGACCTTACCAAACGAAATGCTTTAATTAAAGGGACAGATTCTAGAGATGATTATGCCACAATCTTATGTGAGGTGAGTAATTTATACTTAAAATAAATACAGCAGACAACATTTGGATAGTTTTTTTTTTTTTTTTTTTTTCTTTTGTGTGAGAAAATAAGGCATCATTTTATGTGAATCATCTGCCTAACAAAAATTTTAGAATGACGTCTGCTAAATTCTGCATGGTACTTTAAAGGTTAAAGTTGATCTGCTGTTATTGTGAAAAATAAAAATCACTTAGACAAGTCCTGTATGCAGGTTTCAAGAAAATGCACATTTAATGCTTAATTCAGCAGACGATGCATTGTAATATTTTTCTTCCCAGAACACAGGCTTTGTCATTTCATGCAAACTGTCTCCAAAGGAGATAGTTTGCATGAAATGTCAACTGCTAGATAAAAAGATATCAGAAAAATTTCAATTTCATCTGATGAATTTGCATAGATCTGGCCCCCAGGTTATAAAGTTTTTTTCATGCTCAACTCAGCTGAGTATGAAATTTGTCCTGCAAATAAATCTCAAATAACTAAAAAATGCAAATTCTTTCTTGCTAAACATAGCTGAGCATGAAAATTTCTCTGCTATTAATTATGAAAATGCCAAATATTGTTGCCATTTTCATAGTTATTAGCAGAGAAAATTTGATGCTCAGCTGAGTATGAAAAAAGTTTTATAACCTAGGGGCCTGTTATTCCTGTGAAAAATAAAACCCCTCGACACATGTTCTGTATACAAGTGTCAAAGAAAATACACAAATCATGCTTAGCATGTTGGCAAAAGATGACATTTTGAATATTTTTCTTTCCTGAAAACAGGTTGACATTTTATGCAGTTTTTCTTTTTTGGTAAAAAATTAGAGAAAATGTCATCAGTTTGTTGTCTGCTGAATTTGCCGAGATCAGTTGTTCCTGTGAAAAAGTGTCCAAGAAAATGTGATTTTAACACTGGGCATGCTGGGCAAAACATTCAGCAGGTTACTCTTAATCCTTGCCATGCTGAATAAATTTAGATGCCACTCCTACATCTAATTTTTAGCCAATCAGATTACTTGATCCAGGTTGTTGATACAAATACTTAATGGCAAACAGTGCAGATCCAGACCATTTGGCTTCTTCAGAAACCAACTGATCTGGATGTAGATTGTTTGCAAAGGCAGGGTATACAGAGGTTCAGCAGGACTAGAGTTAATTAATATTCTTTTTTGTTATTTTCTCATAGAGTTTGACATTTCATACAAATTGTCTTAATATAGGTGTCCATTTTTTGTCTGTCCATCTGCCTGTTCATCCAGTCATCAACATTATTAGTCAGCCCTAGTGTCAGATAGATTTCTGAATAATTGTTTCACATATAGTCAGCTTACCTTGCTCACAGTTTCTACTGTGGCCTCGTAGTTCGGTGTCATTTTATTACTTTGATTGATTTTCATGGTTTAACAACTTCGCCATTTTTACTGTAAGCCCTTGCTTTTGGCACCATTTCTAATTACAGTCGAACTTCAATGGCTCGAACATCTTTGGGACCATGGAAATTTGTTCGAGACAGGGTAGTTCGAGCCACTGCGGGTTAATCATAGCGCAAGGTCAGAAGACAAATGAAAATAATCTAGGAATGTCTTTTCCATCTTCTATAAAATAATGGTATGTTGAGTGAACTCTCTAGAATCACCTTGATGAGGAGATTCTAATGAGTACACACAACATACATTTCATGATAAAATAAGAAAGTTTCCATTAAAATCCCAAAATATTTGTTTTCTTAAGCTATCGGAAGAATTTCCTAGGGACTCAAAAACGAGTTCGAATCATCCACGGTAAACGAGCCATCTGTGTTCGAGCCATCGAGGTTATACTGTAACTGTAACACAGATGGTAATCTTGATGTGTGCTTTTTGGACATATCATATCATACCATAATCGGATTTTTTATTAATGTGCAGGTACAGGGGCTACATCCACATCAGTGGGCCCCCTTCCAGATAGCTGGCTTGTTGCACGCATGGCAGATCTCACACCAGATCTCCAGGTACGTCTATCATGAGGGTTGATAGCCGAGAGCTTCCACTCTCTGCAATCCCTCTCTGTCAGCTGCTTCCATGTCATCTTGGGCCTCCCAGGCCCACGCTTTCCAATCACCTGTATGTCAAAGGCTGTCTGGACTGCACCATTGGAGCCTTCCACATGTCCATACCATCGGAGTCTTCTCTCCTTCAGAATGAGGTCCAGATTTTCAATGCCAAGCCATACAAGTAGCTCATTGGACCTGGTGGTGACAATTTCTTGCAGCCTGACATTGCAGATCTGTCTGATCATTGCCCTGTTATTTCGCTGCAGACGCTGGAGGTTCGGCTTTGTCAGTGGCCAAGTCTCGCTGGCATAGAGCATTGCGCTTCGCACACAAGAGCTGTACACACGGCCACGTGTTTTGAAAGAGAGGTGGCGTGAAGAGAGAGCTGGTAGCAGATCCTTGAACTTCTTCCAGGCGGTTTTCACACGTGTTGTGGTTGAAAGTTCACAGCCACCTGCTGCTGAGAGCAAAAGGATGCTACCACCTCAAGCATGTCGGGTCCGATCTGGACTTCCTTTTGTGGTCTGCCATCCAAGGGGCATGCAGTTCCCTGGCACCATGTACATCTGTAGTCAGGGTCTTTTTTCAAGCGCTTGAGCCCACTGCATTTCTTGTGCACCCAGTGCTCGCAGCAATTGCAGAAGATGCTGTTGCTACCCACTCCAGTGCGACAAACGGCGCATGGAAACTCACCTGAACTCTGCAGGAGGTCCAGTCCCGTACCGCAGATGATGATCTTTGTCTTTCCTGCATTTACTCTGAGTCCTTTCTTCTCCATTGCTTCTTTCCACATCAAGAGCCTCCTGACACATTCCTCAAGCGATTCAGTGATGATAACAAGGTCATCGGCATACAGGTCCTCCCAGGGGACCCCAGAGCGGAACTCTCGTGATAAGGCTTCAGCACAATGATAAACAGCAGCGGGCTGAGTATTGATCCTTGGTGAACACCAACCTTCACTTCAAACTCTACACTGAACCCCTCACCAACACGGACACGGCTCTGTGCATTTGCATACATTTCCTGCACCAGTCGCACAATCCACTCCTCCACACCAAGTTTTCTCAGCGCCCACACTCAGATGACCTTCCGAGGTACTCTATCAAATGCCTTCTCCAGGTCTACAAAAGCCATGTAGTCTCTTATTGGCAGCTAGATACTTCTCTTGCAGCTGCCTGACAACAAAGATTGCGTCTGTAGTGCCTCTGCCTGGGACGAAGCCAAACTGGGAATCGTCGATTGACACTGTGTCAAATTTAGAATTAAGAATTGTTATGGTATAAAGTCATTTACTTGCCATCATTTGGCCCATTCCTCATATTGCTATTGACCACAACCGATATCCACTAAATACTGACCTTGGCCTTGAACACACCACTACTGAGCTGGTCTTAAACCCTTCTGCTTTGGCTTCATCTAGGCAGATTTCTGCCCTGTGATTTTAACCTCAACATCAAAACATTACTCTGCAGAGAAGGGGATTAGAATTCAGAGTGTTTGTGTTCTAGAACAGCCTACCTTCGTTGAAGTTCCTCTATCCTTGACAGACAGCTAGGAAGCTTTTTTTTTTTCTTTTTAGCTCACCTGAGCAAAGCTCAGGATTAGCTGTTGTGTGATAACTTTTCGCCCAGCATTCATACATCCATCCAGTCACACTTCTTAACACTTAGCATGCTGGGTAAAAATTTCAGCAAATAGCATTTTGATATTTTTTTCTTATTTTTCTCATGCAAAATGTATCCTTAGGAAACAATAAATAGGATTTGACATTACATGCAAATTGTCTCCTTAGGAGACAACAAATAGGATTTGATATTTGATGCAAATTGTCTTAGTAGGAGACAATAAATAGGATTTGACATCTAAATTGTCTCTTTATGAGACAACAAATAGGATTTGATATTACATGCAGATTGTCTCCATAGGAGAAAAACAGGATTTGACATTTCATAAAAACTATTACATGCAAATTATCTCCTTAAGAGATAATAAATAAGATTTGACATTTCATGCAAACTGTCTCCTAAGAAATAGTTTGCATGAACTGTGGAATCCAATTTTTCTGAGAAAAATAAGAAAAATATCCCATAGTGTTTTAGTCTTTAACAACTGGACACAAATGGCATAAGGTATATTTACTTATCATGTTTTTACCAGCTTTCATGCTTGCGTTTTATACATGTTTTTATTTATTTTCTTTTTTATTTTAGGTTCCTCTGAACAACATGTTTGGCTATTCTACGGAGTTGAGGTCGAATACCCAAGGAAAGGGTGAATATACAATGGAGTATGAGAAATACTGTCCTGCATTACCCGCTACACAACAACAACTTATTAAAGAATATGAACAGTTATTAGAATCAGAAGCTGGTCATCGTAAAAAGAAAAAGAAAAACTGACAGATATGACACTTTAGGATAATTATTTAAAAGAAAGTGATTGGTACTTGCAGTACCTGTCTCAGTCATCTTCAGCGCCGAACAACTAAAGTACCTCTATGATCCACTAGCTTGCCTGTACACAAGTACAGGTAGATCTATAGCAGTCAGTGTTCTGTCAGCATTGGTTAAAATTTTCAAAAGGCCAGGGCCCAGTTGTTCTAGGCCAGGGCCCAGTTGTTCTAGGCCAGGGCCCAGTTGTTCTAAACTAATGATGTCATTAGTTCACGTATCGTTAAAACTTTGATCATTAAATATGGCATATACGCTAATATTTTTGCTGAAAAAAATGTGAGTAGCTTTTGCATTTGCAAAAGCAAGTCACTTCTTTTTCCAGCAAAAATACCTGTAAATTAGATATTGTACTTACTAGAAAAGTTAACATTTTGACCACTAACAAGCTTGTTAAGTTAACGATGCTTTGAACAACTGGGCCCTGGTGTTAGATAGTGGTCTGAAGTTCTATGCTGTACCATCCCGACCCACATGAGTGACCTTGTGTTCAAGGTTACAGACTTGGAAAAAATCTTTATGCGAAAGTTTTTGGTTAAAGTTTTAAGAGGCAAAGTGAGATACAGGCAGGCTATGCTGTCCTGCGACCGCTGACATTTTATTCTCCTCCTCATCACAGTTTTGTATAATATGTCAAATTGAGTTGTTTTCTTTTTTTTTTTTTTTTTTTTTTATTTGGCTTTTCAAACTTTGAAAATAACAAAAAAAAAAAGAAACGTTTCCTAAAAACATTTATTAGTGACATAGGGGAGAATGTAAAATAAGAGACTGGTGAAAATTGAAGAAATTCAAAAATAAGTTCCAAACAGGGAAGTGTTGATGTTGTAACCCTTAGTGTCAGCCTCGGTGGCTCAGTTGGATGCGCCGTCCAACTGGAGACCAGGATGTCGCGAGTTCGACCCCCGCCAAGGTCGGCAACATTCTTTCTTGGAGATTGATCATGAAATACAGTAGAACCTCGATAATTCAAACTGCAATACTTCAAAATTCTCAAAAATTCAAAACCATTTGGAAGTCCCAACCTAAATATATGTATGCATTTTAGCCCTCAATTATTCAAAGTCTCAATAATTCAAACAAAACTGTTGGTCCCTTGGACTTTGGAGATTCCACTGTATTTTCTATGGTCATTCTCTCCCTTCCGCTGATTCAAGAAGGGCAGTTGTCAGTTTCTGGCAAAAGAATGTGCACAATACTGGTTAGCCGCTTAGAGGACTAAGCCTGCCCAGTAATCGTGTGGTTAAGTAAACTGACCACGCTCGACATGACCCCATTAGGTCGACTGGGCCGTAAAACCTCAACACAAACAAAAACAACCCTTAGCCCTGGTCCTGCTGAACTGGATATGCCCTGCCTTTGCAAAAGTGAAGATCCAGATCAGTTGGCTTCTCAAGAAGATGCTGATCTGGATCTGCACTGTTTGTCATTAAGTATGTGAATTTATCTCAATAACCTTGAGCAAATAATCTAATTGGTTGAAAAAGTAGAAGTGGGCATGGCATCACAATATATTCAGCATGGCAAGGGTTAACACTTACCATGCTAAGGGATAATTCAGCAGACAACAAATTGATGAAATTTTCGTATTTTTCCTAGAAAATAGGATCTGAAACTTCATGCAAATTGTCTCCTATGGGACAATTTGCATGAAATTTCAAAATCCTGTTTTCTAGGATAAATTAGAAAAATATTTCAAAATGTCATCTGCTGAAATTTTTACCCAGTATGCAAAGTGTTAATCAGGGCCCAGTTGTTCAAAGCTAACGATGTCGTTAGTTAATGATTCGTTAAAATTTTCATCGAGCGATATGCAAATATGCTGAAATTTTTTACTGAAAAAATATAAGCTACTCACATTTTTTCAGCAAAAAATATCAGAATATTGTATATTGAATCCACTAAAACAGTTAACGAAATGACCCTTAACAAGCTCGTTAAGCTAATGACGCTTTGAACAACTGGGCCCTGATATATTTTAAGAACAGACAATATTTTGAAATATTCTTACTTTGCCAAGGGATTAGGACTTTACATTTTATGCTAAAATGTCACCTTTGATTGATTTATTTGAAATGACAAACCATATTTCTGTGAAAATCAAGAAAAATGTTATCAGCCATCTGCTTATTTTGCCTGAAGGGTGTTAAAGGTTAACAATGGAGTAGTTAACACTTAGCCCCTCTGAGTAAAATTTTCAGCAGACAACATATTGAAATATTTTATTTTTTTCCAGATAACAGGTTTTGACATTTCATGCAAATTGTCTCAAATGGAGATAGTTTGCATGAAATGTCAAATCCTGTTTTCTAGGAAAAAAAAGAAAAATATCAATGTCGTTTGCTAGATAATCCCAGAGGTAAAGTTTAATCTATACTGAAGACAATGTGATACTCTGTCAGAGAAAATGTTAATCCTTAAAGTGCCAATCACAACTTCAGCAGACGGCATTCTGAAACATTTTTTTTTCTTTTGTGCGGAGAAAACAAGATATGTCAAACCATTCACATGAAATGTCATGCAATGTATTTTCTGATAAAAAAATAAAAATGTTATCTGCTTCAACTCTGATGGCACATTAAGGGTAAATGAATATATTTATGTTTCAGTTTAAATTATTGTGAATAAATTACTTGCAAGTACATGTATATTGTTTTCAAATAATTTTTAACACTTAGTGTGCTTAATAAACATTTCAGCAGAGGACATTTTAATCATTTTTGGACGGATTTTTAAAAAAATCACTTTAAAATAGCGATGTCTGGGCCAGCAGGCGGTCGGGCATCGTCCCAGGTTTACATTTTGGTTAATCTTTTTTCAAGGTTATATTATATGTTACCTTTATTCTTCAGTGGATTGCTTTCATATTTGGTAGGGATGAAGAAGAGGACCAGTAGGCATGTCATATACAGGAGGGACAACTCTCACTTTCTTCATTATGTCCTTATCTCCCCTGATGTCCGAAGTTTACCTTTTGGTTACCCTTTTTGAAAAACCCGTCCATAATGCTGTTAGGCATTTTTCTTGTTTCTTTTTTTTTTTAAAACGCAACACACACATGCACACTAACAACAAAAAAGTTTAACAACAAAAAAATGGCTCTTTGACCTTTCATGCAAATTGAAATGTTAAAGCCTTTTTTCTGGAAAAATAAGAAAAAAAATATTAATTTGTTGTATGCTGAATTCCAGAGTGGTAAATACTGCTGATATTATATGAAGCATGCCAATAAAAAAGGGGCTTCAAGCAGAGTTGCCTACCTTTACAGATACAGGGAAGGAACATAGCGGGAAGGGACATAGCAAGTACAGCTGCCTTCCTTTAAAATTCAGTTACTTCCTATCAGCACATGAGTAGAGCTAGGTAACAAATAGGGCTAGAAAGATACACCTTCTTCATAATATGATATGTATCCAGTTACTTATCTCGTGACATGAAACATATCACGATACTTTTTTCATGTCAGCAAGTTACCAAGAAAACCTTATTTTATGAGGGGTAAGTGAGTTTTCAGGAATATACAGTCGACTCTCGTTATCTCGAATTCCAAGGGACTCACTGAAACACTTCGAGATATCCGTACCTCGACATATCAGAGTTGAGAGAGTGAGAAAAACAATAAATTGAACAAACATATTCAACAAATGGATATGTAATTTGACTCCTGAAGCTAGATATATATATATATAAAATAATGTGGAAAAGAGGAGAAATTGCTCCTTAGGAGCAGTTTCTCCTCTTTTCCACATTATTTGTTACCTGTTGTCATAGTTTCATGTTAAAGCAGGGACAAGATTTTCACTTCGAGATAAGCGGTAATTCGAAATAAGCGAGTTCGAGATAACTAGGTTCGACTGTATATTGTTTTCCTTATTTCCTCTAAAACAGTAGATTGTGGTTACTCATTAGGACAGACTGAATATAAATAGAATTAAGGGGGGAGACTGAAAATACTCAGTTAGAACAATTGAAAGTAATGATTTCTTGGTGATACTGTAAAAGCTATATTTTCAATCATAGTATCCCTAGTTATTTCTTTTGTAAATAAAAGAAGTCACACCAATTCATCTTGGTTGATGTGCCCTTTGCAGATCTTTAATACAACAACTTATAAGATTGGTCAGTTTTCTTCACCTCGTTATCAGAAGTAGTTTGCTTTAAACAGAGATATTTCCAAACTGGCGACTTGAATTTGCCGCCGGTGCATAACCAAGATAAATTAATTCTGGTATTTACAAAAGAATGTGAAGATCAAAGTGATTAGTTTCAGCAGAACTACATTTGTGACTGGTATATTCGTTCCACATAGAATGACAGAATTAAACTTGATAATGGGCATCAATTTACGATCGTTTTCATGAAAAGTGGTTCTAAAAATCATTAGAAATAACAACAACAAAAAGATGACAAGAATTAGATTTTTGTTTTGTGTAAAATGCATCAATATATTAGGTTGAAATTACTTCCTTGTGTGTGTATTTTGGCTGAAAAATGTATATCACCAGTTGTTGTAAGCCATGTAGAAAATTAAATTAATTTGGAGGTAAAATCAATTGTAAAATCAGGATGAAAGTACTATTTATGATGAGATAGTAAGTTTTTCTAGGTTTTTGCTTTTTTTTAATTGAAAAAAAAAAAAAGGACACCTCAAAACCAAACCATAATGACTGAAAAAAATCCCATTAACCGAACCGAGATGCACAGAACATTTGGTAAATCTTTTCCCCTTCAGTAACAAACTGCTAGTCTGAATTGTTTAGGTTATTTATAGAACTTTGATAGGAAACTGTCAAACATGACTGTTAAAATATCAAGCCACCAACAGAACTGGCTTGCAAATATCAACCCTTTTAATCCTTAGTTTCTGAGTTGGGCTTATCCACCTTTTGAGATTAGACATGTCCATTGTTAAAATTGGGGTCAGCTCAAAATCCAAAACAGAATGGCAAATTGTTTAGGTCCAGATGAGACGGCTCGTTATGAGCAGTCTCATCGGGATCTAAACTGTTTGCAAAGGTATGTTTTGGTCTGCAGGGATGAAAGGGTTAGGCAACCCGAAACTATCCAGTCTGTGAATGGCAGATTGAAAAACAATAAAATCAGACGTCTCCCTTCAATTTTTTTTTATCAAAGATCACAGTGTTATTTGCCATACTTAAGCGTCAATTTACATGTACATCCATTTCAATCTTCAAACATATTTATCCTAAATAATTTGAGCCACAATCCGAGAAAACATGCCTTCTTGCACAGTCTGATCAGTCTTCATTATCCACATGCAGAAACTTTGCATCCTTGGCTATTCAAAATGCATACAGTGAAGATTCTGATTAGACTCTGTGAATGTGCAAGCTGATCTGATTCTGCGCTGAGTGCACATGTCCGAAGGTATATTTCCTGACATTGTGGCTCATTAATCCTAGCTGAGCAAAGAAGACTCTGTAGACTCTGATCAAGCTGTTCTTATTATATGAAAGGAGCAGTTTGATCACGATCTACACAATAATTATATTCCACTCTGACACAACATTTAAGACACATTACTAATACCGTATTTACCCTAAGTAATGGGACATAACTCCTTACCATACTTGTTCTAAAATTTGAAATACCGTATTCGACCTAATTACCGCACATACTCTCCTATAAGCGCACAGTAAAGCAATTCCGTAGTCTTCAGAATACAGCCAGTGTAGTTTTTGTCTACTTCTTTATAAAGGCATATGTTGTGGGTACCCATTTGACTTGTCGATGCAATTCAAATAAGTACCGACATTATATGCTTTTATAAAGAAAATCAGGGAAAAAAAAGAAAACACAATAACATCGCATAGCATCATTTGATGTCCTTTACTGATCTTTGTTTAAGTGTACCCTTAGCATAAGTGGCTACATATTTTACCACAAGTTTCCCAGTAATTTTGAAAAACCTAAGCGCATGGTGCGGTAATTAGGTCGAATAAGGTAATCCATTCTACTATCTGTTGGGGTATGTAAAATATTGCTGTATGTATGGCAAACAGTGTAGACCTTGATCAGATGCCGCATCTGATCTGGGTCTTCACTGTTTGCAAAGGCCTACCTGTCCCAATACTTAGAGTTATTATGGTAATTACAGTAGAACTTCAGTGGCTCGAACCCCGATGGCTCGTTTACCATGGATGAGTCGAACACGTTCTTGAGTCCGCAGGGATTTCCTCCAAATACGATATACGGATAATTTAGGTAGATTTTCTTCTTTTATCTTGTAAATGTATGCTGTGTGTACTCATTAGAATCGCCTCTATGAGGCAATTCTAACGAGTACACACAACATACATTTAAAATATAGAACACCGAAAAGATATCCCACAATTTGTGCCTCCTGGTGTAGCACTAATACTAACCTTCCGAGGCTTGAACTACCGCTGTCTCGAACAAATTTTCATGGTCCCAAAGGGGTTTGAGCCATCAAAGTTTGACTGTATATTCCACTCTGTCACAACATTTCAGACACATTACTAACAGGGTCAAACCTCAATGGCTCAAACATCTTTGGACCATGGAAATTTGTTCTAAACATGGGTAGTTTGAGCCATTGATGGTTAATCATAGTTCTGGGTAAGGATGCAAAGGGGATAATTTAGGGAAGTATTTTCTCTTCAGAAGCCAACTGATCTGGATCAATACTGCAAAGGTAGGGTTCAGCAGGACCAGAGTTGACATGTCTGAAATGGCCAAGAGTAAATGTACCAAGTTGAAAGGTATATGCAAACAGACCTCTCAGATCTGCCTGCACATCCACTCAGTCCAATTAAGACCTGAGCGGTTAACTTACAGTATCATTACAGATTTTAGAATTAATCACTGAACAGCAAATACTCAGATGAGACTGTGCACACTTGTAGGTTGATATGAACTTGTACAAATCGGGCATGTTAAGATGCACCTTTAACACAGCCTATACACCTAGACAAAATTTACAGCTCATGTCATTAACGTCAGAGTAGAGATTTTCTGTAAAACCTGGACTGGGACATTGGCAAACAGTGCAGACTCAGATCAGACACTGCAAAATGCAGATCTGTACTGTTTGCTCAAGCCTATATGTCCAAACAGTAAGGATAAATGATTTATTTTATTGTCATCTGTGAAATCAGTAAAAATAAGTGGTAACAACCAATAGTGAAATGATATCATATCATTTCACTAATGACTGACACAATTTATATTTTCACTCCTCGCTTTGGACAACTTCAGTTTTCATCATTGTTTCAAAAGCAGATGATACCTAGAAAATCTCTAACTTCTGAACTACACTACTACTTTGGGTATGCATTTTCTTAGAAAGCAAGGAACATTCTGGTATCAAAATGATTTTGATTTGCAAAATATTTGGTTTTCTCCCTTTTTTTTTTTTTCTCTCAATGTTGACTTCATAATGTTTCTGTTTTGTTTTGCGACATCAGTTATGATGTCAGAAGTGCTACAGAAACAACGAGAGTTGTCAGAAGACAATGCAGCTCGCCGGAAAGGGCTGATCGGATAAGAAAACAATCTTTAAATATTAAAGATTACATGCAGAACTTAAATATGACCTCACTTTGATGTTGGAAGAATGTCAAACTGAGGGATGGGGTATATGCCACTAAAACATCTTCCCTTACGTTTGTGTGGACAAAATATGAAAGCTATATCTTACATGCTGAATCCCTTAATTAGGTTGGTGTGAACGAAATATGAAAGTTATATCTTACATACTTCAGCAGTCATTTACACTTTTCAAAACTTAAACACAGCTGAAAATGACAAAGTATGACCTGACCTTGACCTAGGCAGAAGGTCAAACTGAGGAAGGGGTGTGTACTATTGAAAGGTCTTTCCCTAAGGTAGGTGTGGGCCAAATATTAAAGCGGCATCTTGAATACTTCAGCAGTTACGAACACTTTTCAAAACTTAAACGCAGAACTCAAACATGGGTTTAAATGACAAAGTATGACCTGACCTTGACCTAGGCTGAAGGTCAAATTGAGGAAAGGACTGTGCTATTGAAAGGTCTTACCCTAACGTTGGTGTGGGCCAAATATTAAAGCGCTATCTTGAACACTTCAGCAGTTACAAACACTTTTCAAAACTTAAATGTAGAACTTGAACATGGGCTAAAATGACAAAATATGACCTGACCTTGACCTAGGCAGAAGGTCTAACTGAGGAAGGGATGTGTGCTATTGAAAGGTCTAACCCTAAGGCTGGTGTGGGCCAAATATTAAAGCTCTATCTTGAATACTTCAGCAGTTATGTACACTTTTCAAAACTTAAACTCAAAACTTAAACATGGGTGTAAATGACAAAGTAAGATTGATTGATTGTGTTGTGGTTTAACGACACATCAACCCTTGTAGGTCATTTTGTGTCGTCTCCCAGAGAAAGGGAGAAAAGAAGTAGAAGAAATAGTAGAGGAGATGAAAGAGAAGGACAGGGAAGAAAGAGAAACATGAATGAAAGCGAAGAAACAGAAGAAATAAAAGCATTCCCCCTATACCCTTACCTGCTACAAGGATAGCAGGCCTTGCCCAACTGTAAGCCAATATCAGTTGGATGCCCCGGTGATGTAAGATACACGACCTTGACCTACATAAAGGGTCTAACTTGGGGAAGTGGGTGTAGGCTATTGAAAGGTCTTACCCTAAGGTAGGTGTAGGCCAAATATGAAAGCAGTACCTCAAACAGCTAAAAAAAACTATGCACACCTTTGAAAACTTGAACATTAAGCTAACATGGACGCCGACGCAGACACCGACGGACACTGATGCCAACAACTGGGTGACAACATAAGCTCTCCAGGGTCATAGTCCCGGCGAGCTAATAAAATAAGAAAATTTGCTTTTTTCTGTAAATACCATAAATATTTTCATCTGTGTAATGAAAACATTCAAGTTTTCACTCGTGCTTCGCACTCGTGAAAATACTGAATGTTTTTATTGCACTCGATGAAAATATTTATGGTATTCATACCAAAAGAGCAAATATCCTCTATATATCTAATGATTCTGAAAGCTGACAGCGAAGATCCTGATCAGACTTTCTAGAGGCACAGATCTGGACTTTCCTCACAAAGTCTCCCCATAAGTCTGGAAGACATATTTTTACACAGAGAAGCCCAAATCACATTTTCAAATGTGTAAATACATGTGGAAGCTTATTCACAAAATTCGACAAGACAAAACATCAAATCCAAACCATGCAGCAGATAACTGATTATGAAATATAGGGATCAAACATGTTTTTTCATGCATTAACATTCGCCAGGTCCCGTAGGAGGTGTTGAAAACCGAGGCCAAAGGATGTTAATGCATTGAAAAACCATGTTCGACTGCTTTTATCGCATAAAAACTGAAAACATTTGCTACATTTCGCATTATTTCTTGCACTATTTTGTTTCGCTTTTTCATCGCTGCCTCGCGAACGCAATTTCCACGGACTATGCTCGTTCTAGGGCCAGGCAGTACACATCTTGTAACAGCAGCAAATCTGTGGCCTCGGTGCGATCATACTGGAAGTTGCGTAGCCGTGCATTAACAGTGCTTGAATCGCCTTGTTAATACACAGCTTTTTGCCGGTTAATGCATGTCTGTTAATAACATGTGACACTGCTTTTTATGCAATTATACTGATTACAAGTTGCTATAGTATTTAAATTATTATTCTGTATTCTTTAATACATAGCATGCTGGGTAACAGTTTCAGCAGACGACAATTTCGAATATTTTCCTCATTTTCCCTAGAATTCAGGCTTTGACCTTCCATGCAAATTGTCTCCAATTTGCTTGAAATGTCAAAGCCTTTTTTTTTCTGGAGATGGAGGGGTGGGGTGCGTGGGGGGTGGGGAAAGAGAAATATATTATCAATTTGCCATCTGCTGAATTTGCCCAGATAGTAATAATGATTAATATATACAGTGATAATGGTTATATAAATTAGCATTTATACTCTTGAGTAACACAAATAAAACTGCGAACAAAAGCAGAGTGCTCTAAAAACATACCATTCCAGTTACAAATGCTACAAAATTCAAGGAAAAACTACTAAATGTAATGCATAGGCTCTAGATATACAAGATTTGAGCCAGCACACGACAAAACCTACAATAAGACTTGTGCAACCTGCGAAGACAAATCAGCCTGCATATTTGCACAGTCTGACCAGAATCTATGCTGATCACAGGTACCTTCTATAGCCTCCGGGCTATCCAAAGAGGGATGAAAGAGAACCCTTGCCGTATTGGGTGGATGTACAGGCTGATCTGAGTCTTTGCTGATTACACAAGTCTTATTGTATGTTTTGTCGTACACTGGCTCATTTATCTTTTAATGGCCACAGAAACATGATTGTCTCAATGACATAAAATCAAATTACATGTTTGTTATTGTGCAGAAATAAGAAAAAACTGTTTATATTAGATAAGTAACATATTTTTGAAGTCTAATCAGGGCCTAGGGAATAGAAACCTTTTCGGGGGAAGCTACTCTGTCAGAGTTGATTTTGCCCCTTCTGAAAAGGGGTCTGTTCTGTTTTCCGAAAAGAGGTCTACTCTTTAAGGAAAGAATTTTCTCCCAGAGGGAGAAAATTCTTTCCTTAAAGAGTAGACCTCTTTTCAGACAGGGTTTGTGTAGGAAAGCAAACTTGAAGATTTAAAAGTTATCTCCCTTGACAAAAATCAAGTCCCTTAATTGCTTGCTAACAGTATTGATACTGTTAAATCAACAAACAGAGAAGGCCATGATCTGAGTGCCCAGGTACATTCAATATCCCTGAAATCACAGTATCCCATATCCCTGGGGGCCTCTGTAGCCTAGTGGATAGGAGAGTTAACTCTTAATCCATTAGGTTTTTCACTGCTGTGGTTCGAGCCTCGCTCGGGTCACATATGGGAAAGCCAAGTTCTGCTTATAGATGGTCAGGTGGTTTTTCCCAGGGTTCTACGGTTTTCGCCCACCTTTGATGAATGATTGGCTTGATATAAGTGAAATATTCTTGAAAGGGCAGCAAAACCCAAATAAAACAAAAAAAAAATCCCATATCCCTGGAAATAAAAAAGGCAAATATCCCATATCCCTAAAACTCCGATACAAGCCTCATTAGAAGTGCCTCAAAGAGGTGCTACTAATAAGTACCAACTTCATATGTTTTTAAGAAGAAGAACTAGAGAAAATTATCCCAACAAAATCAAATGCAAATTGGAATTCGCTGAAGTATTTTTTTATGATTACTGAAAAAGAATTAATTAGAATCTTTTTTATTACTAAACAAAAAGTTATATAAACATTCCTGAAAAAAATGACAATAAAACCATGCATCATTCTTAATGCTAGATCAAAAAAATGTCCAATTTTTTTTTTTTTTTTTTTTTTTTTTTTTTTCATTTCTCCATGGAAATGTGGATACATATTGAAATTGTGGTGATGTGTTTCTTATGAGTACAAGAAAATCTAATTTTGTGGTGAAATAAGAATAGATAAGAATAGATATCTGTACATTTTGGACTGAAATAAAAAAAATGTATCATGAGGTATGGATTAATTGGCAGCAAATTAGTACAATTATTTAACCCATTGCAGACTGAATAGACTTTCCCACACTATATACTGGAAGAGTCCAATTTCAATTTTAGGTAGATGAGATGAGATTTATTCATAAAGAAAAATGGCTGAAGTATTTGCAAATAGTGAAGACCCTGATCAGACGCCGTATTCTTCGGCATCTGTCTGATCTGGGTCTCCCGACTACAATGGGTTAATTAACCATAAGCCTGTTGGATTTAACTCTTAGCACTTTGGGTAAAGCTTTCAGCAGACAACATTTTGATTTTTTTTTTTTTTTCCCCAGAAAACAGGATCTGACTTTTCATGCAAAATGTCTCCACTAAAATATCACCACTTTGTTGTCTGCTGAATTAGCCCTGAGAGTGGTGAAGGTTAAAATAGCAGCGAGAACTTAGAGTGTGACATTTTACATGGCTTGTCCCACAAGGCAATTCACATTAAATGTCAGGCCTATATTCTGAGACAAAAAAAAAAGAAAAAAAAAAAAAAAAACAGTGCTAAGTGTTAAACATTTACAATAAAAATGACAAAACTGAAAGTGACAAAAATACCATACAAAAAGCATACAACAGTAAACAGACAAATGTACAGTTAATGACCTACAATTATTTACACCAAAACTTTTGACAAAATGACATATGCATAAAGTGTAGACCCAGATCAGACTGCTCCTGAAAGAGCAGTCTGACCAAGGTCTACACTGTCTGCTATTCCACTAAGTATTGTACGAAATAACTGCATAAAAACAGAATTTAAGCCAAAAAAAAAATAGGGAATAAAGTATTCAAAATTTTAGGACATACAGTGTACCATATGATAACATAATAAACTTTACCATATTTACCTTAAGTTTTCAGAAAATGCTTTAATTTTTATCTGGAGCTATGTAGGGTATTTACTCTAAGTATCTGGACACCTTATTGATTTACCATACTTGTCCTAAAATTTGAAATACTCCATTCTACTACCTGTTGATGTGTCTAAAATATTCCTGTACATATGGCAAAGCATGTAGACCTGATCAGATGCCGTGTTCCACGGCATCTGATCTGGGTCTACATGTTTGCAAAGGCATATCTCCCAATACTTAGGGTTATTACAGTATCCTACATTTTCAGACATTATAAGTTGGTGTTCTCTTTACAATGATTCTAAATTTTGGACAAGTTAATTTTAGTACATTTTATGGCCCAGTCAAAGATTTTAAGAGCATGTCGAGCCAGTCATTTAACTTACTCACACTTTTCCTGGGCAGACTTAGTCCTCTAAGTAACTGTCAACTGCCCTACTCTAATCAGCAGAAGGGGGAGAATGACCATAGAAACGATCTAATGATCAATAAAACAATCTCCACGAAGTTTATGTGGCTGAGCTGGGATTTGCAATCCCTGGAGCTGCTGTCAGAGAATATACCACCCAGCCACATTGTACTGACACCAGGCTGACCAGTTCTAGTTCAACTTCCTTAATGCTGAGCAACAAATAAACTTCCCTAATGTTGTGCACCAAGGGAAAGAGCAGCTAGTACCATTTTTAAAGTCTTTGGTATGACTCGACCGAGGATTGAACCCACAACCTCTCGGTCACAAATTAGACTCTAGCAGTTCAACCACTGTGCCAGTTTAACCCATTGTAGTCTGAAGACGGTAATTGGCAAACAGGGCAGACCCAGATCTGATGCCACAGAATGCAGCATCTGATCAGGGTCTCCACTGTTTGCAAGGAGTTCATTCATTTTTCTCTAGAAATACCTAAATCACGTAGCCAAACACATAAAATTGAAATTAGAATCTTCCAAAATATAGTGTGGTGGAGTTGACCGAGTTACAATGGGTTAATGGGTAGTAAAATTAAACTATGCGAAGGAGTTCCAACATCTAGGGTAAATATACAGTACTGATAAATCAATATAGAACAGGCCCCGAGGTTATAAAACTTTTTTCATGCTCAACACAGCTGAGCATGAAATTTGTCCTGCTAATAAATCTCAAATTTTTAACTACTGAACTTTCTGGATAAACATAGCTTAGCATGAAAATTTCTCTGCTAATAAATATGAAAATGCCAACTATTGTTGTTTCATATTTATTAGCAGATAAAATTTCATGCTCAGCTGAGTTGAGCATGAAAAAAAGTTTTATAACCTTGGGGCCAATGCTGGATCATACATTGAATAAATAATATAACAAACACTATGTACAAATTGTAACGTGGTACAGATTGTAATATGAGCCATGTCAAAAGAAAGGGTGTCTATGAATGTGTGTCCTATCAAGGGAAAAAGGCCCTTATAGGTGTCAAAACACACTACACATGTAACGTTTGACCAATAAAGCTATAAAAATAAATTTGATGGTCAAAGATATATATTTGTCTATAAAGGCACATGCAACAATTTAAAAAAAAAATTACATCAGATTTTAATTTTTGGTTATAGCATAATGCAAAAGAAAATACTTTTCCAGTGATATCTTGGTCAGCCTGTGCAATGTGTTCACTATTCTGTGGATAGCCAAGGATGCAAGACTTCTTCAAATCAAGGCTGTTATTACATTTTTAATTTACAATTATTCTAATTTGCATAATTTATGCTAATTTATTTAAATTATTTAAAGCATAATAGCTTGACAACCACTCAACCACTTTTCATGAATCACATAAATTTGGAAAGCTCAGAGAATACTCTTTCAATCTTCATCTTCGTGACCTTTCTAATTTCAACAAAATATATCAACCTCTTGCATATGCATTTTTATGCAAATGAGGTTTTGCATCTATGTTGTTTTTAAAAATACACTGGAAGCTCTTTATAAGATGGTTCAGATATAAGAGAGCCTAAAGGTGGACCCCAATAGTGTTGTATTCAAACAAAAATGTATAGATTATATAGAAAAATGACCAGTTTGGATACAACATGGTTGATAGCTTACTCGGTTTTCACACTGGATCCCTGCAGTTGTGTTACAAAGAGATTCCGGTGTACATTAATAACACAAGAAATCGGCAATATGCTGATACAAATTTTATCTCTTTATCTTCAGCAGTTCAACAGTTATACAATATTGAAACCTTTGAGGACCTTTTTCCCTTGCCAATTCACATATGAACAAAATTCTGATAAATTTCAGTAACCACATAGTCTCATCTGATAGTTTTTTTTATCATCCACTGACATATGCATGTACTATATTACACCACTCTGAGTTTTTCTTGGGTGCATATGCAATATGGTAGGAAATGCTGTGCCCCGGCACAAATAAGAAAATATATGTACAAATTGTATGTAACAGCTTCTTTCTGGCAACGTGTTTACAATACATACAATAGATCTGTACAACTGAAATAAAAACCTCATTATGAAACCATAGCTGCGTTTTTTTTTCAGCCTTTTCAGTCTCTGTAAATTAAAACAAAGAATGAACAAACTAATGAGATTGTGATAGCATGTTACCACAGTTACAATGTAGGTTTGGATGACAATACACCAATATGCAGATCAATCTCTGCCTTTAATATGTCCAGATAAGGAGGATATTCAACAAGATAGTTTTGTTATACATTCAACTCTCGTTATCTCAAAGTCCAAGAGACTCTTTGAAATTCTTCAAGATATCCGTACCTCGACATATCAGATTTGCAGAATTGAGGAAAAAAACAACTGAACAACCACATTTCAGAAATGAACATGTAATTTGACTCCTAAAGTTTAAAGAGATGTATTGAAAATATTGTGGAAAAGAAGAGAAATTGCTCCTTAGGAGCAATTTCTCTTCTTTTCCACAATATTTTCCTACCTATTGTTAGATTTCCAAATTTAAACAGGGACCAGATTTTGTCTTCGAGATAAGTGGTTATTGAAGATAGGCAAAGTCAAGATAATGAAAGTCAGTTGTATTTGTTCAAAAACATATTTTGTGCATAGCTCCAGATATGTAAATTTTTGTGTCAATAGAAAAAAAATTGTTACTGTAAATTGTACAGAAAAAAAAGAGTGTTACTGTAATTAGCCTAATTACTGAGACACCTTAAAACACCTAATCATACTTGTCTAAAATTTTCAACAAGCTTATTTTACTCACTGATGGCGTGTCTAAAACTGGCTGAATGTTTGGCAAACAGTGCAGGTCATGATTCTGCAGCATCCGATCTGCATCCTCACTGATTGCTCAAGCCTGTCTGCCTAATACCCGAGGTAAATACAGTAATTTTTCTGTGCCTAGCTCCAGATATGTAAATTTTTGTGTCAATAGAAAATAAATTGTTACTGTAATTAGACAGAAAAAAGAGTGTTACAGTAATTAGCCTAATTACTGAGACATCTTAAAACACCTAATCATACTTGTCTAAAATTTTCAACAAGCTTATTTTACTCACTGATGGCGCGTCTAAAACTGGCTGAATGTTTGGCAAACAGTGCAGGTCATGATTCTGCAGCATCCGATCTGCATCCTCACTGATTGCTCAAGCCTGTCTGCCTAATACCCGAGGTAAATACAGTAATTTTTCTGTGCCTAGCTCCAGATATGTAAATTTTTGTGTCAATAGAAAAAAAATTGTTACTGTAATTAGACAGAAAAAAGAGTGTTACTGTAATTAGCCTAATTACTGAGACACCTTAAAACACCTAATCATACTTGTCTAAAATTTTCAACAAGCTTATTTTACTCACTGATGGCGTGTCTAAAACTGGCTGAATGTTTGGCAAACAGTGCAGGTCATGATTCTGCAGCATCCGATCTGCATCCTCACTGATTGCTCAAGCCTGTCTGCCTAATACCCGAGGTAAATACAGTAATTTTTCTGTGCCTACAGAAAACACACACACACACAGCAAAACCAACAATATACCATCATATGGTAATCAAAACTGGATTTCAATACCTAACTAAGAATATGGTAAAAACTATGTACTGTAACACTGAAAGCAAGGATTAACCCTTTTACTGCTGAACTTGGATATGCCCTGCCTTTTCAAACAGTGTAGATCCTTCCCAAGCCAACTGATCCAGAACAGTGTAGAGCCTGATTAGTTGGCTTCTGAAGAAGCCAACTGATCTGGATCTGCACTGTTTGTCATTAAGTATGTGAATTTGTATCGACACTCTGGATTAAGTAATCCGATTGACTGACAATTAGAAGTGGACATGGCATCTTAATTTATTCAGCATGACAAAGGTTAAGATGGCATAGCTCCAGATAAGATGAGTTTCTTATATTTCCACCACAAAATTATGTTGTAGTACTCATTAGTAGCCATCTCTCTGTAATGCTTCTAATGTATACTTACAATATATATTTTCATAGGGAAATAAGAAACAAGAGGCCCACGGGCCACGGTTCACTCACCTGAGTGACATAGCCACTGCAGACATGCAGATGTTATGCAACATTTTTCCAATCCTATCATCGCAACTAATGAAAATATCATCATTTGAGCAGTTCTTAGTTTTGAAGAAGAATATATGGGCCTGACAGTCAATGGAGCATGATCATTTGAATAAACTATCAATCACATTTCAACAGAAGGATCAATGTGAAATTTGGTGGAAATTGGCTAAGTGGTTTCTGAAGAATCATGATTTTATACATCTAAACAGCACAGTGGCAGGGAAATATTATAAATATAAACCAGATGATGGCCATCTTAGATTTCCAATCAGAACAATTTTAACTACTGCTGATCTACAAGTCACTTCGATACTTTCAATATAAATGTATATGGCCCATACAAATGGGGAAGCAAATTTGACCTCGGAGGTAAAAAGGTCAAATGTCAACATAGAACCATCATTTTAGCAATTTTGGTAGATCTCCTGTCCCCCATAATTTGTGCAAAGATTAGGACCCAGGGCTTATTTGGTTATGGAGAAGAAGATTTTTAAAGGTTTTTACCATATCTGGGCATGGCAGCCATTTTGATCAATGGACCATACCCATTTTAGCAATCTTTCATTCTCCTGCCCACGGAGGCTCCGCATGAAATTTGAGCAACACTGGCCTGGAGGCTTCAGAGGAAAAGCCATTTGAAATAATCAACATTTTTTCCATACAAATGTATGGGGCCCATACAAATGCATACAGAAGCAAACTTGACCTCGCTGTAAAAAGATTAAATGTCAATGTATGACAATTATTTTAGCAACTTTGGTAGACCGCCGTTCGAGATGATATATGCAAAGATTCATCCACAAGCCATCCTCGGTTTTGGAGAATAAGATTTTTAAATGTTTTTTCCCATAAGGAAGCAAACTTGACCTTGCCGTAAAAAGGTTAAATGTCAATGTATGACCATTATTTTAGTAACTTTGGTAGACTCCCTGTCCCCGATGATTTATGCAAAGATTCAGCCCCAAAGCATCCTCGGTTCTAGAAAAGAAGATTTTTAAAGGTTTTTACCATATATGGGCATGGCGGCCATCTTGGTCAACGAACGGTGACCATTTTAGCAATTTTTTTGTTCCCCTTAAGGAGGCTCCATATGAAATTTGAGCAAAATTGGCCCAGAGGCTCCAGAGGAGAAGTTGTTTGAAATTCTGAACATTTTTCCCATACAAATGCATAAGGAAGCAAAACTG
Organism: Anodontia alba; assembly: GCA_964016985.1. NCBI lineage: Eukaryota > Metazoa > Mollusca > Bivalvia > Lucinida > Lucinidae > Anodontia > Anodontia alba. The sequence goes on along the minus strand of OZ024832.1, from coordinate 21,226,646 downwards.
ACCTTATGGTAAAAAGGTCAAATTTCAATGTACGACCATTATTTTAGCAATTTTGGTAGCCCTCCCGTTCCTGATGATATATGCAAAGATTCAACCATAAGGCATGCTGGGTTTTGGAGAAGAAGATTTTTAAAGGTTTTCCTATACTAATGCACAGGGAAGCAAACTTGACCTTGTTGTAAAAAGGTCAAACGTCAATGTACAATAATTCTTTTAGCAATTTTGGTAGACCTCCCGTCCCCGATGATTCCTGCAAAGGTTCAGTCCCAAGGCAATCTCGGTTCTGGAGAAGAAGATGTTTAAAAGTTTTTACCATATATGGGCGTGGCGGCCATCTTGGTCAAAGGACCGTGACCATTTTAGCAATTTTTCGTTCCCCCACCCTAAGGAGGCTCCATATGAAATTTGAGCAAAATTGGCTCAGCGGCTTCAGAGGAGAAGTCGTTTGAAAATGTTAACGGACGGACGCACGGACGGACGAAAAGTGATCACAATAGCTCATCCTGAGCAGAGCTCAGCTAAGCTAAAAATATCAATACTTTTTGCTGGAAAAAGTGCCTTATCTGGAGATATGAAGATGTTTCTTGCTTTTTAAGTAAAAAATTCACAACTGTTACATATAATTTTTATGTGAGGGTATGATAAAGTTGTCTATACATCCTGCTAAAATGGAACACATTTCTTACAGAAGTATCAAAAACTGACCAAATCAATTCATAAGAATGCTTAAGTGACAAGTATTAGCTTTCACAAAAAGCTTGGTCTACGCTTAGCACACAATGTGTGCTAAGCGTAGACTGAGCTTTTTGTGAAAGCTAAAACTTGGTTATAATAAGGTTGATCAGTCCATGGACAATAGCACTGGACCATTCCATGACCTTTCATAAAGGGCTTCCAGAGCAATGGCAAATACTAAGATTGTCTATCCCATGGACTTGGACAATAATTTGAACTTCAACATGAGAAACTGTACCTTCACACATATATATATATATACAGCTGACTAAGACTCAGATGAGCCTGTGTACCTGTTTGGAGACTTCCCTGGAAAACCCTTGTATAGTCAAGGATCAAACGTTTCTTCAAACAAGCTCCGTGAAGATTCTGATCAGGCATCTGAGCTCACATATATGAAGGTACTTGGTCTCACACAGAGGCTCATTTTATCTTGTCCCAATTTTTAGAGATTTTACAGCATATGGAAAAAGAAATATGAAAGTATACTCCAGAATAGGTATGTTGTTTTTTTGTTTGTTTTATTTTTCAACCAATTTTCTTATTTCTCTGAAAAAAAAACATGTTGTGGGTACTCATTACAGCTGCTCAGAGAGGTACTTCTAATGAGTACCCACAATGTTTTCATGGAGAAATAAGAAAACTACATACAGTTGACTCTCGTAATCTCGAAGTCCAAGGGACTCTGAAACACTTCGAGATATCCCTACCTCAACCTATCAGTTTGTGGAAATGAGGAAAACAATAAATCGAACAGCCACATTTAACAAAATAAATATGTAATTTGACTTCTAAAGTTAGACATATATTCAAAATACTGCGAAGAACCTTTGGAGCAATTTCTTCTCTTTTCCACAATATTTTGTTACCTGTTGTTAGATTCCCATGTTAAAATAGGGACCAGATTTTCAATTCGAGATAAGCGGTTATTCGAGATAAGCGAGGTCGAGATAACAAGAGTTGACTGTAATATCTGAATACTCCTCTCACCTGGAGGTATGCATGTAGTGCTGGAATGAATATGAACTGAATATATATTTACATATATACAAGGTATAAAAGATACACCTTCTGACAGTGTTCTGTGTCTGAAGATTATTGTAATTTGAGTTAACCCTTGTCCTGCTGATAAATTAAGATGCCACACCCTTTTCTAATTGTCAGCCAATCAGATTACTTGATCCAGATTGTTGATATATATTCACATACTGAATGACAAACAGTGCAGATCAAGATCAGTTGGCTTCTTCAGAAGCCAACTGATCTGGATCTACACTGTTTGTAAAGGCAGGATATATCCGGGTTCAGCAGGACAAGGTTAATTAATTAGAAAATGGAACTAGCTCAAAACTGTAAAATTTTAAGAGCCATTATCTATAGCTCTTGATAAGATGCTTTTTTTTCAATCCAAAAGTATTGATATTTTTCTTATTTCTCCACAAAAACATATGTTGTGGGTACTCATTAGAATGGCCTTGGTGAGGTGCTTCTAATGACTACCCACAACGTATGTTTTCATGGAAAAACAAGAAAAATATTCACCTGATACCCACTTTTATCTAGACCTAAGGCCATGTCAGCTACCTGTCGGTGTTTCTATTATTCAAATTAGAACTTATGTTAAGAAGCTATGAAAAAAGGAAAGGAAAAGGGAAATTACCCTTAATCACAACTACAGCAGACAACATTTTGCTTTTTTTCTCATTATTATTATTTTTCAGAGAAAGCTAGACAAAGTAACCAGCAGGTCACATATTCCCCTGACCAGTGCCAATCCACCAACAGGCCTTGGAGAGAATGACAAGAAATTGTCAATATTTGTTTTGTTACTATTTCAACCAATAGAAATGAACATTTCAAAAGCTCTCGTAATCACAAACAGCAATAAACATCTTCAGAAAGTTTTTGCAGCTGTCAAAATTATTTCAAGCATACGAGCGCTTCTGATGGTTGGTGAACGAAGTAAGTTGCATATTTTGATGAGATATGATTTTGTTTAATGGAGACATGCATAATGTTGCCCAGGGCTTTAGTAAAACTCTAGTTTTAGTGTTAGGTTATGCATTTATCAAAATGCATTGCATTGTTTCTGACTAATTGAAACTACCGAAATTGATGTTTACTGTGTAAAAATGAGTTGTGCTAGGGGGTTTATTAATACCTCTTTGGAAAGCTTATCCAGCCTGCTATGTTGGAGGTGGATTAATGTGGTACCTGTGCTTGTCTTGAAAACAAAATCTGGGGTAGTTATTTTGACTTTAAGAGAGCCACCTTGTCTCTGTTCTATATCTAGGGGTGAGGGTAGATTATTAGATTTGTTTTGTTCTAAGTTTTTTACATGTTTTAAGCCAAAAAAAAAAAAAAAAAAAGAAAAAAAAAAGAACAAACTAGAAATGTGTGCAAAGGACACAAATGCCCCCGCCTGAAAAACCCTTAAACGCAAATTGCTAATGCCATCTCAGACATGGATGGAGACGGACGGATGGACAGACAGGAGTAACATTATATGCCCTATCCACCATTCTTCGAATGGCTGGGGCATAAAAAGTTATAGGGTCCAAGGTACATGACTAACACCTGTGGGGATCTTGAAATCCAAAGTCAGGAGCACTAACCACTTTGCCACCCGGGTCCAGTTGTTCAAAAATAACAATATCATTAGTTAACATATCATTAAAACTTTGATCGTTAAATACGGCATATATGCAAATTTTTTGCTGAAAAAATGTGAGTAGCATTTGCAAAAGCTACTCACATTTTTTCAGCAAAAATACCTGTGAATTAGATATAATACTTACTAGAACAGTTAACATTTTGACCACTTGTTACGCTAACGATGCTTTGAACAAACGGGCCCTGGACACTTCTACACCTCAAAGACAGAGCACTCTAAACTTGATGTATGCGTCTCCCTTTTCAAAGACCACTCTAGGAAAACAGAAGTTTCTTCCCTTGTGTAAGAATCCCTTTCTCAAAGGGGATACTCCTAAAGGTAAGAATTTGTTCCCAAGAGGAGCAAATTCTTTCCTTTAAGAGTACTCAGTAGCCTCCTTTAAGAAGGGAGGTAAATAAATTCAGATCAGAGTGACCTCCCTTAGCAGTGTTTTCATTGACCTTGTTCCCTTTTTGCAAGACAGAGCTCAGTTCTCTGGCTCTTTACACACTACAGATAAATACCACCAATGACAAATGTGTATGTTTATGTTGTATTTTTTCAACATAAAAAAAAAAAAATAAATAAATAATTTAAAATGCCATCTCCTAATATTTTAATGTAGTGTGCAATAGAGACGAAGAAATGGTCACACTTATAGGAACACTGTCTATAACCAATATAGTGCCTCTCTAGACTATGGAGTCAGATGGGACATCTTCAATTCATTCCTGAAGTATTCTATCGTCTTGTTTATTCCCACCATTACAGGCACCTGCAATAACAACAGAAATAAACCACTTTATGATAGTGTCCTACAAAGTTTACTTTGGCAAACAGTGTAGACCCAGATCAGATGCTGCAGAATGGGGTGATTGATCAGGATCCTCAGTGGGGCCATTACATTGACAACAAGAGCTGTCATCAGACAGCAGAGCTCTCTTGAACAAGTGCCTGAAATGCCTTGGGCAGAAAGGAAGTGTCGAATAAAACTTTGCACCTATATCTATTATCATACCAAAATATAAACAAAATCCATCATATGGTCTGGAAAATATGAGCTTTTCTGAACTTTTATACAAAAGTTTCAACTCCATGACCTTGACCTGATGGTCATTGGCAAGGGCAGGGGGTACTGCTGAATTAAACCTTGGACCTATATCTATCATCATACCAACCAGCACATGGTCTGGAAAATATGCCCTGTTAAACATTTTTTTAAAGCTTTGACATTAAAGATCTAAGCTTGTGCCTTTGACCTTAAGGTCATAGGTGTGGATGAGGGTATCGCTGAATAGAACGTAGAACTGATAGATATATCATCATACCAGTTATAAACTAAATCCATTAAATAATCTGGGCCCAGTTGTTCAAAGCTAACGATGTCGTTAGTTAACGATTCATTAAAATTTAAATTGAGTGATACACAAATATGCTGAAATTTTTTGCTGAAAAAATGTGAGTAGCTTTTGCAGTGCAAAAGCTACTCACATTTTTTCAGCAAAAAATATCAGAATACTGTATATTGAATCCGCTAAAACAGTTAACGAAATGACCCTTAACGACCTCGTTAAGCTAATGACGCTTTGAACAACTGGGCCCTGGACTATAGGAATCCTGTATTTTTTTATATCATATATCCTGTGCTCACCATACCTAAAATCAAATCCTGCTTGCATGTCCACATTTTATACTAACTTTTTTTTTCTGTTTTTTTTTTTTAAAGTGTCCACAGCAAATGCTGGTTTGTCACTTTACTATTATCATGTGGCTATCACATGGGGATATTCACTAGTATGGCAGTTTGTCTATCGAGACAGCTTGAAAGAGTACTATATATACCCCAAGCAGGGTTTTCCCTCAGGTTTTTAAGTGAGGGTCCCAGGGACCCCCTTTTGTGGAGTTAAAGGGTCCTTTAATAAGATTGCCAACATTAATTCAGAAATACAATAAAAAATAATTTTTTTTTTGATCCAGTTCAAAAACGAGACTAACTGAAATTTTACAGGCTGTCAGGTGCCACATTTTACGATTGTATTAATACCATATATCAATTTATTAAACCTTTCTTGGATAAAAACGTCTAATTTTGAGGAATATGGAGCCTTTAAAAACTTCTAGATAAGTGGCAAATAATGAAGACATTGATCAAAAGCTGTGTTCTGTGGTGGCAGATCTGGGTCTACACTGTTTGCTCAAGCCTGATTTTCAAAAACTTTGGATTATTATGGTAAAAGCTACTCACATTTTTTCAGCAAAAATACCTGTGAATTTGATATTGTACTTACTAGAACATTTAACATTTTGACCACTTATGGGCTCTTTAAGCTAATGATGCTTTGAACAACTGGGCCCTGGGATTTTACTGCATTTCCTAACAGAGCTCAAATTATAACAAGTTTCCAGGAGCTAAACACAAACTGATGAACTCACCTTTGGTGACCAGTTGAGATATTTCTTTGCTCTTGTAATATCAGGTTTCCTTTTCTTTGGGTCATCTTGCATAGCTGGTTTCTTTATAATTTGACTGGTTCCTCCTACAATTGAAATTAGCTCTCATAACACAGGTGATAATGACCATAGCGTATTTATGCTGTATTGGGAAAGAAAGGCCTGAGCAAATAGTGTAGACCCAGATCAGATGCTACAGAATATGGAATCTGATCAGGGTCTACACTGTTTGCCACTCATCCAGCAATTTTTAGACACATGAACAGGTAAAATGGACTTGTTCATTATTTTTGAAAACTATGATAAGGAGTTAAGGTGTCTCAATATTTACGGTAAAGATATTAATATAATCATTTGAGTTGCAAACTTGCAATATACCGTTGGACATTTGCACCCTGCAAATACTCAGATCAGCCTATGCATCTGAGCAGTCTAGTCTCTAATAAGTATTCACTGTCCATCTGAGTATGCCTTTGATTCTTCATCCAGTAATGAATGATAAGACAGCAGATGCACTGACTGATCTGAGACATCACTAGGAGCTTGTCTGAAGGCACATTTTCTCATTTGTGTCTCACTTCAATTTTCAACAGCAAGATCCACCAAGATACTAAGATTTAGGTAAATTAGTTCAATAACTCTGAATCATCATCATATCATAATTGGATTTTTGATTACCGTGCAGGTACAGGGGCAACATCCACATCAGTGGGCCCCCTTCCAGATAGCTGGCTTGCTGCACGCATGGCAGATCTCACACCTGATCTCCAGGTACGTCTATCATGAGGGTTGATAGCCGAGAGCTTCCACTCCCTGCAATCCCTCTCTGTCTGCTGCTTCCATGTCATTTTGGGCCTCTCAGGCCCACGCTTTCCATCAACCTGTATGTCAAAGGCTGTCTTGATTGCACCACTGGAGCGTTCCACATGTCCATACCATCGGAGTCCAGATCCTCAATGGGGTCCAGATCCTCAATGCCAAGCGGCACATATAGCTCACTGGACCTGGTGGTGACAATGTCTTGCGGCCTGACATTGCAGATCTGTCTGATCATTGCCCTGTCATTTCGCTGCAGATGCTGGAGGTTCGGCTTTGTCAATGGCCAAGTCTCGCTAGCATGGAGCATTGCGCTCCGCACACAAGAGCTGTACACACGGCCACGTGTTTTGAAAGAGAGGTGGCGTGAAGAGAGGACTGGTAGCAGATCCTTGAACTTCTTCAGGCGGTTTTCACATGTGTTGTGGTTGAAAGTTCACAGCCACCTGCTGCTGAGAGCATGTCTCCTAGGTAGCAAAAGGAAGCTACCACCTCAAGCTTATCAGGTCCGACCTGGACGTCCTTCTGTGATCTGCCATCCAAGGGACGTGCAGTTCCCTGGCACCGTGTACATCTGTAGTCAGGGTCCTTTTTCAAGCGCTTGAGCCCACTGCATTTCTTGTGCACCCAGTGCTTGCAGCCATTGCAGAAGATGCTGTTGCTGCTCACTCCAGTGTGACAGACAGCACATGGAAACTCGCCTGAACTCTGCAGGAGGTCCAGTCCCGTACCGCAGATCATGATCTTTGTCTTTCCTGCATTTACTCGCAGTCCTTTCTTCTCCATTGCTTCTTTCCAAGTCAAGAGCCTCCTGACATATTCCTCAAGCAATTCAGCCAAGATAACAAGGTCATCGGCATAGAGGTCCTCCCAGGGGACCCCAGAGCGGAACTCTCATGATAAGGCTTCAAGCACAATGATGAAGAGCAGCGGGCTGAGTACTGATCCTTGGTGAACACCAACCTTCACTTTAAACTCTTCACTGTACCCCTCACCAACACGGACACGGCTCCGTGCATTTGCATACATCCCCTGCACCAGTCGCACAATCCACTCCTTCACACCAAGTTTTCTCAGCGCCCACCAGATGACCTTCCGAGGTACTCGATCAAATGCCTTCTCCAGGTCTACGAAAGCCATGTGGAGTCTCTTATTGGCAGCTAGATACTTCTCTTGCAGCTGCCTGACAACAAAGATTGCATTTGTAGTGCCTCTGCCTGGGACGAAGCCAAACTGGGAATCGTCAATTGACACCAACTGTCTGATGAAAATAATACAGCATATTGATCTACAATAGGCTCCATTTATTTCAGCATTAAAATAGTAAGTCCAGTTCGCATTTTTGGTAATTTGGGTTGTTTCAGTACTTTGATTACTGTACCAACTTGTAAGGTCATTTCAGTACACATGTCCTTTGAGCACTGTAAAGGATTGGTTCCAGGCTTATATGTAGACATACTGAAAGTGTTTTGCACAGCTGGGTCCCAGTGCAACAGCCTCTTTCTGACGACAGCTGATTGCTGCAGCAAGGAAAAAGTTTTCAGTCCAGTTTTTTGGCAAATTTTTCAACTTTTTGAACATTTCAAGCCCAATTTTGAGATTATCTTGGTGCCTCCATAATCATGCCACCTAGAAAGAGGGCTAGGAAGGGTCAGGCTAGGGGCCAAGCAAAACAAAATCAGCAACAAACAGCAGCAAATGAGCCATGCCCTCAACCGGGGGCAACAGGAACACCAGAAATTGTAAGGTTATGTGGTGATGGCGGGGTTCAACAGTCAGGTAACCAAGTGTCATACTCACCTGAGATTAATGCTACAGGGTCCAGTATGTTAAATACTTGGACTAGTGCTTTGGGGGTTCAGGGGACCCCTCTAGCACAAACAATTGCACAAAACACTCAGTCTGACTTTCAGATGCCGGATGTACGTTGTGCTGATGATGATATTGCGATGCATGTTCCGCAAGATATTTGTATTAAGATATGGAAAAATGAATATATAAATTTGGCTTCTCTGTTAAAGAAAAATCAAAAAAGGCGTGGGGAGGAATCTGGTAATTTATTTATAAATGAACATGGCCAAATTCAAACACGCCCTAAAGTATTAAAAGAAATAACCAATATCAGGGAGTGGACAGATGCTTTTTTAATATTCATGACTATATATTTGAAAAAGTATCAGGATAAAGTTTTTGAATTAATTCAGTACCTGTGCACCATCAGAGAGGCTGAAAGCAGGTGTCAAAATTTAGCATGGCGAGAATATGATGCTGAATTTAGGACAAGGCAAGCTTTAAAACAGGAGCCGTGGAATAAAATTTATTCAGATTTGTGGCTTAAATTAATGACAAACACAAACAAGCTAGAAACAACTACCTTTCAATCTAAGCCTAGCTTTGCTGGCCACTCAAATCAGTCTCGTCTTGCACTTGGCGTATGTTTTGATTATAACAAAGGCAAATGCTATTTCAAAAATTGTAGATTTTCTCATGTTTGTTTGGCATGTAAGGGGGACCATTCTGAAAACCAATGTCCCAGACACAGTCAAAATTTACAACAGAATGCATTCACTGCAAATAAGAACACTGAAATAGATCACACTCAAAGGTCCTCCTTTCGTGGTCCATTCAAACGGAAATAAATTTGAGCTCGGCTCCACTCCTGTAGATTTATCTGCCTTTGAGAAGGAATTGCAAGAATATCCAGACAGACAAACAGCGGAAGAGTTGAAAAATGGGTTTAAAAATGGCTTTCACATTAACTTTGAAGGTCCTCGAAAATTGGTCATATCAAAAAATTTACCTTCAGCAAATAAAGCCCCTGATATTGTCAGGCAAAAAATCACGAAAGAATTGGAAGCAGGAAGAGTTGCTGGCCCTTTTCAAACTGTACCTTTCACTGATTTTAGGGTTTCTCCTCTGGGTTTGGTACCCAAAAAACAGCCAGGTGAATATCGTTTAATACACCATCTATCATATCCAGAGGGGGATTCAATCAATGACTATATTGACCCTGAATTTTGCAGTGTCCAATATACTAGATTTGATCAAGCTGTTAAAATGATTCAGAAATTGGGAAAAGGTGCTCTGCTAGGCAAGGCTGATATAAAAAATGCATTTCGCCTAATGATTATCTCCCCAGATGATTTTCCCCTGTTAGGTTTTATGTTTGATGGTCAATACTTCTTTGACCGTTGCTTACCTTTTGGACTTTCATATTCATGTGCATTATGGGAGAAATTTGCCCATTTCTTACATTATGCTGTAAGAGAATCATGCACAGTGGGTGAACTTGAACATTACTTGGATGATTTTTTGTTTGGGGGTGAAGCTGGCACAACTGACTGTCAAGAAATTATGACTTCCTTTTTCAAGACTTGTGGAAAAATGGGCGTGCCTGTTGCAGATGAAAAGACAGAAGGGCCTCAAACAATCATCATTTTCTTGGGATTTGAACTTGATTCAATTCTTATGGAGGTACGAATTCCAAAGGACAAAATTATGAAACTACAAAGTCTTATTGAAGAAATATTACATAAGTCCAGTATTACACTGGAGGTTATGCAGTCTCTTCTTGGCTCACTGAATTTCATGTGCCGGGCTATCGTTCCTGGTCGTCCTTTTTGCCGCCGGCTGATAAATGCTACAAGGGGTATTACAAAGCCTTATCATCATATTCGGATTTCCAAGGCAATGAGGTTAGATTTGCAAACATGGCTGACATTTTTCAAATCGTTTAATGGTGTCTCTGTCTTTCATGACAGGTTTTGGCTGTCAAATGCTGACTTATGTTTGTTTACGGACAGTTCAGCAAGTTATGGTAAAGGCTTTGGAGCTTATTTTCAGGGAAAATGGACATATGGTCTGTGGCCTGCTGAATGGTTTCACCGCGGTATTACTGATGACATTACAGTACTTGAATTGTTCCCCATTTTTGTTGCTCTTGAAATCTGGGGTCAGCATCTCAGCAACAAAAAGATTCTATTCAAATGTGACAATCAGGCAGTTGTTCATATCTTGAATTCGCAAACGTCAAAGGCAGAGTATGTTATGGTCTTGGTCAGAATCATTACATTAAAATGTTTGCAGCTGAATGTTGTTCTCAAAGCGGAACATTTATCAACTTCTCGGAATGCCGTGACGGACAGTTTATCTCGATTGCAGATGAATCGCTTTCGACAGTTGGCCCCAGAAGCCGAACCAGAGCCAGAGCCTGTTCCAGACCATCTTTGGAGCGTCTTCAATCAGGAGCCCACCAGCTTGTGACTGCAAGTTTGTCAGTTAATACCCGTCATGCATATGCTACTGCATTGGCAAACTTTTCAACTTTTAGATCTAATTATGCTCTCCCTTTGCAGTGGCCAGTACCTGAAACTCATATTCATGCTTATATTACTTATCTTTTCCACAATGGTTATGCCCCATCAACAGCTGCCATGCACATATCTGCTATTAGCTTTCAACATAAAATTAACCATAATTTTGATAGCACTTCCACTTTTGCCATTTCAAAAATGCTTGAAGGCTACAAGCGTCTTAGAGCCAATCCTGATAACCGTATGCCAATTATGTATAATACTCTGGTTGCTATTTGTAAAATTTTGGGGAATATCTGCATTTCTGAGTATGAAACACTTTTATTTAGAGCAGCTTACCGTTTGGCATTTTTTGGTTTGTTCCATGTTAGTGAGTTGGTATTTACATCGTCACAGCAACCTGATCAACCATTGCAAGTATCTGATGTATTATGTACCACCAAAGCTGGGCAAAATATTTTACGAATCCGCCAGCGTAAGGCCAAATGCAATCAAACAGGAAAACCATATATAATTGACATTCCAGCTATTGAATCTACAGAATGTCCATTATTGGCCATGGAAGCGTTTCTCAAAATTAGACCTCACAAATCAGTATATCTTTTTTGTCATATTAATGGGCAACCTCTTACAAGATATCAATTTGGGGCAGTTTTAAATAAAGCTATAACTGCTCTGAATCTACCAACAACACATTTCAGAACGCATTCCTTCCGTATTGGGGCCGCTTCGTGGTTAGCCAGCAAAGGCGTATCGTATGAGACTATCAAGAAAATGGGCAGATGGCAGTCCAATTCACTTCTCAAGTACATAAGACTATAAAGCGGACTTGCTCATTGCTCCTTAGCCCTATTGATAATTTGCATCATAAATTTTGATTTCCAGATGTATGGTTGGTAGGGGACTCCTACATAAATAGATTAGCAGCCCGAGCCAGAACCAGGCAGCTTGAAAGTACGGTTGGCGCTTCCAAAGTTCAGAAAGTCAAGTGGATGGGTCAGGGCGGCATGAAATGGCAACAGCTTCTACCAAAGATTCAGTATGCTGCTCTCCATAATGCTGCTCCAAAGGCAATAGTGGTTCATGTTGGTTCCAATGACTTAGCTTATCAGAAAGGGGTGGTCTTGATCCATAATATGAAGGATGACTTAAGTAATCTAGTTCAAACATTCACTAGCAGTGCCATTTTCGTTTCTGCTATGTTGCCTCGTATTGTATGGTCAGGAACACAGGTTCCAGACAAAATGGAATCCAAACGAAAATTCATTAATAGAGTGATTCGTCGCTTTATAAAATACAATGGTAGGGGGGTCTTTATTGATCATCCAGAAATTACATCTGACACACCGGGCTTATATAAACCAGATGGCGTACATCTATCTGATATTGGTTCTGATATTTTAATGTTAGACATTCGGGAGGCTCTGCAGGATCAGTTGTGAACACCAGTTTTGTTTGCGGTGGAATTTTGGGGCAAACCAAATTATTGGTTTGTGTGGCGGAAAATTCCGAAGGGATGTGATTCTGACTGAAATCTTGTTATATATTTGGGAGCTGCTTTCTCATCCAACAGTTTGCTGGTAGATGTGTATGTACCATTTACTCAGCGGTGGTGTATATGATTTAGCGGGCATTCTGTGTACATACCGGAATGCTTTGCGGAGTTTTGTTTTGGCGGGTATCATGTGTCTGTACCGTGATACTTTGCGGTGTGCTGTTTAATAGAACAACATGTGTATGTACCATGTTGTTTAGCAAGCATCATGTGTATACACCGTGTTGCTTTGCGGTGGTTTCTATGTAGAAACCAGTGGGATAAAAAGATGAGAAAGCATCTCCTTATTGATTGCATCTCTTCGAATTTCCAACCACTGATCTGCAACCTTTACGCCACAAATTATTTTATGTGTATGTTAAACACTGTGAATAGTTATTACTTTGTTAAAACACTCAGGAAGAGTTGATAAAGGTTATTTCAACATATTCTTTGTTCTTATTTTAACCGTCTTGAAATAATACAGCATATTGATCTACAATAGGCTCCATTTATTTCAGCATTAAAATAGTAAATCCAGTTCGCATTTTTGGTAATTTGGGTTGTTTCAGTACTTTGATTACTGTACCAACTTGTAAGGTCATTTCAGTACACATGTCCTTTGAGCACTGTAAAGGATTGGTTCCAGGCTTATATGTAGACATACTGAAAGTGTTTTGCACAGCTGGGTCCCAGTGCAACAGCCTCTTTCTGACGACAGCTGATTGCTGCAGCAAGGAAAAAGTTTTCCCGCCCTCCCTCCCAATTTTTATTCTTAATTCACTAATAACCATTTAGTATTGCAGCTAAAGAACAGTAGCTCTATGTATTATTTCAGATGGTTAAAATAAATAGTTATGTCAATGTTTGTCATTATTTTGTGGTAGGATACTGCCGCCCAGTTTCTTTTATAATTTCAGAAAGAACAGTCATCCATGTCCTTTCATTCTCCTGCCTGGTGGATTAAGTAATGGTGTTATATTTTGGTGAAAGACAGTTATGCTGCTTTAATGTTCTACAGTGTATCATCAGATACATGAGTGTTAAGTATAAATTGCAATATCAGAAAGACTAAGCTGTTTTTAAATCTGTGGATTATTTGGATAACTCATGGGCAGGAACATTCCAGTCTAGTATGCAATCTAGCTGTTGCTGATTGGGGGTGGCGGAAAATTCCGAAGGGATGTGATTCTGACTGAAATCTTGTTATATATTTGGGAGCTGCTTTCTCATCCAACAGTTTGCTGGTAGATGTGTATGTACCATTTACTCAGCGGTGGTGTATATGATTTAGCGGGCATTCTGTGTACATACCGGAATGCTTTGCGGAGTTTTGTTTTGGCGGGTATCATGTGTCTGTACCGTGATACTTTGCGGTGTGCTGTTTAATAGAACAGCATGTGTATGTACCATGTTGTTTAGCAAGCATCATGTGTATACACCGTGTTGCTTTGCGGTGGTTTCTATGTAGAAACCAGTGGGATAAAAAGATGAGAAAGCATCTCCTTATTGATTGCATCTCTTCGAATTTCCAACCACTGATCTGCAACCTTTACGCCACAAATTATTTTATGTGTATGTTAAACACTGTGAATAGTTATTACTTTGTTAAAACACTCAGGAAGAGTTGATAAAGGTTATTTCAACATATTCTTTGTTCTTATTTTAACCGTCTTGAAATAAAAACAATTTTGAACATGTGATCCGCCAAGAAGCTATGATTTAGATAACTTAGTTCAATAACTCTGAAATAAAAACAATTTCGAACATGTGATCCGCCAAGATGCTAAGATTTAGGTAACTTAGTTCAATAATTCTGAAATCAAAACAATTTTGAACATGTGATCCTCCAAGATGCTAGGATTTAGGTAATTTAGTTCAATAACTCTGAAATAAAAACAATTTCAAACATGTGATCTGCCAATATGCTAAGATTTAGGTAACTTAGTTCAGTAACTCTGAAATAAAAACAATTTTGAACATGTGATCCGCCAAGATGCTAAGATTCAGGTAACTTATTTCAATAACTCTGAAATAAAAACAATTCTAAAGTCATGCACCGCTACTCATCATGCATATAATTTCCGTTCAGTTTTACGAAACACTAACAATAATAACTGTAAATGTACTTTATATCACAACTTCGACAGATAGACAGACAAACAGACTGAGTGACATACTGACTCTTATATACCCATTCTCAAACTTTTTTATGTGGCAATTTTGTGCCACACCATGAGAAAACAGGTTCAGAGGAATTTTGTTTGTATTGAGGTTTTATGGCCCAGTCAACCCAAAGCGGTCATGTCAAGTGGGGTCAGTTTACCTTACCACACTTTTACCGGGCAGGCTTAGTCCACTAAGCGGTTAAGTATGGTGCACATTCTATCGCCAGAAACTGACAACTGCCCTTCTTGAATTAGCGGAAGATAGAGAATGACCGTAAAAAAAATATTTCATCATCAAATCTCCATGGCTGGGGTTGAACCCGCAACCTCCTGATCGCCAATCTGATGTGCATCCAACTGAGCCACCAAGGCCAGCTCAGAGGACATTAAGGAGAAATAATTGAAGATAATTCTGGGATAATTTTCTCTAGTGCTCCATAAAAACCTTTTGTGGTTCTCATTAGAATCACCCTCCTGAGGTGTTTCTTATGAGTACAAACAACATATGTTTTGTTGCAGAAATAAGAAAAAAAATTTCCATACTTGTTTGGCTGAAAAAAAGCATCTTCTCGAGTAGAGGTCCCACTACATTAACTAAAACTTACCAACATTTTGCTTAATAATTTCAGCAAATTCATGAATGGTGTATTCGTCTGGGTTACCAAGGTTTACTGGAAGACTATAATTACTGTTCATGAGTGCAACAAGACCATCAACTAGATCACTAACATATTGGAATGATCTTGTCTGCTCCCCCTCACCATATATCTGAAAAGCATACGAGAAACCACTTTAACCCTAAATACTATATTTCACTAGTGCTGGGAATCGGCCAGAATTTCAGTCGATCATCGGTTTTGTAAAACCGACTGATCATCGATTAATAATCGACTTGTAGAAAATATATTCACTCTTAATTTAGGTATTTATTCATTACTTGAGATCAATAAGAGGGGTGGGTATCCAGATAATATTTTTCTTTTTTCTTCATAAAAACATATTGTGTGTACTCATTAGAAGTGCCTCTGTGAGGCACTTCTAATGAGTACACATAACATATATGTTCATGAAGAAATAAGAAAAAAGTCAGTACTTTTGGGTTGACTTATTTAAGGCTATTTTATCTTTTTTTTTTTTTTTTTTTTTTTTTTTTCTTTCACTTTTATTGACCACAAACCTAGAATGATCCAAATAGACAGCTTTGAATTTCATTTCTTTATAACTTGCCTATAAAAATAAAATGTGAGAAAACTATGTTTCTAAAAATAGAACTTTTCCAATTAGTTGACTACAAATCTTTCCGATCATCAGTCACATGGCAAAAGTGACTGATGATTGATTATAACCGATCATCAGTGGCAACACCATATTTCACCATACATATTCAAACAGACAGGCCTGAGATCTGGATCTGGATCTAATCTGGACCCATACCCTTTGCCACTCAGCTGGCGGTTTTGGGACATGTCAACCTGTTGTAAAATACATGCAGACTTCTTCAAATTTTAGGACAACCCGTGCTCCAGCTAGCCCTATATAGTGGGGCAGCACCTCTTTTCTTTTTAAGCTGCCCTCTGGCTTATTTCACCTCCAGACCTAAAACCCCTCATTATGGTGAAATTTTCATGAAAATCGGACCAAAATTAAGAATGTTATCAATATTTAACCTTTACCAATCTCTGGACGACAATTTGATGATATTTTTTCTTATTTTTCCCAGAAAACAGGCTCTGACAATTCATGCAAATTGTCACCATTAGAGACAATTTGCAAGAAATGCCAAAACCTGTTTTCTGGGGAAAATAACATAGATATTTCTGTATGTCATCTGCTGAAAATTTTACCAAGAGTGCTAAGCATTATAAAATCAGTTTTATGTGTATTCTAGTTTGAAGTATTTATTGTGGAATGGGATTATATTTTGTAACACGTCTTGATTATAAGCACATCACATAACACATGTTTCCCTCATTCTTGTATGGCTACACAAAAAGTGCCCTACCGGCATCCCTCTGCCCTCAAATCCTAGCCGCAGCACTGACAACTATGGTATGGAGTTTCAGTGTCTGAATATTTCCGGCAAATACACTAAAAACAATGTACAAATAACCCTTAAACTGCCAATCACAACAATTGTCGTCTGCTTTGTCATCTCCTTGTGAATTTAAAAGTCATTTCTGCAAACAGTGTGGACCCAGATCAGACTGCTCCTTTAGGAGCAGTCTGATCTGGGTCCATACTGTTTGCATGTATGCAAAAATAGGCTTGAAAAGTTTGCAAGAATATTCAGCAGACGACATAAACAGACGATATTTTCAGATGCAGGTTTTCTTGGCATTTTAAGGGTTAAAAGGTCAGAACTTGGTACCAATATGTAAATAACCTCTACAATCAATTTTTTTTAACAACAGAATACAGTCGACCCTCTTTATCTCAAAATCCAAAGGACTCTCTAAAATACTTCCAGAAAAACGAACCTTGACATATCAGATTTCTAGAATTGAGGAAAAAAATAAATCCAACAACCACATTTCACAAATGAATATGTAATCTGACTCCTGCAGTTAGAGATATACACAATGGCATAATGATATAACTTCAATGGCTTGAACCCCGATGGCTCCTTTACCATGGCTTATTCTAACTCATTTTTGAGTCCCTACGGAATTTTTCCAATAGCTCAAGGTAACAAATATTGAGGGAAATTTTCTTATTTTATTATGAAATTGTATGTTGTGTGTATTCATTAGAATTGCCTCACTGATGTGATTCTAATGAGTACATGCAACACACCATAATTTTGTTGAAGATCGAAAACATTTCCATAAATTATTGCCATTTGCTTCCTGACCTGGCGCCATGATTAAATCTCATTGGCTCGAACTTCCCATCTCTCAAACAAATTTCCATGGCCCCAAAGATGTTCCAGCCATTGAAGTTTGACTGTATTGAAAACATTGTGAAAAAAGAGAAATTGCTCCTAACTAAGGAGCAATATCTCCTCTTTTCCACAATATTTCGTCACTTGTTAGATTTCCATGTTAAAACAGGGACCAGATTTTCACTCCAAGATAAACGGTTATTCGAGATAAGCGAAGTCAAGATAACAAGAGTCTACTGTATATCATTTGAAACAGCAGACATATGCTCCATATTTAAAAATCAAAACAGTGCAAAACAATGCTTTGGTACAGGACATGAACTTTGTGAAAAGACATTTTGCTACACGGGACTAAGTGATCCAACACAGCATATAGCAAAACTTGTTTTGATGAGGCTTTATTAATAACTACTTACTGTGATTGGTTGGTTTTGTAACGCTTGTAGAATAAAGTTGCTCACAACACGCCCATCATTCATATGCATTCTTGGTCCGAATGTATTAAATATTCTTGCCACTCGAATCTCTACGTGCTCCTGCAAGATGTACATTTGAAATTTACTGTAATAACCCTAAATATTGGGACAAACAGGCTTGAGCAAACAGTGTAGACCCAGATCAGATGCTGCATTCTGCAGCATCTGATCAGGGTCTACAGTGTTTGCCACTCATCCAACACTATTTTAGACACATCAATAGATAGTACAATGGACTAGTTCAGAGTTTAGATCAAGTATGGTAAGGAGTTAAGGTGTCCCAATACTTAGGGTAAATAACGTAACCCTTAAATCACAAGTCAAAACAGCAGCTTGGGAAAATAAAGCTTTATTTTTCGTGTGATTTGTCTGCCTAGCTCATTACAGCTTATATGAAGTGGTTGATCTTCTCGTCTGAGCAGATAAGAATGTGTGAGTGAAATGAGTAATCATTAAAAGCATCCTGGCAAGGCACTTCTAATTTGTTTGTGTTGAGGTTTTACGGGCCAGTCAACCCAATGGGGTCATGTCGAGCGCAGTCAGTTTACCTAACCACACATTTACTGGGCAGGCTTAGTCCTCTAAGCGGTTAACCAGTATTGTGCACATTCTTTCGCCAGAAACTGACAAATGCCCTCCTTGAATCAGCGGAAGGGAGAGAATGACTGTAGAAAATATTTCACTATCAATCTCCATGAAAGAATTTTGCCGACCTCGGTGGGGGTTGAACCTGCGACCTCCTGGTCTCCAGTCCAAATGAGCCATCGAGGCCCGCAGCAAGGCCCTTCTAATGAGTACCAACAACATATGTTTTTTGGGGGGTTTTTTTTGGGGGGGGGGGGTGTTTATGGAGAAATAAGAAACAAGTAGCCCAAGGGCAAGGACTGCTCACCTAAGTACTTATACTTACATTCATATTTTAAACTACAATTCTTAAAAAATGCATTATTTTACCTTTTCCCATTCAAAAGTCCAAGGGACCATATTTGCCATAAATTAGGTCAAGGTTAACCTAAGGTCATCATTTGAACAAATTTGCAAGTTTTCAGTCTCCTAATATTACATGCCAAATTTCATGGGAATCAGCCAAGCAGTACTGGAGAAAAAGATCTGGATCTCTTCAGGTTAATACCATACATGGACTGGTTGTCAAAGCCATCTTAGTAATGTAACTGGACCATTCAAATAAAATTCCCCCTCCCCCTCCACCTCCCATCCCGCTCAACCACTCAACCCATCCCTGCCTTGAAGCTGAACATGACATTTAATAGAAATTGGCCCAGCAAAAAAATGCTGACGGACATACAATTGTTTTGGATGAATGAAGTGATTTACATTTTTCCATTCTAAAGGAACAAATTTGACCATGCCATAAAATAGGTCAGGTTAACCCAGGATCATCACTTATATAACTTTTGTAGCGCTCAAGTCCCTTTGCTGTCTATTAAGTTTCAAGGTCATCCAATTTATGGTACTGGACAAGAAGACCTTTAACGATTTTACCATATATGGGCATGGCTGCCATCTTTGTCATGTGACCAGGACCAATTATGTAAACTTTTGTTCCCATGAGGCATAAATGTTCTATATAAAATCTGGCTCGAAATGGCCCTTTGATTTCTGAGGAGAAGATATTTGAAATTTTGAAGGACATTCAATCCTTGTGACCTTGAGCCACGGTCACTGAATAACCTTGACCTTTGATATTCATAGGGGTTCATATAAGACCTATTTTCATTTTATAAACTTCAACTGTTTTGGATTAATGCACTGTTTTACATTTTTTACCATTCAAATATCTTAGGGACCAAGTTTGACCTTGTAAAGTAGGTCAAGATCAACCTAGGGTCATCATTTATATAACTTTTATATGGCTTAAGTTCCTTCTGCTTTCTTCCCAGTTTCAAGGTCATCTGACTTATGCTTCTGGAGAAGAAGAATTGCACCAAAAGCAATATGTCCCCACTCTCTTAGATGGGAGGACATAGATATTCAAAAATCTACGAGGCATAAATGGGTAAACTAAAAAATTATGGAATATGTATTACTCTACCCTTTCACTTCTATTTTCCTAAAGTAGACTCTTCCATTGTTTGAACTTGGATACAGCCATTCTAGCAAATAAAATGTTGATAAAAAAAAAAAAATAAAATGCCAAATATTTACAGTCGACTCTCGTTATCTCAACCTCGCTTATCTCGAATAACCACTTATCTCGAAGTGAAAATCTGGTCCTTGTTTTAACATGGAAATCTAACAACAGGTAACAAAATATGTCTAATTTCAGGAGTCAAATTACGTATTTATTTTGTTAAATGTGGTTGTTCGATTTATTGTTTCCCTCAGTTCCGCAAATCTGATATGTCGAGCTACGGATATCTTGAAATATTTCAGAGAGTTCCTTTGACTTCGAGATAATGAGAGTCAACTGTAGATCCTTATGGCAAACAGTATAGATCCAGATGACAAGCTTGTTAAGCAGTCTTATCTGGCTGTACACTGTTTGCAAAGGTATCAAGTTTGGTCTGCAGGGCTGACGTTGTTAAAAATAAATCTAACCTGTTTTTGGTAAGCATAACACATGGTTTCTGAAACACGTTTTCCTTCATCATAACATGCCCTTGGACCTATAGGATTTACATGGCCCCAGTAGTCCTCATTCTGAGGATGGATTTCTGGATCTGTTTGTAAAGAAAATGAAGTTCATATACTTTGAAATTTGAAAGTCAAGTTTCTTTTTGTACACATGTAAGACCTCTAAAGCTATAATTATTTCACACACAAAAATCATCATTTCAAACCAAGAGAAAACAAATGTGCCACCTCATGACAAAACCAACAATATGGCATGTGTACCCAGTGAAGACTCAGATCAGCATGGACATCCAACCACTCTGATCATAGTCTTTGCTGTCCGCATGAAGAGTTCTTCATTCATCATGACTACCGATGAACAAGTCTGTGTCAAGATGGCTGAGCATCCTGTACAGGGCCCTGTTGACCGGTACAGATATGCAAACAAACAGTGTAGATCCAGATCCAGATCAAATGGCTCATAACAAGCTGTCTCCACAGGATCTACACTGTTTGCCATGGTGAAAATTCATCTACGTGAGGGGAGATAATCCAAACCAGTTCATGTTGTATAACTCCTGTAATCCGACCTTGTAAGCATTGCATGTATATGTGGAAATCAGTTAATTTATTTATAGCTTATATGGGAACCCAAATTTGCAGGTATTAAAAGACAACAAAACTTGTAAGAAATCTACCATTTTTTTTGAAGTATTGACGTTTTGATCCCCCAAGAACTATTGCTCATCCTAAAGCAAATAGTAACAATGCAATTTGCAGTACATATAAATATTTTTACTATAGAACAACCATATACACATATACATACAAGCCTTCCAAGCACACTAGGGCAAATTGTTGGCTCCGTCAGACCTATGACATCCCAATTTGGTTATCTCAAATTACTGATAACTCAAACATTTTTATCAGGTCCCGAGAACTTCGACATAATGAGAATCAACTATATATAATTTTGAACATAAACATGTTCTAAATACATATATAGAGAATACCAAAGATGTTCAAGTCTAGATCCAGCTACAATATAGAAGATTTAAATGGCTCAAACCGGCTTGGATCATAAAAAATTAGTTCTAGCCAGAGGGAGTTCCAGCCATCCAGGGTTGGTTTCTGCATTAAATGACTTGCAGTGACACAGGCATTAGTTCTAGTTAGCCAAGGCCCAAGAGAAATTTGGGTTTGAGCCACTGAAATTACACTATATTCTGCTGATTTCTCAACAAAAATATATGCGCCAGGTACCACCAGAACTGCTTTGGTAAATACCTGTATATTTCCATATGAAAACATAAATACCCCATTCAACCTAATTACCACACTGTGCACTTAGGTTTTTCAAAATTACTGGGTGAACTTGTGGTAAAATATGACTACCTACTAAGGAACCTTTAAAACAAATATCAGCAAAGGCCTTATTTGGTGATGTTTATGGGATTTTTTTCTGAGTTTCTTTATTAAAACGTTGTTGTGGATACTCATTTGAATTGCATCGACAAGTCGATGCAATTCAAATGTGTGCCCACAACATATGCCTTTATAAAGTAGACAAAAAGTACACTGGCTGTAATTTGAAGACTGCGAAAATGCTTGACTTTGTGCTTATAGGGGTATGTGCAGTAATTAGGTCAAATAGGGTATCAGTAATTTGGGGCTGACAGGATGGTTTACATACTTCCAATTTGGTGACTAAGGTGATAATTTTAGCATAGTTCTTTTTTTTTTGCTCTAAAATGTATCTTGTGGGTACCCACTGAAATCATCCTAAAATACATTTTGCTGCAAAAATAACAAAAACTATCCGCTGAAAAATGCCAATATAAGGGCCTTGTCAAGTGAAAAGGTGTCCTTCGAACACATGCAAAATGCACAGATTCAGAGTCATCCTGTGCATGCGCAGTCTCATCCGGGTCTTTCCTCTGCATTGATAAATTTTGCAGTGTCCAATGATTCTGTTAGGGGACAGTGAAGGCCCTGGTCAGACTGCACAGAAGCACAAGCTGATCTGGGCCTTTGCTGTCCGCATAAGCCCAACGACATGTTTTCGCATGGCACAGCCCATATGGACTTGTGGTTTTACCAGGAGCAAAGAACCATGCAGAGGTTTGTCTTTGTCTTCCCTGAACAGACAAGATGGTTTGTCCTAACAGACCAGTCTGCTACTCAAATGATCCAATGACTTAAAACATGAAAAACCCTCATAAAATGCATTTTTGTGCAAGATGATCTGTGCTTTCCCGGTTCGATATTCACCAGTGTAATTGAACTGCATACACTAAGTATATTTTCCACCATTTTGTACAAAAAAGACAACTTTTATGATTTCCTGTTTGCTTTCCTGTTATCAAGCCTCTTCTTGAAAGATATCTACTCTAAAAGGAAAGAATTTGCTCCCAATGGGAGCAAATTCTTTGCTTTTTGAGTAGCCCCTTTTTCAGAAATGGGAGCAAATTCTTTCCTTTTAGAGTAGACCCCTTTTCTGAAAGGGGCATAAACAATTTTGACAAAGTTGCCTCCCCTGAATGTGTATCAATTTCACTTAAGCATAGCCTTACCTCCATATACTTCTGATGTTGATGCTAACAACAGTCTCGCCCTACATCTTTTAGCTAATCCTGTAAAAATAAATGACAAATCAACTTTTTAAAATAATTATTTATTTGATGCTATAGAAAATTTAAAATGCTGTAAGTCCATGAAAAACAACAACAACAAAAAAAATAAATAAAATAAATAAATAAAGTATTAACTGATTGATTGAGGTTTTACGACCATTAGGTCCACGTCGAGATGGTCTGTTTATATAACCACACTTTTCCTTCGCAGGCTTAGTCCTCTACATGGTTAACCAGTATTTGTGCATATTCTTTTGCCAGAAACTGACAACTGCCCTTCTTGAATCAGCAGAAAGGAGAGAATGATCCCAGAAAATATTTCATGATCAGTCTCCACTAAAGAATGTTGCCGGACCCAGCAGGGGTCGAACCTGCAACCTCCTGATCACCAGTCAGACACGCATCCAAATGAGCCATCGAGCAGGATGGCAAAATAGACAGATTAATAAAGCAGAAAATTGGTAAATATCAGTTCCATTGTAGTTCAAAACAAACATACAATGAAACTTTATTTACCATTTTTTCTGCTTTTCTGCTTTATTCATTTATTCATAATTCTTATTTATTTATTTATTTTTTTTTTTTTTGTTTATTTAAGTTTTGAAAATAATGGTCAACTGGTCAAATAAACCCAAATAGTCAGAAAGCTGTAACTTGGCTGGAACTTTTCTAGTTGTAGAACTGTTACTTCCTTTGGCACTTCACCATATCTACCCTAACTATTCCCAAAGATGTGCCAGACCCAGATCAAACTGTAACACCTCACTATATCAGATTTTCTTCATTTTAGCTGTTTTCATGTGATGGGTGATGGATAATTGATGCTAGGCATTCAGAGAACTTGATAAGGAGGAGTATTAGATGATAATTCTGCATTACGAAAACATGCCTATTCAAATATACTAAATAGAGAAAAAAAAACACCAAAAAAGGAAAAATTTCAGATAAAAAATTCTGATAGTTTTCATATTTCTGCTCAAAACATAGATTGTGGTTATTTGTTAGAACTGCCTCGACAAGGCAATTCTGAGTACCCACAATCTATGCTTTTGAGCAGAAATAAGAAAAATAATGTACACCCCTGTAAACCCCAGTTTTACAACATAAAAGGGGGTTTAAGGGAGTCAAAATTATATAGGCATGTTTTCGTGATGGGGATAATTTTATCCAGTTCTCCATAAAAACATTTATTGTAGGAACTCAGTAGAAGTGCCTCTGCAAGGCGCTTCTAATGAGTGCCCACAACATGTTTTTATGGAGAAATAAGAAAAACTATCCCAGAATTATCACCGAGTGCTGCTCCTTAACAAATCCTCTGGCATTGTTTCTTTTTCCCACATTATATAATGGAAATGTCATAGATCTAGATAATATTTTTCTGATTTCTCCATGAAAATGTATACTGTGAATACTCTTAAGAATTTACTGAGTTGAGATTTTACAGCCCAGTCAACCCATTAGGGTCATGTCGAGCCAGTCAGTTTACCTAACCACATTTTTCTTGGGCAGACTTAGTCCTCTACATAGTTAACCAGTATTTGTGCATATTCTTTTGCCAGAAACTGACAAATGCCCTTCTTGAATCAGTGAAAGGGAGAGAATGACTGTAGAAAATATTTCACGATCAATCTCTATGAAAGAATGTTGCCTGACCCGGCAGGGATATTACAATTATAAAGAGAATGACAGTTTTGTTTGTGCTGAGGTTTTACAGCCCTGTCAACCCATTAGGGTCATGTCTGGCATGGTCAGTTTACCTAACCACACTTTATCCTGGGCAGGCTTAGTCTCTAAGCAAATAATCAGTATTTGTGCAAACTCTTTCCCCAGAAACTGACAACTGCCCTTCTTGAATCAGCAGAAGAGAGAGACTGACTGTAGAAAATATTTCATGATCAATCTCCACATAAGAATGTTGCCAACCCGGCTAGGATCGAACCTACAACTTCCTGATCATCAGTTGGATGCATGCGACTGGGCCACCGAGGCCAGCTAGAGAATGACGATAGAAAATATTTCATGATCAATCTCTATGAACAATGTTGCTGGACCAGGCAGGGATTGAACCCATGACTACCTGATCATGGTGACACCAGTCGATTCACATGCATCCCATTGAGCCACCAAGGCATATACATATTAGAAGCACCTCTCAAAAATAAGAAAAATATCACTTTATTATGGTTCAAAAATCGCTTTACCTAGAGCAAAGGGCGAGAAAAAAACTTTCCACACATGTGTATTAACATAACAAAATGTTTGGAAAAGCATGAAAGGGTTTCTCAATACTGGGAGTATATACCTCAGGGCCCAGTTGTTCAAAGCGTCGTTAGCTTAACGAGCTCGTTAAGGGTCATTTCGTTAACTGTTTTAGCGGATTCAATATACAATATTCTGATATTTTTGCTGAAAAAATGTGAGTAGCTTTTGCAATGCAAAAGCTTCTCACATTTTTTCAGCAAAAAATTTCAGCATATTTGCGTATCACTTATTGTAAATTTTAACGAATCGTTAACTAACGACGTCGTTAGTTTTGAACAAGTGGACCCAGATACTTACCTAGCATATTAATTGTCCCAACTGTGTTGGTTTTGAGTGTCTTCACTGGGTTATACATGTAGTTTGGTGGTGAGGCAGGTGATGCTAGATGATAAATCTGGTCCACTGGAAATAAATACTGTAATATATGTAATACATGTAACCCTAAGTATTGGGACAGATAGGCCTGAGCAAACTGTGTAGACTCAGATCAGATGCCACTACACTGTTTGTCATTCATCCAGTAGTTTTAGGAACATCAGTAGGTAGTAAAATCCTTGTGACTAGTGTTAATCCTTAAACTGCCAATCACAACAATTGTTGTCTGCTTTGTCATCTGCTTGTGTTTTTAAAAGCCATTTTTGCAAACAGTGTGGATGCACATCAGGCTGCTCCTCTAGGAGCAGTCTGTTCAGGGTCCATACTGTTTGTCTGTATGCAAAAATAAGTTTGTAAGAATATTCAGCAGACGACATAAACAGATGACATTTTCAGATGCAGGTTTTCTTGGCATTTTAAGGGTTAAAGTTTCAGCATAAGTACAGTAAAGAGTTAACAGTCAGGAACATAACCATTACAAGCTATTATTATTATTTTTTTTTTTAAGTCATACAGTTATAAAACTACTTATCTGCCAGTAATTTCAGGGTGGGAATGGTATGGAGTAAAATTCTGGATCAATAAAATTTTGACGCAAAACTTGAACATAATTTCTTAGTCCGTAATTTTGGATCAATATCTATAATCATGCCAAATATAAAACAAATCCATACAAAGGATTTAGAAATTAAGAGATCTTAAAAACTATAACGCAAAACTTTAACATAAATTTCCAAGTCCATGACCTTGACCTTTAGGTCATAAGCAGGGGTTGGGTAGTGCCAAATAAAATTTTGGACCAATATCTATTATCACACTAAATATACAGTAAATCCATGAAAGGAATTAGAATTAAGAGATCTTAAAAACTTTGACGCAAAACTTTAACATAAAATTTTTAAGTCTGTGACCTTGACCTATAGGTCATGAGCAGGGGTGTGGATAGGGCTCAATAAAATTTTGGACCAACATCTATAATTATACAAAATATAAACTAAATCCATCAGAGGAGTTAGAAAATATGAGTTCTGAAAAACTTAGATGTAAAACTTTAACGATTTTGTTAACGCTGCTGACACAAATGCTGACGCCGGGGTTAGTGCAATAGCTCTTCCTGTACTTTCGTACAGGCAAGTAAAAAATGACAATTCTGTCAAAACTGTTTTTTCCTCCCTTCTTAAAAGGGGTTTTCTCTAACAGGAAAAAATTTACTCCCGAGGAAATTCTTTTATTTTATTAGAGTACACTGCTTTTCAGAAGTGGGGATGGAGGGGATATATTTTTGGATAAGTTTTTCAAGTAATTTTGAAAAACCTAAGGGCACAGTGTGCTTATTAGGCTGAATATGATATACCATATCAGCATATGACATTTTTATTTTTTTTTTTTTTTTTTCAAGTTTTTTCTAGAAAACAGGGCTTGACATTTCATGTAAACTATCAAAAGTCAATCCCTATTTTCTGGCAAAATACTGAAGTAAAGTATTAATCATCTATCAGCTGCCAAATACACTCCAGAATGCCAAGGGTTAAGCAGAAAAAGTGCAGGGCCCGGTTGCTCAATGCATCTTTAGCTTAAGGAGCTTGTTAATGACTAACTCATTAACTGTTGGTTTGTTTGTTTGTGTTTAGGTTTTACGGCCCAATCAACCCAATAGAGTTATGTTGAGCGCGGTCAGTTTACCTAACCACATGTTTACTGGGCAGGTTTAATCCTCTAAGCAGTTAACCAGTATTGTGTACATTCTTTCGCCAGAAACTAACAACTGCCCTTCTTGAATCAGCGGAAGGGAGAGAATGGCCGCAGAAAATATTTCATGATCAATCTCCACAAAAGAATGTTGCCGACCTCGGCGGGGGTCGAACCCGTGACCTCCTGGTCTCCAGTTGGACGCGCATCCAACTGAGCCACCGAGGCCAGCCATTAACTGTTGGAGCAAAGGTATATTCAAATACATTGACAGTTTTGCTGCAACAGCTACTCACATTTTTTCAGCAAAAAATATCAATGTATTTGCCATATTTCAAAATAGAAATTTCAATGTCACATTAGCCAACAGCTTCATTCAGTTTTGAACAGCTGGGCCCAGTTTTATAGGGTTTTTTTCTTCTTCTTCTTCATCATGTTTATTCAAACCATATAAAATTAATAATGAAGCAATGTTTCTTTTTCTTTACAATATAGGTAACATATTGGTGGATTGGAAAATCAATTGTGATGCTTTGATAAATTAGGCCAACTTCAAAAGGAATTCAGTTGGTACAACTTCATAATGATTGTTGATTTGAATGAAAAAAGTCAATAAGCAATGCTTATTAGATACCCCTGCACAGTAATGACCAGTATAGAAAACTGGCTACAAGAGATAGTATGCACACAAGCTTTTTTTTCTTTTTTCTATAAAAAATGAGTTTCAAAGGGCTGGTGTGACACTGAATCAAGAGATAGTCTGCATACAAGCTTTTTTCTATAAACTTCAAGTTTCAAAGTGCCAGTGTGACCTTGAATAAGAGGTCAAGGTCACCAAAATCTAATCAGTTCTTTAACCTATCCAAATGATGTATCTCTGCTAGTTTGGTCAAATATGACCTATTAATTCATGAGATAGAGTGTACAATGTACACAAGGTTTATTTTTAGAGTCTTTGAAAATGAAAAGGTCAAGGCCACCAAAATCTAATCATTTCTTTCCCATGTCCTAATGCTGTATCTGTACTAGTTTGGAAAAATTCCAGCCACTGGTTCAAGATATAGTCAATAAGCCTTTTTATCAAAATTTGAGATTCAAAGTGCCAGTGTAACCTTGAAAATAAGATAAAGGTCATCAAAATCTAATCACTTCTTTCCCCAGTTGCAATGATGTATCTGTGCTAGAGTGCACACAAGGTTCACTTTTAGAGTTTTTATTATATAGTGCCCTTGAAAATAAGGTCAAGGTCACCAAAATCTAATCCCTTCTTTACCCCATTCTAATGATGATACTGTGCTGGTTTGGTCGAATTCCAACCATTGGTTAAAGAGATAGTGTGTACACAAGCTTTTTACTGCATTAAGAAATTTTACAAGGGCAATAACTCTAATAGAACTGGCCTCCAGCACTACCTTATTTAAAGTGATCCCCCACGGCAAAAAAATGACATTTACAAGGGCTCTTTAGAGATTGGAATGCCCTTCCAGATTTGATTATTGCCTCTGCTAAAGGTGCAGAGAACGGTGTAGTTAGGTCTTTTGATTTGGGTTTTACGGCCCTTTCAAGAATATTTCACTTATATCGAGCCGATCGTTCATCGAAGGTGGGCGAAAACCGAAGTATCCGGAGAAAAACCACCTGACCATCCGTAAGCAGAACTTGGCTTTCCCACATATGACCCGAGCTAGGCTCGAACCACAGCGGTGAGAAAATTAATGGATTAAGAGTCAACTCTCTTATCCACTAGGCTACGGGGGCCCGCTGTAGTTAGGTCTACCTCTTTGGTGAGAGCAAGGGACTAACTGACTCCTCCGTCAAGTCACTTGACCATTTAACTGACAACCGCAACTGACCATTCAAAATAGCTAATAAGGTAATTGTCAATGTTTTTAGTTAGACAAACAAATCAACACATGCTTTTTACAGGTAAGCACAGGTATATCAATACAAAGTTTGTCTAAGGAAATTCCCGTGGGCGTGGTTATAACTGCCTGACGGAGGAGTCAATTTCCCATATCACAGGTCCTGGTGAATGAATGTCATTTGACATATCACCAGTAAAAATTCTGATTCTGATTCTGAACATCAATACTTTTTGGTTCTAAAGCTATTTTGTGCCTTATGATTCAGTCACTTTACCTTCAACGAAAAGGGGATGTACAATGTCACTGTGTATCAATTCAAAATTCTCATGACCAATCCAGTGTTCGATATTCTTTTTCCGGCCAGTGAAAAAATTGTCTACGACAGTGACTTCATGACCTTGCATCATCAACTTGTCAGCCAGGTGAGATCCAACAAACCCTGCACCACCTGCTATCTGTAAATGCATAAATGAGCTTTAACATGAGAAATCATACCTTAACCCTTAAAGCACAACAAAATTGTAGCTATAGTGGAAAACATTTTTTTTTTTCAGAAAAAATAAGTCTTGGTAGCAAATGGCATTCAAGCAGATGACATTCTATTTTTTTTTTTTTTTTTTATTATTTTTCAGAGAAAATAAGACTTGGCATTTCATGTGAATCATATGCCCAGCAGATGATTCACATGAAATGCCAAGTCTTATTTTCTTGGTAGCAAATGACATTCAAGCAGATGACATTCTATTTTTTATTATTATTTTTCAGAGAAACAAGACTGGCATTTCATGTGAATCATCTGCTAGGCAGATGATTCTCATGAAATGTCAAGCCTTATTTTCTCTGAAAAGTAGAAAAATAGATAAAGATAAAATGTTGTCTGCTGTTGTTGTGTCCAGCATTTTAAGGGTTAAATATATTTGAAATCTGAAAATCTGCCTCCAAGTTAAGTACCCTGCAGATATCTGCATAATTTGCATTCATTTTTACTATGGGAAAAAAGTGAAAATATAAGATTTTTTAAAAATTACTGACTAGAATAAAACTTTTTGTGCATAGGCAGTTACAACAAATGGTTTTGCATTAAATCATGACAAAAGTTTGCAAATTTACTGCTTTTGTGTAAAGTGCCAAGCCAAAAACAACTTTCTGAAAGATGTCAAAAGCACAGTAGCTGAGCACTCTCTGGATTGCCAAGGATTGAAGATTTCTTAACGTTTTCCACTCTCTGGGCAAATTCAACAGATGACACATTGATGGTGTTTTCTTACATGTATTTTTCCTAGAAAACAGGTTTTGACATTCAATGTAAATTGTCTACAGTGGAGACAATTTGCATGAAACGTCAAAACTTGTTTTCTGGGAAAAATAAGAAAAATATTTCGATATGCGGTCTGCTGAAAATTTTATTCCATGTGCTAAGCATTAAAGGCTCCATATTTCTCAACAATAGACATTTTATTATCTAAGAAAGGTTTACTTAACTGATATATGGTATTAATACAATCATAAAATGTGGCACCTGACAACCTTGTAAAATTTCAGTTAGTCTCTCGTTCTAGAAATGATATGATTTTTTATCATATCTCATATAATATTGCCAACATTAATTCAGATATGATAAGAAATCATTACATTTTTGATCCAGTTCAAAACCAAGAGACTAACTGAAAATTTACAGGCTATCAGCTGCCACATTGTATGATCGTATTAATACTATATATGAATTTATTAAACCTTTCTTGCATAAAAAAATGTCTATTTTTGAGGAATACCGAGCCTATATGGCACCATAATTGGACTGCATGCATGTATAGAGTGAGTGTGCAAAACATTCTGCTTCTCATGCTAGGAGACATTCAGTACTGCTAATTAATTTTTTGGTAATGACCTGGGCCCAGTTGTTCAAAGCTAACGATGTCGTTAGTTAACGAATCGTTAAAATTTAAATCAAGTGATATGCAAATATGCTGAAATATTTTGCTGAAAAAATGTGAGTAGCTTTTGCAGTGCAAAAGCTACTCACATTTTTTCAACAAAAAATTTCAGAATATTGTATATTGAATCTGCTAAAACAGTTAACGAAATGACCCTTAACGAGCTCGTTAAGCTAACGACGCTTTGAACAACTGGGCCCTGAATAATAGGTTTAGATAATAGAGAAAATTAGGTAAATATTATTCTTATTTCTCCATGAAAACATACGTTGTGGGTACTCATTAGAAGTACCTCACCAAAGCACTTCTAATGAGTACCCACAACATATGTTTTCATGGAGAAATAAGAAAAATATCAATACTTTTGGACTGAAAAAGCATCTTATCAAGAGCTATGTAAAGTCTACCTCTAGCAGGGTTTGAGTATTAACCACTTGGCCATGTGGACCCTCCTTGTTTGAGTTAAGGTTTAATGCGCCGCTGACAATTTTTCAATCATGCTGAGATGTCTGGATGAAACAGTGGAATCTCATGCATTTTGTCTGCAAGTTTCACACACACAGTCATGACCTTGCAAGCCAATTTCCCAAAGTTGAAAGATCTTATAACAAAATGCTCTAAAAGCAAGCTGAGCTCAACTGGCCTTGCCATTTGGAAGAAATCACCAGGCCCCAAGGTTATGAAACTTTTATTATGCTCAACTCAGATGAGTATATTTTCTCTGGGTCCAAACCCTATTTGGACCCTCGCGATCCGGTCATGAGATATTCCTAAAGCAAAATGGTTGCACTGTTTGCAAGCAGTGGAGATCCTGATCATACACTGCATTCTGCACATCTGAGCTGGGTCTGCACTGTTTGCCAGTTACCCAATTAGGGGTTTCCAGTTTTCAATGGGCTAATATTGAGTGTAATTATAGTATTTGAAACTGCAGCTGTCCTCATCAAATCACTAAACAAGAGGACCATGATGGTCCTATATCGCTCACCTGACCAAACAGATTTGCATATTTACTGTTGAAGTTTCAGCCAAGTTCACTGCTCTAGGATTTTTGTATAAACTTTATAGCACTAACCACCCCAACCCCCCTCCACCACACCTCCGGCCATGTTTTTTTACAAATCTTGACGACTTGAACTGAATCTTAAAAGAGGGTCACCAAAGGAACATTTCTGCCAAGTTATACTGAAATTGGTCCAGTGGTTTAAAAAGTTTTATATAGCTATAAAGCCCTACGCCCTAACGGCCATGTTTTTTTGACGAATCATGAAAGCTTGAACAAACTTGGTAGAAGGTCACTAAAGGAACATTCCTGCCAAGTTATATTGAAATCTGTTCAGTGGTTTCTGACAAGAAGATTTTTAATGTTTTCTATTTAGATATATAGGGAAAATAAGCCCCACCCCATGGCAGCCATGTTTTTTGACGAATCATGACTGCTTGTACAATCTTGATAGAGGTTCACCAAAGCAACATTCCAGCCAAGTAATATTGAAATCGGTCATGGGGTATGTGACAATAAGAATTTTAAAATTTTCTACGCAGATATAGACGAAAAATAAGCCCCGCCCCCCTGGGGGCCATGGTTTTTGACATATCATGAAGGCTTGAACAATCTTGGTAGAAGGTCACCAAAGCAACATTCCTGCCAAGTTACATTGAACTCGGTCCAACTGTTTCTTACGAGAAGATTTTTAAAGTTTTCTATATAGATATATAGGGAAAATAAGCCCCGCCCCCTAGCGGCTATGTTTTTTGATGAATCATGACGGCTTGAACAATCTTGACAGAGGTTCACCAAAGCAACATTCCAGCCAAGTAATTTTGAAATCGGTCATGGGGTATGTGACAATAAGAATTTTAAAATTTTCTATGCAGATATAGACGAAAAATAAGCCCCTCCCCCCTGGGGGCCATGGTTTTTGACATATCATGAAGGCTTGAACAATCTTGGTAGAAGGTCACCAAAGCAACATTCCTGCCAAGTTACACTGAACTCGGTCCAACTGTTTCTTACGAGAAGATTTTTAAAGTTTTCTATATAGGGAAAATAAGCCCCGCCCCCTAGCGGCTATGTTTTTTTATGAATCATGACGGCTTGAACAATCTTTGTAGAGGGTCACCAAAGAAACAATCCTGCCAAGTTGTATTAAAATCGGTCCCTTGGTTTCTGAAAAGAAGATTTTTAAAGTTTTATATATAGATATATAGGGAAAATAAGCCCTGCCCCCGGCAGCCATGTTTTTTGACGAATCATGATAACTTGAACAATCTTAGTAGAGGGTCACCAAGGAAACATTTCTGCAAGGTTATAATGAAATCAGTTCAGTGGTTTCTGACAAGAAGAGTTTTAAAGTTTTCTATAGATATATAAGGAAAATAAGCCCCGACTCCTGGCGGCCATGTTTTTTGACGAATCATGACGGCTTGAACAATCTTGATAGAGGGTTACATAAGAAACATTCCTGCAATGTTACATTGAAATCAGTCAAGTGGTTTCTGAAAAGACTATTAAAATTTTCTATATAGATATATAGGAAAATAAGCCCCGCCCCCTAGCGGCCAAGTTTTTTGACAAATCATAACGGTTTGAACAATCTTGGTAAAGGGTCACCAAGGAAACATTTCTGTGAAGTTATATTGAAATCAGTCCTGTGGTTTCTGACGACAAGATTTTTTCAAGTTTTCTATATAGATATATATGGAAAACTAGAGCTGGTGTTTGTAAAACACTATGCCCCCAACTGCCTGACTCTAACACTGTTTGACTCCAACACTGCTTAGCCATGATGGTAACAACAGTACAAATATATGATTTCAATGTTATTTTATCAAAGGGAAATAACTCTAAAATAGGAGATGATTGGGATAAGAAAAAAATACGGATCACCTATTTTTTCATGAGGAATCAAAACATGAAATTTCAAAACATTAGCATACATGGTTCTAAACTTATGCTATACACAATAAAGCAACGACATTAAATGGCCCGAAATTGCGAAGGGCCATAACTCCAACATTTCATTTAATTGGTTCAAAATTTATTCAGGTGATCTCCTCCTCAATCCCAATCAGTATACCAAATATCATGGCTCTAGCTTAAATACTTTTTGAGATATCTTGCTGAAAAAGTCAAAATGCCTAGAACTACAAAGGGCCATAACTACATCAATTTTTCATGGAATTCCCTAAAAAACAAACCAGGTAATCTCCACATCATCCCCAATCAGCATATAATATTTCAAGACCCTAGCTTAAGTGCTTTTCGAGAAATCTTGCTGACAAGGTCAAAATGAGCAGAACTGCAAAGGGCCGTAACTTTATCAATATTTTCATGGAATTCTCTCAAAATATAATCGGGTAATGTACACATCATTCCCACTCACTGTATCGAATTTCAAGAACCCAGCTTAAATACTTTTCAAGATATCTTGCTCACAAGATTTAATTCTGATTTTTTTCAAAGGGGCGTAACTTTAAATAAACATGCTAGACAAGAAACAAAATACGGGTCGGCTATTTTTTCATTGGGAACCCAAATATAAAATTTCAAAACCCTAGCGTGCAGGGTTCTTAAGATATGGCATGCACAAAAAAAGCTTGATGAACGGACAAACAGTCGGATGGACAAATGAAGGCAAAATAATATGCCCCATCAATTTCATTCGAAACTGGGGGCATAATCAGGTCATCTACTCATCGCTACCAATCTATTCATCAAGTTTCAAGGCTCCAGCTTCAATAGTTTTTGAGATATTTTGTTCACAAGGGAAACATGCCCAAATTTACAAAGGGCCATTACTTATGAAATATTTTTCAGAATTTACAAAAAAATTAATCAGGTCATCTACTCATCATTACCAATCAATTCACCAAGTTTCAAGTCTCTAGCTCTAATAGTTTTTGAGATATTTTGCTGACAAGATAAAAATGCCCAAAATAACAAAGGGGCATAACTCAAGAAGTATATTTCAAAATTTCTTCAAAAGTTAATCAGATTGTCTACTCATCACTACCAGTCTATTCATCAAGTGTCAAGGCTCTAGTTCCAACAGTTTTTGAGATATTTTGCTGACATGGTAAAATTGCCCAAAATTACAAAGGGCCATAACTCATGAAGTATTTTTCAGAATGTCTTCAAAAATTAATCAGGTCATCTACTCGTCACTACAAATCCATTTACTAAGTTTCAAGGCTCTAGCTCTAACAGTTTTTGAGATATTTTGCTGACAAGATAAAAATGCCTAAAATTACAAAGGGGCATAACTCAAGAAGTATATTTAAAAATTTCTTCAAAAGTTTATCAGGTTGTCTACTCATCACTACCAGTCTATTCATCAAGTTTCAAGGCTCTAGCTTCAATGTTTTTGAGATATTTTGCTGACAAGTTAAAAATGCCCTAAATTACAAAGGGCCATAACTCATGAAGTGTTTTTCAGAATTTCTTCAAAAGTTAATCAGGTCATCTACACATCACTACAAATCCATTTACTAAGTTTCAAGGCTCAAGCTCTAACAGTTTTTGAGATATTTTGCTGACAAGGTAAAAATGCCCAAAATTACAAAGGGCCATAACTCAAAAGGCTTTTTTTCAAAATTTCTTCAAAAGTTAATCAGGTTGTCTACTCATCACTACCAGTCTATTCATTAAGTTTCAAGGCTCTAGCTCCAACGGTTTTTGAGATATTTTGCTGACAAGATAAAAATGCCCTAAATTACAAAGGGCCATAACTCATGAAGTATTTTTCAGAATTTCTTCAAAAGTTAATCAGGTCATCTACTCATCACTACAAATCCATTTACTAAGTTTCAAGGCTCTAGCTCTAACAGTTTTTGAGATATTTTGCTGACAAGGTAAAATTGCCCAAAATTACAAAGGGCCATAACTCAAGAAGTATTTTTCAAAATTTCTTCAAAAGTTAATCAGGTTGTCTACTCATCACTACCAGTCTATTCATCAAGTTTCAAGGCTCTAGCTTGAATAGTTTTTGAGATATTTTGCTAACAAGATTGCATCCATATTTTTTCAAAGGGCCATAACTCAGAAAAGGGGCATAATCCTGTCAAGAAAAAAAATACGTGTCAGCTATTTTTTCATGAGGAATCCATATATGAAATTTCAAAACAGTAGCATTCACAGTTTTAAAGTTATGCTATGCATAAAAAAGCATGACGAACGGACGGACGGACGGACGGACGGACGAACAACCCAGAAGCAATATACCCCTCCAACTTCTTTGAAGTTGGGGGCATAATAAGCCCTGCACCCTCTAGCGGCCATGTTTTTTGACAAATCATGACGGCTTGAACAATCTTGATAGAGGGTCACTAAGGAAACATTTCTGCCAAGTTATATTGAAATCGGTCCAGTCGTTTATGACATGAAGATTTTTAAAGTTTTCTATACAGATATATATGTAAAATTAACCCCGCTCCCTAGCGGCCATGTTTTTTAACAAATCATGGCAGCTTGAACAATCTTGGTAGAGGATCATCGAAGAAACATTACTGTAAAATTATATTGAAATCTGTCCAGTGCTTTATGACAAGAAGATTTTTAAAGTTTTCTATATAGATATATAAGGAAAATAAGCCCCGCCCCCCTTGCGGCCATGTTTTTTGACAAATCCAAATGGCTTGAACAATCTTGCAACAGGATAACCAAAGGAACATTTCTGCAAATTCATATGGAAATCGGTCCAGTGGTTTAGGACAAGAAGATTTTTAAAGTTTTCTATACAGATATAAAGTGAAAATAAGCCCCGCCCCCTGGCGGCCATGTTTTTTGACAAATCCAAATGGCTTGAACAATCTTGGTACAGGATCACCAAGGGAACATTTCTGCAAAATTATATTGAAATCGGTCCAGTGGTTTCGGACAAGAAGATTTTTAAACTTTTCTATATAGATATATAGGGAAAATAAGCCCCGCCCCCCTGGTGGCCATGTTTTTTGACGAATCCAAATGGCTTGAACAATCTTGCAACAGGATCACCAAAGAACCATTTTTGCAAAATTATATTGAAATCGGTCCAGTGGTTTGGACAAGAAGATTTTTAAAGTTTTCTATATAGATTATATAGGGAAAATAAGCCCGCCCCCTGGCGTCCATGTTTTTTGACAAATCCAAATGGCTTGAACAATCTTGCAACAGGATCACCAAAGGAACATTTTTGCAAAATTAAATGGAAATCGGTCCAGTGGTTTCGGACAAGAAGATTTTTAAAGTATTCTATATAGATATATAGGGAAAATAAGCCCCGCCCCCTGGCGGCCATGTTTTTTGACGAATCCAAATGGCTTGAACAATCTTGCAACAGGATCACCAAAGGAACAGTTCTGCAAAATTATATTGAAATCGGTCCAGTGGTTTCGGACAAGAAGATTTTTAAAGTTTTCTATATACCGTAATATACCTAAGTATTGGGACACCTAAAGTATTGGGACACCCTTACAATTCGTAAAAATAATTATTTTTTGTCACCCTAAGAATTGGGACATATCAAAAATCGCTAAAATTTTCAGTAATTTTTTGTACCATATGAATTGGGACAGTGCATTTGGGTGAAAAAATGATCTAGTTAACAGGGTAAAACTGTTTTCTCGGTTTGTGTTTTGTTTTGTTTACAAGCAATGTCACGCAATATTTTACGTCTAAGCATACAACAGGGGGTTCCTACGGCAGGCTGGTTAGAAAGTAGAAAATAAATAAAACCTTTCTTTGGGAATATTAATATGAAATTTATTCAAGAAATCTGCAAAAACGAAAACGCACATGCGTTTGCATCAGTCTGGATGCGTCCCCATTTTGTGGTTGTCACGTGACATGTCACGTTTTAATTTGCAACTTGAGTGCATCAATAAAGTTCTACAAAAAAAAAAAACAAGCAAACACAACAAAAAAAAAGAAGAAAAAAAAAATATGAATAAATAATAATAATAAAAAGAAATTCGACAGAGCGTTGGGGGAACCCTAAAACACTGTTGAGATGAACCCCAAAACATCGTTGAGACGAACCCCAATAATAACGTCATCACCCGATGTAATGGCAGTATTTTTAGAACAGGTAGATTGTTCCCCGCATTCGCGGTATTGGTTATGCGCAATTAACCTTTAAAGCGGGGAAGCAGCATATGATTGTTTTTTTTACTTGGACGCTTTCAACACATGATAGATAAACGAGGGGATTATAAATCAAAACAATAAGTGCCAATCTGTTTATTCAATATTAACAATAGATTAGGTTAACGAGACAGTGGTCTGAAAATACACAAAACAATGAACACAAATATGACACATTTTTCATCATTAATCGGTGCCATTTTCAACTACGAGACGTAAGTATTGGGACACATAAAAAAATAATTAATTTTCGTGTTTCTAAGTATTGGGACAGCCAGAAATTTAATTATTTTTTCCCGTCCCAATACTTACGTATATTACGGTAGATATATAGGGAAAATAAGCCCTGCCCCCTGGCGGCCATGTTTTTTGACGAATCCAAATGGCTTGAACAATCTTGGTAGAGCATCACCAAAGGAACATTTTTGCAAAATTATATTGAAATCGGTCCAGTGGTTTCGGACAAGAAGATTTTTAAACTTTTCTATATAGATATATAGGGAAAATAAGCCGCGCCCCCCTGGCGGCCATGTTTTTTGACGAATCCAAATGGCTTGAACAATCTTCCTAGAGGATCACCAAAGGAACATTTCTGCAAAATTATATTGAAATCGGTCCAGTGGTTTCGGACAAGAAGATTTTTAAACTTTTCTATATAGATATATAGGGAAAATAAGCCCCACCCCCCTCGCGGCCATGTTTTTTGACGAATCATAATGGCTTGAACAATCTTGGTAGAGGATAACCAAAGGAACATTTCTGCAATATTATATTGAAATCGGTCCAGTGGTTTCTGACAAGAAGATTTTTTAAAATTTTCTATATAGATGTAAAGGGAAAATAAGCCCCAACCCCTGGCGGCCATGTTTTTTGACGAATCCAAATGTCTTGAACAATCTTGGTAGAGGATCACCAAAGAACATTTCTGCAAAATTATATTGAAATCGGTCTAGTGGTATCTGACAAGAAGATTTTTAAAGATTTCTATATAGATATATAGGGAAAATAAGCCCCGCCCCCCTGGCGGCCATGTTTTTTGATGAATCCAAATGTCTTGAATAATCTTGGTAGAGGATTACCAAAGGAACATTTCTGCAAAATTATATTGAAATCGGTCCAGTGGTTTCGAACAAGAATATTTTTAAAGTTTTCTATATAGATATTTAGGGAAAATAAGCCCCGCCCCTGGCGGACCTGTTTTTTGACCAATCCAAATGTCTTTAACAATCTTGGTAGAGGATCACCAAAGAAACATTTCTGCAAAATTATATTGAAATCGGTCCAGTGGTTTCTGACAAGAAGATTTTTAAAGTTTTCTATACAGATATTTAGGGAAAATAAGCCCCGCCCCCTGGCGGCCATGTTTTTTGACGAATCCAAAAGGCTTGAACAATCTTGGTAGAGGATCACTAAAGGAACATTTCTGCAAAATTATATTGAAACTGGTCCAGTGGTTTCTGACGAGAAGATTTTTAAAGTTTTCTATATAAATATATAGGGAAAATAAGCCCTGCCCCCTGGCAACCATGTTTTTTTACGAATCCAAATGTCTCGAACAATCTTGGTAGAGGATCACCAAAGAAACATTTCTGCAAAATTATATTGAAATCGGTCCAGCGGTTTCTGACAAGAAGATTTTTAAAGTTTTCTATACAGATATATAGGGAAAATAAGCCCCGCCCCCTGGTGGCCATGTTTTTTGACGAATCCAAAAGGCTTGAACAATCTTGGTAGATGATCACCAAAGGAACATTTCTGCAAAATAATACTGAAATTGGTCCATTGGTTTCTGACAAGAAGATTTTTAAAGTTTTCTATATAGATATATAGGGAAAATAAGCCCCCCCCCCCCCCCCCCCCCTGGCGGCCATGTTATTTGACGAATCCAAATGGCTTGAACAATCTTGGTAGAGGATCACCAAAGGAACATTTTTGCAAAATTTTTTTGAAATCGGTCCAGTGGTTTCTGACGAGAAGATTTTTTGAGTTTTTAGTTAAAAAATCTATTTTTAGCTCCTGTGACCTAGATATGCAATGGACCGGAACCATTTGAACAACTTTGAAAGAGGATCAACCAAGGATCATTCCTGTGAAATTTGGTCAAAATCCAATCAGTGGTTTAGGAGGAGATGTTGTTTAAAGATTGTGAACGGACAGACGGACCGACGGACGGACAGACGGACGACGACGGACGGTGAGTGATCACAACACCTCACCTTGAGCCTTCGGCTCAGGTGAGCTAAAAATTACTGACATTCAATGTAACATCTGGCACAGTGTCTGCACAATAAAACTGTCAATAAACCAATATATTATATTACTGCCTTAAAATCATAAAAAATAAGATATGTCTGGGACACAAAAACAAGAGGCCCACGGGCAACAACGCTCACCTGAGTTAACTGCTGTAAGTTAATCAGGTCATTTACTCATCAACTTAATTTTCGACTGGGCTATGAGTTGGAACATTAAAAGTGACACTGTATAAAAATGTATACAAACTTGGGAAGTAAAATAGATCTGACAACCTTGGTTAGTTTACCACTTTTATTCAATTTTACTACTTTTATTCAATCTCAATAAATTTGTCTATAATAAAATGAGTTTCAGCTAGTTAACATTCCATCTGTCCACATGTTACTTTACCTTTCAGCGTTGTTAAATTTTCGCGGGACAATAGCGATTTTCATTTTCGCGGGTATGAACACCCGCGAAAAATAAAAACCGGGAAAATTAAACCTCATGTTTTTGAGGCAAATCTGCAAAAATATTCCAGCATAGGGTAGTTTTCAAGTTATAGGGGGTAACATGGAACTTATATTCCAGGTATGACATTTCTCCATCAAATAATATTCAAGATATAAGTCAAAATCACATATTTATGAAATATAGGTTACCTTGACCTAGATATATTTTGAAGTTAATCATTGGGTCACATGGAATTTATATTCAAGGTCTGTCATTTCTACATCAAATAGTCTTCGAGTTATAAGGCAAAATCACTGAACCATGAAATGTAGGTCATACTGACCTAGATATATTTTTATGTCAATCATGGGCTCAGATGGCACTTATAATCCAGGTATGCCATTTTTCCATCAAATAGTATTCAAGATATACCGTAATATACGTAAGTATTGGGACGGGAAAAATTAATTAAATTTCTGACTGTCCCAATACTTAGAAACACAAAAATTAATTATTTTATTAGGTGTCCCAATACTTACGTCTCGTAGTTGAAAATGGCACCGATATATGATGAAAATGTGTCATATTTGTGTTCATTGTTTTATGTATTTTCCTACCACTGTCTCGTTAACCTACACCTGTGGACACAAAACTGTGCAAACTCTGATGAAGTAACTTTCAATGAATCTGTTTGCTTCATGTTTGTTTGACAATCAAATGTCATTCATGGACAATTCTGACAATTTACGTTGATTGATCTTATTCATTTTGACAAGTATTTATTCTATTTAAAGTCTGATGTATGTTCTTGACAGCTGAGATGTATTTTAATTGGCTGATGCAGGACAACTTCTTACGTTTTTCATTTATACATGGCTAGCAGTTGAATGACAGGATGTTAGAATATATAAGATAATATGCTGTATCAAAATGAAATGAAGCCCATCAAAGTTTGTACAGTTTTGTGTCCACAGGTGTAATCTATTGTTAGTATTGAATAAACAGATTGGCACATAATTGTTTTGATTTATAATACCCTCGTTTATCTCTCATGTGTTGGAAGCATCCAAGAGAAAAAAATAATCATATACTGCTTCCCCGCTTTATTGGTTAATTGCGCATAACCGATACCGCAAATGCGGGGAACAATCTACCTTTTCTAATAATACTGCCATTACATCTCGTGATGACGTTATTATTGGGGTTCGTCTCAACGATGTTTTGGGGTTCATCTCAACAGTGTTTCAGGGATCAAGCTGGCTCAGAAATTTAGGGAGAAGTGACTTCTCCCTCCAGACAAAACAGGGAGAAGTTTTATAGGATGAGGGAGAAGTCAAGACTCGGTTCACCTATAGCCTTACTGAAAGCTCGACAATTTAGGACTCTCGACCCACTTTACTGCATTGTCTTGGGAATTTTTACCATATTGTCTTGGGAATTAACAAAGAAGGAAACAAATTTTACTGTAGACCTGTTCATTCTTACTTCTAAACCAATTAAATGATGCAAAGTAACACAGACATAAGTAGGGCAAATACATTATATCTGGACACATAAGTTCATTCATATCTTTTTGGAAACTGACAATTCTTTTGAGTAGATACAGTCAAAACATCAAGGTCTGTGGCTTGGTAGGTATAAGCTATAAACATAATGATAATAATAAATTTGTTATACTAAAGTGTCTGCCAACTTCTAAACTTAGTTTTTTGCACTTTTAATGCTGTTTCTGGCCAATTTTCAGCATGTAAATGGTTCATTTATGAAAAAACGTACACCCACGAAAACTAATGACATTGATGAAAACGATCTTTAGGTCACTTAATAGGCGAACAGTTTTCCTCCAAAACTTGTTAAATCACATCAGACTTTCATTCAGTGGCATTTCTGATACATCTAACAACATTTTTCAACATTTTTACCTTTGCATGTTTGCTCACTTTTCACTGGATTTCTCCCAACAAAAAGTTCGTTTTGCACAAGTACTAGCTTTTTCAAAAGTTGCAAAAACGGAGGGCGAAGTTTTTGTCGCCCTCTGGGCTTCCCAGGGCGACTTTGAGCCCTCTAGGGCGACTATTTCGCCCCAGTCGCCCTGTAGCTTGATCCCTGTGTTTTAGGGTTCCCCCAACGCTGTTTTGCATTAAAGCGTTATCGGTAAACAATTCTGTCGAATTTCTTTTTATTATTATTATTTATTCATAGTTGTTTTTTTTTGTTTTTTTTTTTGTTGTGTTTGGTTTTTTTGTAGAACTTTAATGATGCACTCGAGTTGCAAATTAAAACGTGTCACGTGACAACCACAAAATGACCACGCATCCAGACTGATGCAAACGCATATGCATTTTCGTTTTTGCAGATTTCTTGAATAAATTTCATATTAATATTCTCAAAGAAAGGTTTTATTTATTTTCTACTTTCTAACCAGCCTGCCGTAGGAACCCCCCTGTTGTATGCCTAGACGTAAAATATTGCGTGACATCGCTTGTAAACAAAACAAAACACAAACCGAGAAAACAGTTTTATCCTGTTAACCAGATCATTTTTTTTTCACCCAAATGCACTGTCCCAATTCATATGGTACAAAAAATTACTGAAAATTTTAGTGATTTTTGATATGTCCCAATTCTTAGGGTGACGAAAAATAATTATTTTTACGAATTGTAAGGGTGTCCCAATACTTTAGGTGTCCAAATACTTAGGTATATTACGGGTAAGGCCTAATCACTGAAACATGAAATATAGGTCACACTGACCTAGATATAATTTGAGGACAATCATCGATGCATTGGGTCACATGAAACTAATATCCCTGGTATGACATTTCTCCAACAAATAGTTGTTAAGATATAAGTAAAATCACTGGACCGTGAAATGTAGGTCACCATGACCTTCACTCTTTGACACTTGAACCAATGTCACATAGTAGGCTGATGTATAACCCATTGTGTCTACAACATGTTAGCATAATAGAAATACATGTAACATATTACAAAGGTGTCCTAGATTATGACCCCAAGCCCCACCCCCAGGCATGAACCCAGGCGTGTGTTCTTTTGGAATATCAGAAGACCCTCCCAGGTACCCAGATTTTAAATATGAAAGCTTTGTGATAAGTGACTGTCCAGATATAAGCATTTGAAAAACTTTAGCGTATATGCATGTAACATTACAAAGGTGTCCTAGATTTTGACTCCTTGCCCCACCCCCAGGCACAAACCCAGGGGATTTCAGAAAACCTCTCCCAGGTACC
Source organism: Anodontia alba (assembly GCA_964016985.1). Classification (NCBI taxonomy): domain Eukaryota; kingdom Metazoa; phylum Mollusca; class Bivalvia; order Lucinida; family Lucinidae; genus Anodontia; species Anodontia alba. The sequence goes on along the minus strand of OZ024832.1, from coordinate 21,182,226 downwards.
CAAGTTCCAAATTTGAATGCTCTGTGATAAGTAACAGTTGAGATATAAGCATTTGAAAAACTTTAACGCAGTGTGGCAAGAATGGGAATGGGAACGCGAACGCAAACGAGGATGACCAGGGTGACTACAATAGCTCTCCTTGTACTTCGTACAGGCGAATTAAAAACATAGCATGGACGGTTAAAAAGTTATGCTATGTACAAAAAAGTGTGACTAAAGGACGGATGAATGAATGGACAAGCCCAAAGCAATATGCCCTATGAACTTCTTTGGAGGCATAATAATGATTTGAATAGCTTATATAGGTGGCTCAGTCAAAATAAATTCAATTTAAATAAAAAATTAACAGTTTTCATACAAAATGGATTGGGCCCATCCCAAAAATTCCTGTTCTAATGAGTACCCACAACATATGTTTTTGTAAAGAAATTAGAAAAATATTTTCCAATTTGACCCCTGGAACTAAAAGCTACATCATCAAACTTACCAATATTCTTTTTCTGTCCTTATAGTTGAGAAATTTAACTTCTGGGTATACCTTACGACTGAAATACAGTAAAGATGAGATAAATCACTTGAGACAGGAAGACAAGTCACATGAAATAGGAAAACCTATTCAGCATTGCAGACCAAATCAGATACTATTGCAAGCAGTGTAGATCCAGATGAGATGGCTCATCATGAGCCATCTCATCTGGATCTACACTATTTGCCAGTTTGTTTTTGATTTTGTCCTACACCCCTGTTTGTTATAATGTATGTGTCCAATTTAAAGATGGAAGAGTCCACCAATGAAACCTAGGGCTGAATACTATGGAACCTGTGTTAAGCAAGCACCTAGGGGAAAGCCAAAAAGTGGTTGCTTAAGACAGGTGCTTGCTTATACAGGTAAATTTACACTTATTTAGCTTTTAAAGGAAACAAACCTGTGGCCTTTTAAGAGAAGTGATTGCTTAATACAGAATGTCTTTAAGACAGGTTTGACTAGTTAAGCTATATGAGACCAGCTTGAATGTGCCCACACTCTGGTGAGACTGCCTGTAGCATAGCTAGGCATGAGCAGGGTCTCTGGATAAATATTTTTCTTATTTGTCTGTGAAAACCTAAATGTGTATGTTGTGGGTACTCATCAGAAGTGTCTCAGTGAGGTGCTTCTGTTTTCATGTAGCTTTATACAGAAAATATCAGTGCTGTGCTCTGGTATGTTTGTGTTTGTGTTGATGTGTTTGTGTTGAGTCAACCCAATAAGGTCCAATTGAGTGTGTTCAGTTTACCTAGCCACACGTATACTGGGCAGGCTTAGTCCTCTAAGCAGTTAACCAGTATTGTGCATATTCTTTCGCCAGAAACTGACAACTGCCCTTCTTGAATCAGCAAAAGGGAGAGATTAACCATAGAAAATATTTCACAAGAATGTTGCCAGACCCTGCCACCTCCCCGGTCACCAAGCCGGACACGCATCTGACTTAGCCACCAAGCTTAAGGCCGGCTGCGAAATTGAGCTTAAGGCCGGCTGCGAAATTGATGTAAGTAAACCTTAACCCTTGTCCTGCTGAACCTGGATATGCCATGCATTTGCAAACTGTAGCTCCAGGTCAGTTGGCTTCTTCAGAAGCCAACTGATCTGGATCTGAACTGATCTGGATCTGCACTGTTTGTCATTATGTATGTGCATTTGTATCAACAACCTGAGTCAAGTAATCTAATTGGCTGACAATTAGAAGTGGGTGTGGCATCTTAATTCATTCAGCATGACAAGGGTTTGTTTTTTTTTAATTATTGTTTTTCAACCAAAAATTGTTGATATTTTGCTTATTTCCCAATAAAAATATATTCTGGGTACTCATTGAAAGCGGCTCAATGAGGCGCTTTTAATGAGTACCCACAACAAACATTTTTGTGGAGAAATAAGAGAAAATTTTCCTGATACCCCTCTTATGTAGAGCTATTAAATCTTGTTGACTTAATCCTTGTCATGCTGACCAAATTAAGACGCCCTGCCCACTTTTACTTTTCAGCCAATCATATTACTTGATCCAGGTTGTTGATATAAATCCACATACTTAATGACAAACAGTGCAGATCCAGATCAGTTGGCTTCTGAAGAAGCCAACTGATCTGTATCTAAACTGTTTGTGAAGGCAGGGCATATCCGGGTTCAGCAGGACAAGGGTTAATCATCTGCATTTCTCCTCATTTGTAACAAATGTCAGTAAGCAGTGCTTATTAAATACCAATGGCTCAGAAATCAAAACATAACAGATGGAAGGACAACGTACAATTAACGTGAAAACAGTTTATCCCCACAAACACATTTTGCGGATGCACAATTATAGAAGATATACCTATAGTCAAATACCCTCTGAGAAACCAACCTAAACAAAAATGTGACAATTATTAGCTCGAGATAAGAGGGGTAACCAGATAAATACTTTTCTTATTTCTCCACCTTACCAAGGTACTTCCAATGAGTGCCCACAATATGTTATTGTGGAGAAACGAGAAAGAATCACCAGTCCTTATTTGGAGGTACATATAAATGGTGTGAATTTGCATCAAATATCAATCCCTACTTTCTAGCAAAGTACTGAAGTAAAGTCATCTGCTAAATTCACTCACTCCCAGCATGCAAAGAGTTTGTTATTTTTTTCATCCTGTTCATTTTCACTGTATAGAAATGAATGAAGCAATGCTCCTTTTTCTTTAGAACATAGGTAACATATTGCTAGATTTGAAAACAAATCGTGACCAGCTGATAATCTATGCAAACAAAATAAGATCCCAGGTCCTGAAGTTACTGAGATGCAGATTTCAATTCAGGGATGAGTTTTAATGGGAATCATGAACAGCTATTAAAAGGAGGGGCTAGCCAGAAATGAAATGTTTACAAAAATTTTCAAAAGGGCATATCTCTGTTAATATTTGGCAGACTGTAACCTTGAAACAATTGCTCTACTCCACATCATGATCTAACTATATATCAAGTTTTAGCTTGATCTGATGTAAACTGTAGGAGTTAGCCGGAAACAAATGTTTACAAAAAGTTTTCAAAGGGACATAACTCTGTTAATATTTGGTGGACTGTAACCTCAAAACAATATGCCCTGCTCCACATCATGGTCTAACTATATACATGTATCACGTTTCAGCTTGATCGGATGTAATCTATAGAAATATATAGTTAGCCGGAAAAGAAATGTTTACAAAAATTTTCAAAGGGGCATAACTGTTAATATTTGGTTGACTGTAACTTTGAATTAATATGCGCTGTTCCACATCTTGGTTTAACTATATATTAAGTCTCAGCTTGATCGCATATAATCTATAGGACGAGTTAGCCGTAAACCAAATGTTTAGAAACTTTTTCAAATGGGCATCTCTCTTAATATTTGGTTGACTGTAACCTCGAAACAATGTGTGCTGCTCCATATCATGGTCTAATTATAGATTAAGTTTTAGCTTGATCAGATATAAACAGTAGGAGGAGTTAAATGAAAACAAAATACTTACAAAAATTTTCAAAGGGGCATAACTCAGTTAATATTTGGGGGACTGTAACCTCAAAACAATATGTGTTGCTCCACATCATGGTCTAACTATATATCAAGTTTCAGCTTAATCAGATGTAGGAGGAGGTATCCGGAAACATAAAGTTTACAGGTGGATGGACAGACAGACGCCGAGGGGCAGAACAAAATTTGACCGTTTTCCAAATGGGCCTATAAAAATGAGGTGCTTCTAATGAGTACCAATAACATATTTTTATAGAGAAATAAGAAAAACAAGAATTGTCAGAAGACAATGTTAAGCTGGCCAAAAAAGGGTGATCTGATATGAAAACAATCTTTGGAAGCAGGGATTTTCCTAATAATTAAAATCCGGGCCAGGGGCCTTTGAATTTGATAAAAATAGCACGTGGATTGGCAAAATTGGGAAATAAATAGCGCGCAGATCTGCAAAATTGAGAAAACTTGGTTGAGAGATAAGAAACATGATATGCATAATTAATGATGTTTAAATGCAAATTTAATCAAAGAACCTTAAAACTTGTGAAATATTTCATGGATTTAAATATTTCATGAGTAGTTTCGACAATCTGAAAATAGAATTCTGTAAAATAGATCTTGGTACTGAACTAGTGTTAGTTTGAAATGTCATTATAAGATCCGATGAATAAAACTAATAGACTAGAGTCACCTTTACTAGAGCCACACGCCGGCCTCGGTGGCTGAGTTGGATGCGCGTCCGACTGGAGACCAGGAGGTCGCGGGTTCGACCCCCGCCGAGGTCGGCAACATTCTTTCGTGGAGATTGATCATGAAATATTTTCTACGGTCATTCTCTCCCTTCCGCTGATTCAAGAAGGGCAGTTGTCAGTTTCTGGCGAAAGAATGTGCACAATACTGGTTAACAGCTTAGAGGACAAAGCCTGCCCAGTAAACGTGTGGTTAGGTAAACTGACCGCGCTCGACATGACCCCATTGGGTTGACTGGGCCGTAAAACCTCAACACAAACAAACTAGAGCCACACACATTGCAGTAGACTGCATGTGGTTGTTGTTGACATCCTGCTTTTGTCCCAGTCCCAATTGTTCAGATCTCATGGCTGATTCTGGCTGCTTGTCATAAGAAGATACATGTATGCTAATCTTTGGTGGCCAGGGTTGACAATCAACTACCTGTTTCCCAAACCCAAAATTTTCAAGGTGGCTTTTTTAAAAGTTTTTTTCAAGTAATATTAGCCATTGTGCGACATTTTCAGTTCAACAAAGTTTGTTTGTTTGTGTTGAGGTTTTACGGCACAGTCAACCCAATGAGGTCATGTCGAGCGCGGTCAGTTTACCTAACCACACCTTTACTGGGCAGGCTTAGTCCTCTAAGCGGTTAACCAGTATTGTGCACATTCTTTCGCCAGAAACTGACAACTGCCCTTCTTGAATCAGTGGAAGGGAGAGAATGACCGTAGAAAATATTTCACGATCAATCTCCACGAAAGAATGTTGCCGACCTCGGCGGGGTTGAACTTGTGACCTCCTGGTCTCCAGTCGGATGGCGCATCCAACTGAGCCACCGAGCCGGCAGTTCGACAAAGTGAAAAAGAAATTAGGAAATCTGCTTCCAATCAGAAGTTCACTGTCAGCTTTTCTGATTGGATGAAATATGTTTGGAAGGAGACTGGTTTCCAGTTTTGCAACTGAGCGCTCGATAAAATGGGCAACATATCTAAATATAGGACCCATGTGCAAATATGAAAGCTATATGTCACAGACTAAGGCTGGTGTGGACGAAATATGAAAGCTACTTGTATATCTTACATTTGTTTGTGTTCAGGTTTTACTGCCAAGTCAACCCAATGGGGTCATGTAGAGCCTGGTCAGTTTACCTAACCACATTTTTGCTGGGCAAGTGGTTAACCAGTAATGTGCACATTGTTTCGCTAGAAACTGACACCTGCCCTTCTTGCATAAGCGGAAGGGAAAGAATGACCATAGAAAGTATTTCATGGTCAAATCGCTATGAAATAATGTTGCTGACCCAGTGGGGGTCAAACCTGTAACCTGATCACCAGTTGGACATGCATCCAACGGCGCCACCCAGGCTGGCCTCCGAATGAACATAACAAGCATCTCCAGGATTGCAAAGTAGGGCAGTAACAAAATTATTATGAAAACTCCATAAAGCATGCTTTTTCTTCCACAAAATAAAACATAACATAAGTTTATTTTGTATTAAAGCACTTTGTATTTACAGAAAGGTTATTAGTCATTGGAATCTAATTAAAAAGTTATGTACATGTGTGTTTTGTATATCTATTAACATTGATGGAAAAAAGATTTTACAGCAATTTTACAGCAGTTCTTTTGAAGAAAAGCATCACAATCAATGCATTGTGAAGGAAAAAATAAAAAGTGCAAGACTTAGAATTCAACTTTTCGATTTGCTTATATTCTGTTGAAATACATGTAATCAAAAGAGACCACCAATCTTCTGTCCAAACCACTGAAATCAGCAATTACATTTCTATGGACTAAGTCATTTAGACTATTCCATTTTACATGTAAAACACAACAAGAATTCCGCGGAAGGCGTCATCGCACCTGCTGGCGCAAAAGTCACAGGAGCCTCAATCAGAATGTGGTTATTAAATAAGTTTATTTCATTCTTAGCAGTGCTTACTTGGAAAACTGGGTCGAAAAAAATGTAGACAAAGTGCCTAGTGGGGCACATATATTCCAGGCCAGTCCCATTCCTCTAATGGCTATATCTTCAGCACTGACTTTTCGTATCATACAGCCCAACGATAATGGAACGTTGACGTAAAATGTGTAAAAGTCACTGGAGCATGAAATATAGGTCAAGGTCACGGGTCAAGGTACCTGCTAATTCAGTACATCAAGGCGAAGCACAATGCAAGGTATGGTGGTTGTAGGCCTTATAGTTGAGGAGTTATCAAACATCAACGTAAAATGTGTCACATATAGGTCAAAGTCACTGGGTCAAGGTACCTGCCAAGCCAGGGCAATGAGGTGAAGCACTATGCAAGGTTTAGTGGTTGTAGGTCTTATATTTGAGGAGATACCGAACATCAATATAAAATGTGTCAGTCACTGGAGTGCACAATATAGGTCAAGGTCACCAGGTCAAGGTACCTGTCGAGTCAGTACATCGAGAAGAAGTGCTATATAAGGTTTGGTGGTTGAAGGCCTTACAGTTGAGGACATATGGAAGGGTGACCTAAAAGGTGTAAAAGTCAATGGAGCATGAAATATAGGTCAAGGTCACCCAGTCAAGGTACCTGCAGAGTCCGTACATTGAGGAGAAGCACTATGCAAGGTTTGATGGTTGTAGGCCTTATAGTTGAGGAGATATTGAACGTTGACGTAAAATGTGTAAAAGGCACTGGAGCTCAAAGTATAGGTCAAGGTCACCGGGTCAAGATACCTGCCAAGTCAGTACATATAGGAGAAGTACTATGCAAGGTTTGGTGGCTAGAGGTCTTACACTTGAGGAGATCTGGAACGTTGATGTAAATTATGTCAAAGTCACTGCAGCCAAAATATAGGTCAAGGTCACCAGGTCAAGGTATCTGCTAAGTCAGTACATTGAGGAGAAGCACTTTGCAAGGTTTGATGGTTGTAGGCCTTATAGTTGAGGAGATATCGAACGTCGACGCAAAATATGTCGAAGTCACTGGAGCGCAAAATATAGGTCAAGGTCACCGGGTCAAGGTACCTGCCAAGTCTGTACATCTAGAAGAAGCACTATGCAAGGTTTGGTAGTTGTATGCCTTATAGTTGAGAAGATCTGGAATGTCAACGTAAATTGTGTCAAAGTCAATGGAGTGCAAAATATAGGTCAAGGTCACTGGGTCAACATATCTGCCAAGTCAGGAGGTCAGGGAGATGTGTCATGCAAGGAATGATGGTTGTTGTAGAATTGTAGTTGATTAGAATACTAACTTTGACGTAAATGTCGAACTTCGACATAACAGAACTGTTAAGAGACAGACGGATGGACAAACGGACAGACGAATGGAAAAGCGGGCACCTATGTCGCAAAGTCAGGAGGTCAGGGAGATATTTCATACAAGGTTTGATGGTTGTTTAGTCTTGTAGTTGATTAGAATACTAACTTTGACAAAAATGTCGAACTTCGACATAACAGAACTGTTAAGAGACGGACAGACGGACAGACGAACAGACAGACGAATGGAAAAGTGGGCACCTGTGTCGCAAAGTCGGGAGGTCAGGGAGATGTTTCATGCCAGGTTTGATGGTTGTTTAGTCTTGTAGTTGATTAAAATACTAACTTTGACATAAATGTTGAACTACGACATAAATGTTGACAGACGGACAGACGAATGGACAGACATACGGACGAGCGGACGCCTATGTTGCAAAGTCAGGAGGTCAGGGAGATGTTTCATGCAAGGTTTGATGGTTGTTTAGTCTTGTAGTTGATTAGAATACTAACTTTGACATAAATGTCGAACGTCGACATAAATGTTGACAGACGGACGGACTGACGGACGGACGGACGGACAGAAAATCGGACGCCTATATCGCACCCTGCTACAAGCAGGTGCGATAAAAAGCAAGTATAAGTATTTCTAATCCATAATTTAAATTCACTAATGACCTAGCTAAATAGCTATGTTGCCTCAGAATAGCTCTATAAATGACTGAACTTTTTGGTTTCAAAGCAATAAAGCAACTTCTTTTGTGATAAGTGATACCATTTTGTATCCATGTTAACCAATTCTTCAGTGAATCTGTAATGCATATTAAATTACAAAGGTCTCTAAGCACACTCCTAATGCTAGAAAGATTACGAACCAGAAATTGTTATATTCTATGTTCTCATTTGGTCTAAAATATTTCTAAGTCCAGTACTGTCCATACATATACGAACCGAAATAAGTTAAAGTCTATATTCTACAAACTGTTCCTCACTGAAAAAGTGTTTCCACAGTTTTACGAAGCAATCTGTTCAGAGTGCGGAGATTGCTCCATTTGTTCGTAGACAGCTACGAATATATTTTTACGTAATATGTACGGAAATTTGTTCGTAAATACGCAGATTTCCGCTAACCTTCGTAACAAACTACAAGAATATACGCAATTTCCGAACAAAATTATGCGAAAATACGAAAGAATCCCCTCATTTATGAAGAGAACTGTTCGAAGACTTTGGAAATTTGAGGTACGGGTCCCGGCAAGCTAATTATCCAATAATTATCATCAAATACTACCCCCCCCCACCCCCCCCCCCCCCCCCCGACACCCCACCTTAACAAGTCCTCTGAATACCAATACATACTTGTCAGTGGCAAAAAAAAGCACAAAATCTAAAACTAGAGTATTAACCTCAAGTATCCTGACTTGTGCAAACAGAGTAGACCCAAACTTCACAGAATGCAGCATCTGATCTTGGTCTACACTATTTGCCACTTATTTAGCAGCATTATAGATCCATTAACAGGTTTAAAATGTAAAGAAGTTAAGGTGTTTAAATATGTAAATTTTGACGTACATTTGATAATACAAATGTAAATTACCGCACATACCACATAACACTGAAGCAATTTCTTCTAGTTTTCACAGGTCTAGATAAGAATTGGTATCAGGTAAATAGTTTTCTTATTTCTCACAAAAACATATGTTGTGGGTACTCATTAGAAGCATCTCACCGAGGAACTTCTAATGAGTACCCACAACATAGGTTTTCCCCACAAAATAAGAAAAATACAAATACTTTTGGATTGAAAAAAAAAAAACAAGAGGCCCACGGGCCACGGCTAGCTCACCTGTGTGACATATCCACTGCAGATATGCAGATAATATGCAACATTTTTCCAATCCTATCATTGCAACTAATGAAAGGATCATCATTTAAGCAGTTCTTAATTTTGAAGAAGCGTGATCATTTGAATAAACTCACAATCACATTTCAACAGTAGGATCAATGTGAAATTTGGTGGAAATTGGCTTAGTGATTTCTGAAGAGTTGTTTAAAAATATCATGATTTTATACATGTAAACAGCACAGGGGCAGGGAAATATAATAAATGTCAAAAAGATTGTCTTTGGAAACAAAGAACTCACTACCGATTAGACAATGGGAGTCCCAGTTTTATTGACATTTCATAAGCAGTACTGAAGTTTGCAACACTGCTTACTGCTGTTTTGGAGGAACTGTCATATAAGAAAATTATTTTTTTTTTTTAATTTAATGTTGCCATGGCAACCAAACAAACTAGTCACTGGTCATAAAACACTTAAACTGGGCAGACAATCATCCAATGATCATAAGTGCCAAATGTGGTTCACCTCAATTTACTGGTTATGGAGAAAATGCAATTTAACCATTTTCTCATTATAAGTCTATAGGAAACCAAGAGGCATAATGGCAGACTTTTAGCTATTTTCAATTGTCCTTACCCATTTAACATTTGTACCAAATTAGAGTCCTACTGCTTCAGTGGTTTTGGAGGAGACATCCTTAAAAAAATCTTTCTTTTTTTAAATTTAATGTTGCCATGGAAACCAAACAAAATTGCCACTGGTCATGAAACGCACAAACTGGGTAGACAAGCATCAAACTACCATAACTGCCAAATTTGGTTCACAGCACTTCACTGTTTATGAAGAAAATGCAATTTAACCATTTTTCCATTATAAATCTATGGGAGCTTTCTGTTGCCATGGCAACCAAACCAAGAGGGAGATCACCATAATTGTAGCTAGTTTGAATTGCACTTATCTCAGGCCTCCACCGAGGGGGCGATTCGGGCGAAGAAGTCGCCGAAATTCTTATGACTTCGCCCTGTCGATCCGGGAAGGAGAATACGACTTCGCCCTGTTTTTCGGCGAAATTCGAAATGTACTTTTGGTTTTGCTTGCGCCGGTGAGTCGGTTTTTTGCTTGTTTACAGCAGACACTGACAAACACTGTTGCTTTAATGATCGCTAACGGCGATACACCTACAACAACTAGTTGTTTACAAAAACATGATATAATTACCCAGATTGGTAATTATCCATAACCGTCCATATTCCTTTGATTAATCCAGTAATCACTAGTGTTGATGTCATCAGTGACCCACAATGGATACCAGGGCTCGGGAAAACCGGAAAAATAGCCGGTCTGGACCGAAATTAAGAATTCTGGACCGATTTCAAACACCCCAAAACGCTAATAAATCGGTCCAACATTTCCCAAACCAACCAATTTTCACAAATCAATGTCGTCTAAAAAATCACAAACGGTCAAGTCTTTCCAAACTGACAACGTCCGCGCACCTTTTAAATGCAATATTATGGTAGTTAAAAGGCTCTAAACGGTCATTTGACATGTATATTGGAGAGACAGCTGAATAACGGCAACCTACCCGCAGGACAAATTAATTACATCATTATCCAAACATTGTCAAAAAATCAACACTTCACTGACCTTTGTGCGGTAAACAAGCGATTTACACGAATCATCAGTAACGGTAGTCTGATAATTAATCCGTTTGTGTGACACGTGTGAATACACTGAGACTGCAAAACATCCAGGTGCAGTTGGCGTGTCCAAAAGATCAAAGGTCGCTTTACTGAGATTGATAAAAGAATGCACCGCTTGAACGCACCCGTTTTCTTCCTCTTCTTTTTTGTTTTGATCAACACGGTTTGTCGGTCCCAGATTTGATAAATGAATTCCCAAACCGTGTACGTCCTGATCAGTTGTCGCATACAACGGCGTCTGATCTGGGTATAATTGATTGCTTCTTTTTTTTTTTTTTTGTGATTGCCGTAACACGCGAGTATAATTCAAGGTAGATTTCACAGTAAAAATAAGTAATGCACCACTTGCGCTAGGCAAGATTGGTCAGTGCTTAAAATTTAAGCAGTCTGATTAAATCTTGAAACACTGAAAACTGCAAAACCGCCCGTGGCGCAGGCCTTTTTTATTAGACCTAATTAGGTCCATGAAAGTCGTTTCGTTCCGTCTCTCCTGTTTCCCGCCGTCTTCGCGCGTATACAAGACGGGAATCAGTTGTTTATAAATAGTTTAGGAAAACCCTGCGGAGGTGGAAATAACAACAAAACCGTTTTTTTTCTTTTTTTTTTTTTTTTCTTTCTTTTTACATACCTGACTGTATTTATTGATGACGCCAGCTTTGATCATGCTCGTTGTACCCGGACTTCCGTCATATAACGGAGTTGAGGTGTATTATTTAAAAGGAGTTACAGGACTGTCAATTGTCATTAGTTTTCGTGACAGGTGATATACACATATTTTTTTTTTTTGGAAATGGGCTCACTGATGACGTCATCGTCATCGGCTGGACCGATTCAGATTTCAAAATTTCCAGAGCCCTGATGGATACCATGCAATCACCCGTGATGATAACTGACCAAAACGATTGGCCGAAAGCACCACTTGGACAATGTAAGAGTGACAATTTTACCGTTTAGTGGGCGGGGCCAATGTGTCAATAACCGTCAAAAAGATTGCCTGGATGACACGCTTCTGTGCTCAAACAACAGTACAAACAACTAAAAAAACTTTGATCTCTTTCGGCAGCGACTCTTCGGATGCAAATTGTAATGTCAGATTGTGGTGATTAGCGGATTAACGTACCGATTAATAGATGGTAATTGAATAGTTTGTCTTTTCTTTGACTTTAATGGAAAACTGTTTGTTAGTTTTTCAAATGAGTGTTTAATTAATTTAATCATTTTTTTTTCTCCTTTTCGTATGTCAGTTCGTAAACGGCAGTCATGTCGCTCACATCTTGGCTGAAAATTGGGTCTCCCAAACCCGGTAGCTATGAATGTTGCTATAGATTTACATACTTAATGGCAAATAGTGCAGATCCAGATCAGTTGGCTTCCTGATCTGGATCTACACTGTTTGCAAAGGCAGGGTATATCCGGGTTCAGCAGGACAAGAGTTAAACAAGGGGAAATGGTGACAATTTAGGGATAGTTTTTATTACTTCTTTATAAAAATATGTTGTGAGTACCTGTTAGAATACGTTCAAGTCAGTTCTAATTATGAGTACCCACAATGTATATTTTTAAAGAGAATCACAGAAAATTATTACTGAATTATCTCCAGTTTTCTGGAGCTGTGTGAGAAAAAAATAACCATTCGCCAAAGAGCTGAATCAAATAATGAAAAGTTACATGTACATGTTCTTTACCTAATATCTAGATAGATAGTTTTAAAATGTTTAAGGTTTTAATAAAGCAATAAATCAGTTTTTTATTTTTTTTTTCGTTCATAATATTGCATCATCCACCATTTTGCATGAACGGTCATAGTCACTTCTCCCTCTGGTCCTCCACTTCTCCCTATTTGGGCTGGAGGGAGAAGTCACTTCTCCCTACTTGTTGGGCCTAGGTTGGGGCCTGTTATCTAAGCAACATTTGTACAAAATTAGAGTCATACTGCTTCAGTGGTTTTGGAGGAGATGTCATTTAAATAATTCCTTTTTTAAAGTTTAATGTTGCTATGCAGGGTTCGCGTTACCGATCGCCATTGTCGCCATTTGCGCAGAAAAATAAAATTTGGCACAAAAAATCATAAATTGGCGAAAACAAGTGGCGAAAAAAAATATCACCTGAATTACCCACTACTGAGTCATATAATTGTCGCGCGTGTCTATCGCACCTTCCTCGATTGTATAATTCGCCAACTAGCAACTCAATTATCGATCAGAAAACGGTAGCTGATCAAATTAACCTGAATTTGATGAAAGCGATATAAGGTCACGTGCCGTGATGCGCAGTTTGACAGTAGCACCAACCACTTTCCACGCCTTTCGTCCTAAATATTCATGACGCTCTGCCGAAACTACCAATCAGGAATTAATGCCAGAGTCGCATCGCCTACGTCACGGAAATTTACCCAGAATGTAATCATGTGGAACCCTATGTCAAACACAAAGATGGAAAACAAATTGATTACACGAGAAATAATTATTGTCATTAATCGGTTCGGCTTATTAAAGCGGTATGTACACTTTGACAGTGCCGACTTTAATTAAGCATGTTTCGGTACCTTCTTATGAGCCTTAATTTTATTTGGCGATCAACGAACATCGTCCCGAAAAAAAAACACAAAAAAAAAACACGAATAATGCCTCGGAGACGGACACATTAGTCTCCGATGGTCCGGATCGCGCATTCGATCCCCACAGATTGTAGCGATTTATTATGAAACACATAAATTTGCTATGGTCATTCGCTCCTTCCACTGCTTCAAGACTGGCAGTTACAAGTTTCTTGTGGAAGGGTGTTCAATGTACTGGTTAACCGCATATTGTATAAGCATGCCCCCTCTTTTTTATTGGCACGATTCATAAAAAAATGCTGTTCCCCATTCCATTTCGCATAGACCAGACTCGTAAAGCAATTGCAGTAAACTCCCTTTTAAGTCAGTTGCAGTTAGCTCCCTTAAAACAGTAAAACCTGCTGTGTTGAAACTTACCCCGCATTTATCAGGGTACAAATGAATATTGTTATGTTATTCTCTTACAGTATAATACATTAATAACATTATATTTATTGGCTTATACAGCACTTTTCAGAACTTTCGTTTATGCAAAACAAAGACTTATTATTAATTCATGACATTGTAATTAATTAATTACAGCAAAAGTTTTAAAAATCAGTGCAAGAATTACTTTCAGGTCCCCCACACATTTCACATTATACTGACTCTTGAATCTATTGCTGCAATTAAAGGAATCAGTAAATGAACACCTTTTTTCTGACAAGATAATTCTTTGGCGAAAAATGGCCAAAATTTGGCTCAAAATCTGGCTCAAAGTTAAAGAAAATGGCACAAAAAAAATCAAATTGGCGAAAATGGTGGCGAAAGAAAAAGAAATCCTAGTGCGAACCCTGCTATGGCAACCAAACAAAATGGCCATTGGTCATAAAACACATACACTGGCTAGACAATCATCCAGTGATCATAACCACTAAATATGGTTCACATCACTTCACTGGTTAGGGAGAAAATACAATTTAACCATTTTCCCATTATAAGTCTAGGAGCTTTCTGTTGCCAAGGCAACCAAACCAGGAGGCAGCTCACCATAATTTTAGCTATTTTTAAAGACTGACCAAGCAATATTCTTACAAAGTTAGGGACAAATCACTTCAATGGCTTTGGAGGAGTTGTCGTTTGAAAGTGTTAACGGACGGACAAATGGACTGACAATGGACAAAAAGTGATCACTATAGCTCATCCTGAGCATAGCTCAGGTAAGCTAAAAACCATCTTTTATCTACTTTTTTTATAAAAGCCTGTGTTGTGGGTAGTCATTTGAATAGCTTAGACAAGTCACGGCTATTCAAACGAGTATCAACAACATAGGTTTTAATACAGCCAGAAAAAATATTGCAATATTTTTTCTGATCATATAAAAACCTATGCTGTTGATATTATCATTATGTCATTATGTTGTTTAATAAGCATCATTAAATATGCACCCCCTGCCCCCTCCCCATAAAGTCCTCTGCTAAAGTTTGCCCTTATTAGGTGTATTCTTACTACTTGTTTTTCCAGTAATTTTGAAAATCCTAATGATAATTTGGTGTTTTATGTCCCTTTCAACTTTATCTAAGTCATACTGAGATGATGAAAGGGTGACAATGAAATACTCAGTGCAATAAAGTGACTTACACAGAGCTAAATTCTGCCCCCAGTGGGATTCTAACCTGGGACTTGGTAATCGGCAGTTGGGAGCCCTAACCACTAAGCCACTCTGATGCTTCATTGAATGAAAGCATCACAGACACTGGATGATACCCGCCACTGCAGGGTAACAAAACATGTAGAGAAGATGGCTGCGTTTGATGTGTAATAATTCTGCCAAAAATATTGGTGTACTGTAACCTCAAAACACTAGTTCATCGTCTTAACCCTTTTCTTGCTGAACTGTCTTAGAAAGCAGTACAGATCCAGATCAGTTGGCTTCTGAAGAAGCCAACTGTTCTGGATCTGCACTTTTTGTCATTAAATATGTGAATGTCTATCAAAAACCTGGATCAAGTTATCTGATAGGCTGGAAATTAGAAGTGGGCGTGGCATCTTAATTTATTCAGCTAAATGGTACTGGTGAAAACTGTAGGAGTTAGCCAAAAAGAAAGAAAGGATGCTTCAATAAGTCATAACTCTATAAAAATTTGGTGTACTGTAACCTTGAAAAAAATATGAAAATTTGGTGAACTGCAATGTGGCTGCAACGCTCCACATCTTCTTTCAATCCAACAACATACAAATAACAGCTTGATCAGATAAAAACTATAGGAGTGAGCTGGAAATGAAATCATGTTTGCACAATCTTTAAAGAGCAATAAACTATTAAAACCTGATGTACTGTATGTAACCTAGAAATAATATGCACTACATCTCATAGTCTAACTCTCTACCGTGTTTCAACTTCATCTGATCAAAACTATAGGAGGAGTTATCCAGAAACAAAGTCAATTCTGAAAAAACTTGGTGTATTGTAACCTCAAAATAATATGCACTGTACAACTACCACCTCATGGTCCATCTGTCCACCAAGCATCAACGCAGTCCGATGAAAACTGTAGGAGGAGTGTCCAGAAACAAAGTGCAGATGGAGGGACAGACAACAGATACCAGTATACCTCACCACTGTGATGTGGCGGGGTATAAAAACCTAAGCACAGAGTTGTAATTAGGTCAAATACAGTATCTGGAAATATGCTTTGCACCTAGATAATGACCTGGGCCAAGTTGTTCAAAACTAACGATGTCGTTAGTTAAATACTGTTAAAACTTTGATCATTAAATATGGTATATATGCTAAAATTTTTGCTGAAAAAATGTGAGTAGCTTTTGCATTTGCAAAAGCTACTCACATTTTGTCAGCAAAAATAACTGAATTAGATACTGTACTTACTAGAGCAGTTTACATTTTGACCACTAATGAGCTCGTTAAGCTAACGATGCTTTGAACAACTGGGCCCTTATGCTCACCCTTTCTCTAGTTCTACAATCCTCTGTTTCAACCTTTCAATCTCTTCATAACTTCCTTGTTGAAGCATTCTTGTATCTGATAGATGGGTGTCTCGTTGCTCGGCCTCTATTACTGGTATTTGCCTGCAAATATAAATACACCACAACCTCTGTATAACACTATATATTGCTTGGATCCAAAGTGAAACCCATGTTAGCTAAACAACTGTGTTGTATTAACATGCTTAAAAAAAAATTGGTCGCTACATAGGAGAAACCTTTTTTTTTAATTTCTATTTTTTCTCCAGAAAAGAACAGCTATAGGGTCGTGTCGGTAATTTTATTTTGCATTTTTACTGATAAAAATAGCAGAGTCGAGTGTTTGAAACAGGGTCGGTCAGGTTAGTGGAAACACAGCTATTTTTTTTTACCCCTTATATCAAACAAGAGGGCCATGATGGCCCTGTAACGCTCACCTGAGCAACATAGCACTTTGAGAGCCTGATCTAGAACTGATCAAGGCAAACATTCTGATCAAAGTTCAAAATGATTATATTAACAAGTAAGACAATGTAGCATGTCAAATGGACTGCGAAATAAAGGTCAAGGTCAAATATGGATGACTGCACTCAAGAGGCCATGCTAAGATGTATGCATGTACTAAGTATCACTGGCTGTAGGAGCAATAGTTACTGAGAAACTGACCTAAACACAAACACTTCACAAGTACCAAATATCACTCTGTAGGACCAATAATTACTGAGAAACTGACCTAAATGGAAAAACTTAAGAGAGTCACTGGACAGAAAATTATACATCACCTTGAAATCATCAAGACAAATATTTTGAGCAAGATTCATGATGATCACTTCAAAAATGTGACCTCTAGAGCATCAACAAGGTTTCTCCTTTGATTTGGCCAGGTGAACTAGTTTTTGATATCAAGTGACCCAGTTTTAAACTAGACCTAGAAATCATCAAGACAAACATTTTGAGCAATATTTATGATGATTATTTAAAAAATGTGACCTCTGGAGTGTTAACAGTTTTCTGCTGATTTGGCCAGGTCACCTAGTTTTTGACCCCATGTGACACAGTTTCAAACTTGACCTAGAAATCATCAAGACAAACATTTTGAGCAAGATTCATGATGATTGCTTCAAAAAAGTGACCAGTAGAGTGTTAACAAGGTTTTCTGCTGATTTGGCCAGGTGACCTAGTTTTTGACCCCAAGTGACCCAGTTTCAAACTTGACCTAGAAATCACCAAGACAAACATGTTGAGCAAGATTCATGATGCTTACTTGAAAAATGTGACCACAAGAGTGTTAACAAGGTTTTCTGCTGATCTGGCCAGGTGACCTAGTTTTTGACCCCAGGTGACCCAGTTTCGAAACTAACCTAAAAATCACCAAGACAAACATGTTGAGCAAGATTCATGATGATTACTTGAAAAATGTGACCACAAGAGTGTTAACAAGGTTTTCTGCTGATCTGACCAGGTCACCTAGTTTTTGACTCCAGGTGACCCAGTTTCGAAACTGACCTAAAAATCACCAAGACAAACATTTTGAGCAAGATTCATGATGATTGCTTATAAAATGTGACCGCTAGAGTGTTAACAACGTTTTCTGTTGATTTGGCACGGTGACCTAGTTTCTGACTCCCCAGTTTCGAACTTGGCCTAGAACTCATCAAGACAAACATTTTGAGCAAGATTCATGATGATTGCTTGAAAAATGTGACCGCTAGAGTGATAACAAGATTTTACGCTGATTTGGCCAGAGGTGACCTAGTTTCTGACCCCCGGTGTTCCAGTTTCAAACCTGACCTAGAAATCATCAGGACAAACATTTTGTGCAAGATTCATGATGATTGCTTCAAAAAAGTGACCGCTAGAGTGTTAACAAAGTTTTCTGCTGATTTAGCCCAGTGACCTAGTTTTTGACCCCACGTGACCCAGTTTCAAACATATCCTACAACTCATCAAGACAAACATTTTGAGCAAGATTCATGATTATTGCTTCAAAAATGTGACGCTAGAGTGTTAACAAGGTTTTCTGCTGGTTTTGGTTTTTGACACCACGTGACCCAGTTTCAAACTTGACCTAGAAATCATCAAGACAAACATTTTGAGCAAGATTCATGATGATTGCTTGAAAAATGTGACCGCTAGTGTCAACAAGGTGTTCTGCTGATTTGGCCCAGTGACCTAGTTTTTGACTCCAAGTGACCCAGTTTCGAACTTGACCTAGAAATCATCAAGACAAACATTTTGAGCAAGATTCATAATGATTGCTTCAAAAATGTGACCGCTAGAGTGTTAACAAGGTTTTTTTCTGCTGATTTGGCCCAGTGACTAGTTTTTGACCCCAAGTGACCCAGTTTCGAACTTGACCTAAAAATCATCAAGACAAACATATTGAGCAAGATTCATGATGATTGCTTCAAAAATGTGACCGCTAGAGTGTTAACAAGGTTTTCTGCTGATCTGGCCCGGTGACCTAGATTTTGACCCCAAGTGACCCAGTTTCAAATTTTACCTAGATTTAAAAGAGGCAAACATTTTGAGCAAGTTTCATCAAGATTGGGTCAAAACTATGACCTCTAGAGTGTTAACAAGTTTTTCCTTTGATTTGATCTGGTGACCTAGTTTTTGACCCCAAGTAACCCAGTATCGAACTTGACCTAGATTTCATAGAGGCAAACATTGTGACCAAGTTTCATCAAGATTGGGTCAAAACTGTGACCTCTAGAGTGTTAACAAACTAATTGTTGACGACGGACAACGGACGACGACGGACATATGGTGATGACAATAGCTCACCCTGAGCTTTTGCTCAGGTGAGCTAAAAATGATCAGCTATGGTCATTTTTCTATGTAATCTATATATCTTTGTATCCAACTGTGTTGTATCCAATAAAAATGTACAGAATATATAGAAAAATGACAATAACTGTTGTATCCAACAAAAATGTATAGATTATATAGAAAAATGACCATAACAGTGTTGTATCCAACAAAAATGTATAGATTATATAAAAAAATGACCATAACAGTGTTGTATCCAACAAAAATGTAAGATTATATAAAAAAAAAATTTCTATATAATCTTATATTTTTGTTGGATACAACACTTTTGGGGTTCACCTTTAAACTCATTGTAGTCTGGAGACCCCTAAAAGGGTAGCTGGCAAACAGTGCAGACCCAGATCAGATGCCGCATCTGATCAGGGTCTCCACTGTTTGCAAATAGTTCAACCATTTTACTCTCAGAATATCTTTATCACATAGCCTGACATGCCTAAATTTGAAATTAGAATCTTCCAATATATAGTGTGGGGGAGTTCAATGGGTTAAAGAGTGTTACCGTATATCTGAAACCATTATAATGAACCACTTTATAAAGAGATTCCTGTGTATTTCAATGACACCCTGACTGACCATGTAACTGATCCTATAACATATTATCTTAACCCTTGACATGCTGAATAAATTAAGATGCCACGCCCACTTCAAATTTCCAGCCAATCAGATTACTTGATCTGGGGTTTTGATAGAAATTCACATATTTTGTGACAAACAGTGCAGATCCAGATCAGTTGGCTTCTTCAGAAACCAACTGACCTAGATCTAAACTGTTTGCTAAGACAGGGCATGTCATGTTCAGCAAGAGAAGTGTTAACCCTTCTGTGAATTATACAGAGAATAATCAACAGAGTTTGACTGATATGAAAAATCTGTCACAAAGGAGCGCGGTAATTCCAAAAGAACAAGTTTTTTTACTGAGTTGTCCTTACTTTTGATTGACATATTTTTCATATCAAACAAACACTATTCATTATTCTATTTATTATAAACCTTTTCGCTAGTACTGTCTTCTTGAAAGCATTGAAAAGTGTTTCAATTTGAATGGAAGAACAACAAAAAAGATAAGAAAATGGCATTATTCAGTCCGTTCATTAGAATGTTGATGTCTTTGTTTGTTTGATTTGGGCTCAACGTCGCTTTCAACAATCTTTCAGTCATATCGCGACAGTGTCTGGATGTGGCAGGGAGCTTAATGCTCACTTTTAGAGAGCTGCCTCACTGAAATATCACACTCCAGACACTTTAACATGATATTCCACGCAGTCACATTATACTGTCACTGAGCTGACCAGTTCTAGCTCTACTTTCTTAATGCTGAGCGCCAAGCGAAATAGCAAGAGTGTTGATGTCATTTCATGATGTAACGTCAACAGTTTGATGACGTTATGGGACATGTTTCATTTTGGTTGGGTTTATTCCCTTTGGTAAGCCAAGGTTGTCAAAATAATATGCAATACCGCAGGAAGCAGTCTATAACAAGACCTGATGCCAGACAGGACAGCTCGCCTGACATTGCACATTTCGTTACTGGAAAATTCGTGACCTTAATTTTGACATGACCTGAATGTGTGTGTGTGTGTGTGTGTTTGTGTGTGTGTGTGTGTGTGTGTGTGTGCGTGCCTGTGTGTGTCGGAGGAGGGGGTGGGGGAAGTTAGGAAATAATGTCTTAAAAACTTAAACAAAAACTTTAACATTTTTAAAATTCTAAATTTGCAACCTCGACCTCAAGGTCACGGTCATGAGTGCTGATGGTGCTGATAAAAACTTTGGACCAGTATATATCATGATACCAAATATGAATTAAATCCATCGTTTGGTTTAGAAGTAATGAGGTTCTAAAAACTTTGACGTAAAATTTAAACATGAAAATTTTGACATGACTGTGACCTTAATTGACCTTAACATAAACTAGGGGGATGGGACGGAACTGGGCAAAATTTTGGACCAATATGTATCATCGTACCAAATATGAATCAAATTGGTGATAAGGTTAGGAAATAATGAGGTTTTAAAAACTTTAATGAAAACTTTAACATTTAAATTCTAAGTCTGTGACCTTGACCTCAAGGTCACGGTCATGAGTGCTGATGGTGCTGATAAAAACTTTTGGCTAGTATCTATGATGATACCAAATATGAACTAAATCCATCATTTGGTTTAGAAGTAATGAGATCCTTAAAACTTTGATGTAAAATTTTAACATGAAAATTCTAAGCCCATGACCTTGACCTTGAAATGACCTAGAGGGGTGGGGATGGTATTGCGCAAAATTTTGGCCCAATATATATAATCATATCAAAGATGAATCATATCAGTGATAAGGTTGGGAAATAATGAGGTCTTAATAACTTTAACTGAAAACTTAAACATTTGTGGACCACGATGCCAACGCTGCCGACGACGCCAAGGACAATACATGTAGCTCTCTGTGAACATTGTTCAGGTGAGCTAAAAGCAGTTCTGACATTGTGAAATAATTTACTAGGGACCGATAAATGTATGATATCATCACACTGTGAATTATAGTAAATAACTGAGAAATCCCTATACTTCATAGGTAGGTATATAATAAGAATTCTTACCATATTCAACCTAATTACCACACATACCCCTTTAAGCACACAGTCAAGCAATTTCAGAGTCTTCAGATTACTGCCTTAGTACTTTTAACAACATCAAGACTCTTAGAGTGACAATTTGCATGAAAAGTCAAAGCCTATTTTCTGGGAAAAATAAAAATTGTGTCAATTTGTCATCTGCTGAGTTTGCTCACATATCTGGGTTTTATATATCTATCTATGGAAATCTGATTTCATTAAATTTTTATCCACCATGGGGTATGCCTAAAATACCCTAAAGAAAAATTCAGTGCCAGCTGTACTTAGTAATCAATACTTTCAGCTAGGATAAGGGTAAAAATATGTTAATTAACGATTACAACTCTCTGGGCAAATTCAACAGATGACAAATTGGTGATATTTTTCTTATTCTTTCCAGAAAACCGGATCTGATATTTCATACAAAAGTCATGCATGAAAAGTCAAATCTTATTTTCTGGGGAAATTGAGAAAAGTATTTCAAAATGTGACCTGCTGAATAATTTTACCCTGAGTGCTAAGCATTCGTATAGCAGACCACATTCCAATTTTTATCATATTATTTTTCAGAGAAAATAAGACTTGGCATTTCAAGTGAATCTTCTGCTCTTGTGTTTATATTATAACTCTTTCCCTGCTAGTGGCGACTTTTGTCGTCTGCTGATAACCTTTTCAAACAGTTTGGACCCAGATCAGGCCCAACAAAACATCAGGCCTGATATGGATCCAAACTGTTTGACACTCTGATGGTAT
Source organism: Anodontia alba (assembly GCA_964016985.1). Lineage (NCBI taxonomy): Eukaryota > Metazoa > Mollusca > Bivalvia > Lucinida > Lucinidae > Anodontia > Anodontia alba. Next base: position 21,159,515 of record OZ024832.1, on the reverse strand, counting down.
TCCTGAAAGATTTTTTTGAAAAAATTAATTAAAAAAAAATCCACAGACAACTAAAAAGATTATAAAAAAATTACTCAGCATGCAAAGAGTCAAAACTGCAGCAGATGATATTTTGACATAGGTCTAGATAAAAGTGGGTATCAGGTTAATAGTTTTCTTATTTCTCGGCGAGGCGCTTCTAATGAGTACCCACAACATATGTTTTCGTGGAGAAATAAGAAAAATATCAATACTTTTGGATTGAAAAAAGTGCCTTAACTAGAGCTATCTTTTGATACCATTTTTGTATGTGTGTGTAATTTTTCAGGGAAAATACGGCCATTTGATGTGATGATGGTGATAATGCAAGGCTCAGTGCAATGAAGTGTTGTACAGTATTCACATGAAATGTCAAGCCTTACTTTCTTTGAACAAGAGGGCCATGATGGCCCTGTAATGCTCACCTGAGCAACATAGCACTTTGAGAACCTGATCTAGAACTGATCAAGGCAAACATTCTGATCAAAGTTCAAAATGATTATATTAACAAGTAAGACAATGTAGCATGTCTAATGGACTGTGAAATAAAGGTCAAGGTCAAATATGGATGACTGCTCTCAAGAGGCCATGCTAAGATGTATGCATGTACTACGGTAAATGTCCTAAAATTTCGAACAAAATTAAATAATTTCAGTTCTTGCGGTTCGAAATTTTAGAAATTATGATTTGCTAAAAAAATTACTGTTCGAATTTTCAGGACAGATTCACTTACAGCCAAAACTGACCTGGCTATCGGACGCTTTCGGATACCCGAAACGACAAAAAAGGACCTTCACAACGAAAGGTTTTCTTATTTGCTATTTTGCTATGTGTGATTGGTAAACTGAATGTGAAATTGTATGAACTAATAAACAGTTACCACACTGATGTTTGTTTTCAATTCCATCCGATTAATTCTATGTCGAATAATGTTTCTCATAACAAAACAATTAATTATCCGGTACACTAATTAATCGCCAGATACGTTTGTTCGGCACTCCGGGAATGTGCCACTTTCTTAAAATAGGCTGGCTTAGTCCACTGTCTTCTTACATAACAACCCTCTTCCCTTTACCACACTGAGATACACAAGCTGACCAAAAATACTTCAAACGGTTACTGCACATTTGTTCTTGTTTGAGCCACTACAGAAACACAAAAGTCCCTTTCCTCACAGGTGAAGTGTACGTAGTTTTAATGTGAAAAGCGCAGACTGATTAGAATTTCCTCCGTTTTGAAGCGCAGTATTCACACTGCTTGCTGACATAATGCATTCTGTTGGCGATATGCGTAGACCCAGATCAGACCGCCCCGATACATAGACTGCGCGGATGCGCAAGTTGATCTTGTCTGTGCCGGTCTCAAATGTCATAAGGTCGTTTGTTTCTATTGGAAAGGATTCATACATAAAGGAACAATAGTACGGACAACCAGATCTCTGAGAACCAGATCTGAATGCAGCCTGATCAAGATCAAAGATTTTAGCTCAACACCAAACTGAACTACGTATGCCAAACCTGTGAACTGCCATTATCGTTTTTAGCAATATTTCTTTCTTTAAAAAATGTATTGTCATTTAGAATTCGATACCGAAACTTATTGGCAAGAATATATCTGTCATCAATAGTAATCCTTTCAAAAGATCTCTGTTCAGGCGAAAATGTCCCTTTGTGTATATGTGTGTCACATTAGAGTGCGAGACGCAGTCTAGTGCAGGATGGTGTCTACTCAATTCGCTGATAGGTCATTGGTACAAAACACTGTAATACAAGAATCGCAGTCTCCAGCAAGTGCACAGACTGATCACAATTTGTAACAAATGATTAGGTTCATTTTGGATTGTTCGGACCTATCATCTCTGTTGGGACCATTACCTGTTCAAATAGGATGCACTGAGTATATCATGACAATCACGCGGTCAGGAAATATTTTGCTGGAGGCGTTAATCCCCACGACGAAAACGTTTTCGGCGTGCTTATTGATACCTTTAGCACGCTAAACTTAAATATTAGCGGCAGATATTATCGAAGGACACAGAGTACAGACGAGCAGGAACGACACAAATCAGAATGCGCGGATGCACATACTCATTTTCAATTTTGCGTGTAGCGCTTTCTTACTATCGCATGTGCGTCACGCTTTGCTGAAATGATCAGATCAACTTTAGAATTCTGGTATAGCTGTCACACGACTTACCGAAATACCGGAATACTACCGAAATACAAGAATACCCGTGAAAAAAACAGGAATACCTGTAAAGACACCAATACTGGCTTTACGGTAATAAACAAACGAATATTCTCGGAGGACGATCTTGAAAACGCATTCCCCCAAATTAGTTTCATTCCTTTGTTCTCTGTGGCGTCTGATCTGGGTCTATGCTGTTTGCATAGGCTTATATGTTCCGATAATTAGGTTCTTTAAATTTTTAATACATGCCAGTTTCGTATACGTTTCTAACGAGAGAGAAAGGCTCTATAAAATAAGTTTATTTTTCTCTCGAAGAGGTTTCCCGCCACGATTTCACGTGACATACCGCTACGAGCACGATTTCTTAATGCGGGGAAAGGGAAATGTTGCTTTGGACTGTTCATTTTCTGGGTATTTTAATAATTGTAATGTTCTCAATATACATGTAAACATAATGCAAAAGAATAACAGTACTAATATTTATTTATACCCTGGTAAATGCGGAGTAAGGTCCTCACGCTTTAGGTGTTTACTGTTTAAAGGGAGCTACTTGCATATGCCTTGACCAATATTACGAGTCGGACCAGCATTTTTTTATTAATCAGGGGCGGATGCAGGATAATTTCTGAAGGGATACGATTTGATCGAATTTCCGTACTTACTCTACGTATTCGGACAGACAGGCCTGAGAAAACAGTGTAGACCCAGATCAGACGCCGCAGAACGCATGTAAAACCTTCATTGAAACGGTGATGTATTTAACCAAAGATTCGTCATCTCTCCATGAACTGGAGTTTACATGCCTGTTTGTTACCACAAATTGCAAAATCTGACTCCCCTTGCATCAGAAGATGATCTGAGTCTTCACTGGTCGCACGTCTTATTGTCCTAAAAGTGTGTTCCATGTTCCCTATGTGTTCCATGTTCCCTGCCCCCCCCTTACTAGTTTCATTCTCTTTTACTCTGCGGCGTCTGATCTGAGTCTACAGTTTGCATAGGCCTGTCTCAATACTTAGGTTTCTATTTTTAATACCTGTCAGTTTCATATGCATTTCTGACGAAAAAATGCTCTATAATTTAACGAACATAAGTGTGTTTTCCCTCTTAGGGGTTTCCGCTACAATTTCTCGTGACGTTACCGTTACGAGCACGTGGTTTCTTCATGCGGGGCAAGGGAATGTGACTGTTGCGTTTTCTGTATTTTCACATAAATTTTTATAATCTATACTGGAAATGAGACTGTCCTAGAATTGCGTGTCGTCGCCCGGTGTGTATCTGAGCAGACCCACGAAAATCTACGTAGGTATAGCAATAAGACATACGAACTAGTGGTGATATACACGAACAAACAGCAAATAGTCAGATCGTACAGCGCGGATCCATAAATTTATCCTGGCCTTCGTTTTTCAACCGGAATATATATCATGTCTGCCACAAGGTAACAACAGTTCCAGATCGCCTGCGCATAATCTAACCCTTATCACGCAGACATCCACGTGACTGTCGCGTAGAAATGGCAACATTTAATGTGATGGAAGTCTTTTTTTTTTTTTTGCTTTTCTTGGGAATTTTCAGTCAGTATCTCCTGGGTCTGTATAAAATTAAAATACGGTTTCCATGCCATTCATGTACATAAAATTTGTTATGACACTGCCGTGTGCATTTTCGTTTTGCGGTGGCTTTCAACACTACTACTTTAGTTTCCGGTTACGTAACGGAAAAAAAAAAAGTTACCGAAATTAGTATGTGCCTATAAAAAATTACTTGAAGAAAGCTGTGTTCGAAATTTTAGAAATCCCCTTTTTGCAAAACTGCTACTGTTCGAGATTTTAGGACATTTTCAGAAATTATTTTGGGCGAAAAATATTAGGTGTTCGAAATTTTAGAGTGTTCGAAATTTTAGGACATTTACCGTAAGTATCACTGGCTGTAGGAGCAATAGTTACTGAGAAACCGACCTAAACACAAACACTTCACAAGTACCAAATATCACTCTGTAGGACCAATAATTACTGAGAAACTGACCTAAACGGAAAAACTTAACAGGGTCACTGGACAGAAAACTATACATCACCTTGAAATCATCAAGACAAACATTTTGAGCAAGATTCATGATGATCACTTCAAAAATGTGACCTCTAGAGCATCAACAAGGTTTTCCTTTGATTTGGCCAGGTGAACTAGTTTCTGATATCAAGTGACCCAGTTTTAAACTAGACGTAGAAATCATCTAGACAAACATTTTGAGCAATATTTATGATGATTATTTCAAAAATGTGACCTCTGTAGTGTTAACAGTTGATTGGCATGGTGACCTAGTTTTTAAGCCCATGTGACCCAGTTTCAAACTTGACCTAGAAATCATCAAGACAAACATTTTGAGCAATATTCATGATGATTGCTTCAAAAATGTGACCGCTAGAGTGTTGACGTTTTCTGCTGATTTGGCCAGGTGACCTAGTTTTTGACCCCAAGTGACCCAGTTTCAAACTTGACCTAGAAATCACCAAGACAAACATGTTGAGCAAGATTCATGATGATTGCTTGAAAAATGTGACAACTAGAGTGTTAACAAGGTTTTCTGCTGATCTGGCCAGGTGACCTAGTTTTTGACCTCAGCTGACCCAGTTTCGAACCTGACCTAAAAATCATCAAGACAAACATTTTGAGCAAGATTCATGATGATTGCTTAAAAAATTTGACCGCTAGAGTGTTAACAAAGTTTTCTGCTGATTTGGCCGGTGACCTAGTTTTTGACTCCAAGTGACCCAGTTTTAAACTAGACCTAGAAATCATCAAGACAAACATTTTGAGCAAGATTTATGATGATTGCTTCAAAAATGTGACCCCTGGAGTGATAACAAGATTTTCCACTGATTTGGCCAGGTGACCTAGTTTTTGACCCCAGGTGACCCAGTTTTGAACTTGACCTAGAAATCATTTAGACAAACATTTTGAGCAAGATTCATGATGACTGCTTCAAAAATGTGACCGCTAGAGTGTTAACAAGGTTTTCTGCTGATTTGGCCTGGTGACCTAGTTTTTGACCACAAGTGACCCAGTTTCGAACTTGACCTAAAAATCAGCAAGACAAACATTTTGAACAAGATTCATGATGATTGCTTGAAAAATGTGACCGCTAGAGTGATAAGATTTTAGGCTGATTTGGCCAGGTGACCTAGTTTTTTACCCCAGGTGTTCCAGTTTCGAACTTGACCTAGAAATCATCAAGACAAACATTTTAAGCAAGATTCATGATGATTGCTTCAAAAATGTGACCGCTAGAGTGTTAACAAGGTTTTCTGCTGATTTGGCCCGGTGACCTAGTTTCTGACCCCACGTGACCCAGTTTCAAACATATCCTGGAACTCATCAAGACAAACATTTTGAGCAAGATTCATGATGATTGCTTGAAAAATGTGACCGCTAGAGTGTTAACAAGGTTTTCTGCTTATTTGGCCCGGTGACCTAGTTTTTGACCCCATGTGACCCAGTTTCGAACTTGACCTAGAAATCATCAAGACAAACATATTGAGCAAGATTCATGATGACTGCTTCAAAAATGTGACTGCTAGAGTGTTTTCTGCTGATTTGGCCCGGTGACATAGTTTTTGACCCCAAGTGACCCAGTTTCGAACTTGACCTAGATTTAATAGAGGCAAACATTTTGAGCAAGTTTCATCAAGATTGGGTCAAAACTATGACCTCTAGAGTGTTAACAAGTTTTTCCTTTGATTTGACCTGGTGACCTAGTTTTTGACCCCAAGTAACCCAGTATCGAACTTGTCCTAGATTCATAGAGGCAAACATTGTGACCAAGTTTCATCAAGATTGGGTCAAAACGGTGACCTCTAGAGTGTTAACAAACTAATTGTTGACGACGAACGACGGACGACGGACAGAGGGTGATGACAACAGCTCACCCTGAGCTTTTGCTCTGGTGAGCTAAAAATCAGTGCTCCATCTAGCCCTATACAGAGGGACGGGCCGCCCCTCTTGCCCTCTCCTGCCGACCATCTGCCCTTCTGAAGCTGCCATCTTATTTCAACTCCAGACATAAAACCTTACATTTTGCTGAAAATTTTATGCAAATCGGACAAAAATTAAAAAAGTTATCAATGTGTAAAGGTCAGTTTTATGTGTATTCTAGTCTGAGGCATTTATTGTGGAATGGGATTATATTTCGTAACATGTCATGATACTTACATGTAGCATATCATATGACACATGGTGCCCTCATTCTTGTATGAAAGCGCAGAAAGTACCCTACCTGGCACCCCTCTGCCCTAAAACCTTAGCTGGAGCATTGAAAATTATAGACTACAGGGTTCTTACTGGGATTCTGAAAACAGGAGTCCCTAGGCCATTTTCATCAAATAATAGGAGTCCCCCTATGTAGTTTTGCTAAAATTCTCTGAAAAATAGTTCAAACAACCAAAATGGGAGTCCAGGACTCCATATTAGGAATTAATGTGGAATAAATTCACAATGTTGTCTGCTACAATTCTGCTTTTGGGCAGCAGACTTTTAGGTCTAGTGACAGCCGGCTGGCAGCAGACACTTCCTAAAAATATTGTTCAAATTTTAGGGTAAGTACTTTAAGAATTTCAGGTGTTAAACCACTCAGGGTAAACTTGGGAATATGCTGATAAAAAATCAGATGACAATGAGGAAGCGACAACCTTTTCTTACCCTAATTTTTCCAATAAAACCCGGCACCATAGTTCATTGGTTCAACTCCTAAAATGATTTACTTGAAATATCAAGCCATATAGTCTTCAGATAACATCAAATAAGTCTGTATAGGTATAGATAAAAGTGGGTATCAGATAAATATTTTTTCCTGTTTCTCCACGAAAACCTATGTTGTTGGTACTCATTAGAAGTGCCTCACTGAGGCACTTCTAATGAGTACCACAAGTTCAACATACATGTACATGTATGTTTTCTTGGAGAAGTAAGAAAAATATCATTACTTTTTGCCTGAAAAAAAGAGGCTTAACTGGAGTTACGATATTTCAGTATAGGACATAAGGAAGTTGAGAGAAAACTTTAAATATTTATGAACCACATAATCACACCTCATACAAAGGACATTACCATACTTATACTAAATACTTGGTCACCCTAACAAATACAGTAAACAGTCAGGTGCATAACTTCTAAAGGTTAAAATTTCGAGAAGATTTATAACTTTGTTAAGTTAAAATTCAACTATAAAGTAACCTCACTTCCAAAGCGTAAGAGTTAACTTTCCTTTGGTTGAAGGATTTAACTTATTTAGGTTATTTCTGAAATTTGTAAATATTTTGAAAATAACCTAAGTAAGTTAAAAAGTATATTTTTTCATTAACTTCAAAGGCCTTGCGTTCACATTTCTAAATGATGCATACAAACTTTTATTGCTTGATCATAAAGTTATGTACATGTAACTGATCTTTCATACAAAATTAACCACTTGCCCATGAAAATTGCTGTAAGTCTATAATCAGAAGGTGAAAAAATGGCACAAATTTAAAAATAACTGAAACAAGTTAAATTCACATAATGGAGCAAAATTGATAACTCTTTTGAGTTAAAAAAAAACCATAACTTGTAGAAGTTTTGCTCCTGATTGGTAAAGGCCAAAACATTTTTGAAATGTTTATCCCATACTTTTTTTGCCAGAAGTTTGCATTTTACTCATCTGTTCCTATAATACTTACAGTGTAGACCCTGTTCAGACTGCTCCTTAAGGAGCAGTCTGATCTGGGTCTACTCTGTTTGCATATGCCATTTTATCAAAAAACTTTGCTATGCAAAATTTCAGGACATTTACGGTACCATGCTAAAAACTTTTCCTACAAATTAAACAAGTCCATTTGACTACCAGATGATATGTGTAAATGAGCAGGCTGAATGGCAAACAGTGTAGACCACTTGAAATGAAACAAATGTTTAAGGGTTTTGTTAGTGTTGAGGTTTTACGGCACAGTCAACTCAAAGGGGTCATGTCAAGCACGGTCAGTTTACCGAACCACACTTTTACTGGTCAGGCTTAGTCCTCTAAGCGGTTAACCAGTACATGTATTGTGCACATCCTTCCGCCAGAAACAGACAACTGCCATTCTTGAATCAGCGAAGGGGAGAGAATGACCGTAGAAAATATTTCATGATCAAATCTCCAGGAAAGAATGTTGCCAACCTGGCGGGGGTTGTACCTGCAACCTCCTGATCACCAGTCAGACGTGCATCCAACTGAGCCTCCGAGACCGGCAATAACTTTATAAGGGTAATTCAAGTCTTGGATAAATGTACTAGTGGCTCTGTTGCAGAGACACCAAACAACCACCTCACCGCCACCCCCACTCCCCATGCCTCAACCTGTTGACATTCTGGTAGCTCCCCAACACCTCCACCCCCTACAACCCTGCCTCAACTTTTTAAAATTTTGGTAGCTCACGGTCCCAGTCTACTTTTGCTGTACAAATCTTTTGGACATACCTATACATTTTAATGAATACTGATATTACCTACAGGGCTTTAACACAAACCAGGAAGTTCAAAGAAGACTGTCCATTCAAGACTATACACATACTTCCCTTCACATGAAACATACCTCCAGATAAGAGGGTGCATCCAGAAAATATTTTTCCTTTTTTCTCAATGAAAATATATGTTGTGGATACTCATTAGACCTTAGATGTGCCTTGTCAATGTACTTCTTATGAGAACCCATATGCTTTTGTTGGGAAATAAGAAAAATACTGCTAACTTTTAGAGCTAAGCTGCTATGATGATTTGCTATTTCTACATCAAAATATATTGGATGCACATCAGAATCATAGCTGCAAGACAGTCTCAATGAGTACAGTAATCATCATCATCATCATTGGATGAAGGTACAGGGGCAACATCCACATCAGTGGGCCCCCTTCCAGGTAGCTGGCTTGCTGCATGCATGGCAGATCTCACACCAGATCTCCAGGTATATCTATCATGAGGGTAGATAGCCGAGAGCTTCATAGAATCATAGCTGCAAGACAGTCTCAATGAGTACAGTAATCATCATCATCATCATTGGATGAAGGTACAGGGGCAACATCCACATCAGTGGGCCCCCTTCCAGGTAGCTGGCTTGCTGCATGCATGGCAGATCTCACACCAGATCTCCAGGTATATCTATCATGAGGGTAGATAGCCGAGAGCTTCCGTTCTCTGCAATCCCTCTTTGTCAGCTGCTTCCATGTCATCTTGGGCCTCCCAGGCCTACGCTTTCCATAAACCTGTATGTCAAAAGCTGTCTTGACAGTGCACCATTGGAGCATTCCACATGTCCATACCAGCAGAGCCTTCTCTCCTTCTGAATGAGGTCCAGATCTTCAATGCCAAGCCGCGCAAGTAGCTCACTGGATCTGGTGGTGACAATGTCTTGCAGCTTGACATTGCAGATCTGTCTGATCACTGCCCTGTCATTTTGCTGCAAACCTTGGAGGTTTGGCTTTGTCAATGGCCAAGTCTCACTGGCATGGAGCATTGCGCTTCGCACACAAGAGCTGTACATGCGGCCAGGTGTCTATAAAGAGAGGTGGCAGGAAGAGAAAACTGACAGCAGCTCCTTGAACTTCTTCCAGGTGGTTTTCACATGTATTGTGGTTGAAAGTTCACAGCCACCAGCTGCTAAGAGCATGTTTCCTAGGTAGCAAAAGGAAGCTACCACCTCCAGCTTATCAGGTCCGACTTGGACTTCCATCTGTGGTCTGCCATATCCATCCAAGAGTCGTGCAGTTCCCTGGCACCGTGTACATCTGTAATAAGAGTCCTTTATCAAGTGCTTGAGCCCAATGCATTTCTTGTGCACCCAATGCTTGCAGCCACTGCAGAAGATGTTGTTGCTGCCCACTCCAGTGCGACATATGGCACATGAAAACTCACTTGAACTCTGCAGGAGGTTTAGGCCCATATCACAGATCATGATCTTTGTCTTTCCTGCATTTACTCTCAGTCCTTTCTCCTCCATTGCTTCTCTCCAAGTCAAGAGCCTCCTCACACATTCCTTGAGCAATTCAGCGATGATAACAAGGTCATCGGCATAGAGGTCCTCCCAGGGGACCCAAGAGCAGAACTCGCGTGACAAGGTTTCAAGCACAATGATGAAGAGCAGAGGGCTGAGAAGCCTTGGTGAATTCAAATTCTTCACTGAGCCCTCATCAACACGGACATGGCTCCACACACTGGCTAACATTCCCTGCACTAGTTGCACAATCCATTCTATGACACCACTCCGTGCCCACCAGACGACCTTCTGAGGCACTCGGTCAAACGCCTTCTCCAGGTCTACAAAAGCCATGTAGAGTCTCTTGTTGGCAGCTAGATACTTCTCTTGAAACTGCATGACTACAAAGATTGCATCTGTTGTGTCTCTGCCTGGGACAAAGCCAAACTGGGAATCATCGACTGACACCAACTGTCTGCTGAGGCCATCCACAATCCTCTCCAGGACTTTCATGACCTGCTCTGTCAGCTTTAGACCGCGGTAATTTCCCCTTTCCAATGCATCCCCCTTACCCTTGTAGAGGCAGACAATGAAACTCTGCTCCCAGTCAGAGGGTACCTTGCCATCGTGAATGATTGCAGCTGCGAGGTCACAGATCATGGAGGTGCCCATGTAACCGACTGCTCTTTTCCTCCACCACAACGCCTGATGGGCCCAGTGCTTTGCCTGCTTTCATCTGAGAGATAGCCTTCTTAACCATATCAATGGTGATTGGGATGGGCAGGCTTTCCACTGGTACATGTAGTTTGTCAGACAGGTGGTCTGGGTCCCAGTCAAACTCAACTTTGAGAAGCCTTTGGTAATATTCTAACCAGGCCTTCTGCTTTGAGTCTTCAGTCATTGACATCTCCCCTGCATCATTCTTTGCCGGTTTATTGCCAACAACATCAGCGTTCTCTCTTCTAAACTGGTTAGCAAGGCGGTAGATTTCCGATGACTTGGGGGCAATATTCTCATAGTCCTTCTTGTCAGCTTTTTGACAAGCATGATGTACTGCATGTCTGGCAATGCATTTGGCTGCATTGTATGATGCCCTAGTGCCTTTACCAGCCTTCCAGGCCTTGAAAGCTTTCCGCTTGGCAGCAATGGCCTTTTCCACATGCTCATTCCACCACCAGGTTTCACAACACCAATGGTGGAGCCGAGTTGTGCCACACACCTCCTCAGTTGTCTTGAGCAGGCCAGTCTTGATGTTTTTCCAGATATCCTCAGTGGCAGCATCAGCCACACCTGCAGATGTCCTCACATGCGAACTGAAAACCTCTGCACGGCCTACATGGCCATTCCAATCTCCACACGGGATCCTGGCAGTCACAGCACGCAGCTGATCAAAGAACAGGTCCTTAACCTCATCACTTAGACCACTCTGTGGGGCATACACAGACAGAAAGGTAATCACATGCTGGCCAACTATAAGCTTCACTAAGATGATTCTGTCGGAGGCTATCTGCACCTCAAAAACTTTCTCTATCCACTCTTCAGCCACAAACACTCCTACACCAGCAGTGCCTTTGTTGTTTCCGGGCCTGTAGAGCTTGTACCTGGTGTCCTTGCCCTTCATTGTGCAGCAGTTGCCTCCATGGTATCTGGTCTCCTGAATACAGCAGACATCCACTTTCCTGCGGCTTAGTGTTTCCACTACATCACAAACTCTTCCTCTCAGAGTGTTTACATTGAGTGTTCCCACCCTGAAGTTACCAGTGTTTGAGATAGTGAGAGTGAACTGTATTGAAAATATTGTGGAAAAGAGGAGAAATTGCTCCTTAGGAGCAATTTCTCCTCTTTTCCATAATATTTTGTTACCCACTGTTAGATTTCCATATTAAAACAGGGACCAGATTTTCGCTTCAAGATAAGCGCTTATTCGAGATAAGCAAAGTCAAGATAACGAGAGTTGACTGTATTTGCATCAATGGACAAATCTAAATTCAAGGACAGAAGTGTCCACTTCAGAAACTCAGGGATGAAAGGTTTAATGACATGCTGAAGGACAGACATTCAGAAGGACAGAAAGTTCATACCCCATGGTATTCTTGGTATTTTAGGGTGTACTAAAGAACAACTGAAAGAACTTACCTATCATTACTGGCAGCAGATGAGGAGAATTTAGAGTACCCAACTGAAAAGAAAAGATGAACACAATAAAACTTGGAGGTATTTAACTGAGGGTAAGGTATTTATACAAAATTTGGGAAGTAAAAAATCAGGGCCAAAACATCTCCCTATTCAGTGGGTGTGACAAGCACTGCAGTATGAAAACAAAGATGGATCACCGTTGGAACTCAAGCGAGGAACAGCAAAAGAAGGAACAACCTTTACAACTAGCATCCTCACCATAGGATACAGGTAGCTCACAGGCTATATACTAACTAATACCTTTAATTACCCCTTGCCAAAAAAGCCAGACTGCATATACGCTCACAGTATCCTAAGTTTCTCGCTAACACGCACCGAAAGAGCAAGGGGCACACAAGCTCTAAGAAACTATCACAAACAAAGCGGAGACTGGCAAATGCTCGTGCAATGCACCAACCCCCACCCCATCCACAGTCGCCAATTGGTTATCCCCTCCCCTCCCCTTTTCCCCATTTCTTTTTTTGTTTTTTCTTACTTTCTCTCTCTTTACACTCCTCAACACTTTCCCTGTATAATATTTTTATATTACATTGCACTAACAGGCTGTTTACCGCTGGGACGAAGTATGGTGTTACATTACATAAATACATACTGCAGTCCTGCGCCACACCAACCAAACAGGACGCACTAACAACTAACACCCTGAAACTTATTATCTCCCCCTGATTGACAAACAGAGAAAATATACATTACAGGTATTTCTATTTTAGATGAGTCATCAAAATTGCGAGAAACTTACAAACTTGAACGAAAACAGGGCATTTACTAACCCAAGAAATAAAACTTACTGCCACTCAATCAAGTTGGAAAGTCCAATAGGAAACGCCAACTGGGTAACACCTTAGGAGGGAGCGATTAAAGCCGAAAATTTAGACCTAGGAGTTCAAAATTATAAATTTACAAAAATGCACTCTGTCAATGGAAAAACTGGACTCCTCCCCAAGGAAATATTTATATATCAGTGTCTCAAATCTTCACAAAACTAAGACCCACCCCAGCACAATGACAAGTGCAAAATCCCAGACTTAGTCAATGTAAGGCCCTAGCTACCCCATAGTGGGGCAGCCACACCCGTGTTCTCCGTTGAAAACCGATTACCCTAGCACTTCCAGAAGCGAGCAGGATCCACTTGATGTTGTCACGAAGATACAACACGAAACATAAATAACGGATGATAGACAACGCACGGATGCAGAAGCAAAGGTTGTGCCTGTTATGGTTTCGCACCCCGAAATCCCCTGCACTGAAATATAGAACTGAACAACAACAAGAGGTAACATCGATGCGCTCATTGTGATTTATTGAACACTGCGTCAAGGGGTATAAGTAAATTATTGCATTCAATTCAACTAACCTCAGCTTTCCACCCCCTCCCCACCCCACCCCCCCCAAAAAAATAAATAAATAAATAATAATACTAATAAAAATAAATAAATAATAAAAAACGCAAGTGTGATATATTTGCTGGAGCAGACCTATTTCTCGAGCCAAGATAAAACTGAACAGAAGACCACAACAATTCATATGTAAGCGATTATCAGACATCCTTCGAGTCCATATATGTATACAAATAGGCTTCCTAGCCATATTAGCGTTTAGGCTCCATAGTCAGAAACAAATAGGATCACTATCCATTTATTTTCCAAATTTCACACTTTTAATTTGAAATGTAAATACTCATGAAACCCATAGATTGTAACCATATTTGTTCAACAGATATTTTCGATATACCACTGAAAAAAGGATGGGAAACATTTTAAAACTGCTGAAAACGGTGTTTTTGTCACCATCTGTCCTTCAGCTGACATGTCCATTCCGATTTCTGTGGCATATTTAAAGCATTTCTCCATAATTCATGAGACTAACATAGTTTAATTTAAGTAAACAAATATTGTTAGAGTTCTGTAGCATTGAGGTTTCATTGATATGAATGACCATAACTATAATTCAACTTACCTTTTCAACGTCATACTTGCAGTTTTTATTGTTTACTACAGATAGGCTATGTTGCTAGAACAAATAGGTCTCCAGAAACGTATTTTTGCACAGATATGCTACATAACGTCTATATACCGTGTAATTAATGTAGCTTGTTTAAAGCTCACAATTTAAATTTATTTAGAATTTATTAGAATTTCAATAACACATAATTACATTTTTTAACATTCTTTGCAATAACAAATAAAACTTTTCCCTTCTGAAAAATATTCAGATTCCTTATTAACTTTCATTTTTGCCTTATGAAAACTGATGAAAGTATTATGTCTATGGCATTTTTCCTTATGGCATTATTACCTATGGCATTTTTCCCCTGAGCCTCTGGTCACATTTTAACCTCTGGCAATTTTTCCTATGACATTTTTCCTCCGGCATTTTTACCTACAATCTAGCTTGTGCACTGTTCCCCAACTCCCCTCCAAATGAGTACCCTTCCATCCATGGATTACAAACTGAATTGGAATTTGTCTGTAAACACAACTTGATTCCAATGCTGTCTAGTCCATCGACGATGTGCTCTTGCCAATTCAGCCTTGCCTGCCTGTGACCATGACTCAACAGAATACCAATGTATGGACGACTTCCATGTAACTGGACATCCCGCAGTCTGTTCCTTACAGTCCTAGCACGTTCCTGTTCCATTTCTTAACAAACCAGTGATTCTCTAGTTGCTGAGGAACCGATTACATTGAGACGCTTCACAATGTATTTGTCCTTGCGTCCTTGTTTTCACGTGGCCTGCCAGAATGGGGTCCGTTATTGATGGTGCCTGTTTGACTGTACCTCGTTCTGAGTCTTGAAATCGAACTTTCACTAACATGAAAATGCTGAGCAACCTCTTTCACCATCATGCCTCAGACAAGCATGCCAACTGCCACATTACGCTGATCTAACGTCAGTCCATTACGAGAACACGCCTATTCAAATATATAGAAAATTTCTATATCCAAAAACTGGAAATTTTCAGATAAAAAACTCTGATATTTTTTCATATTTCTGTTCAAAACATAAATTATGGGTATTCGTTAGAACCGCCTCGCTGAGGCAGTTCTAACGAGTACTCACAATCTATGTATTTGAGCAGAAATAAGAGAAATAATGTATACCCCTGCGAACCCCAGTTTTACTATATAAAAGTGGGGTTTAAGGGGGTCAAAATAATATAGGCATGTTTTCGTGATGCCAGGATGACGTCCCATCTTCAAACTTTTTTGGATCTCCAAATTTTTTCAGATTTTTGACCGTTTGTGTATGGACATGTACCAATAATGTGATGCGAGATCATCAGTAGTGACTGCCCATGCACCTTAGGTGGCAGTGAGAAAAGCGCGAACAAATTAAAGAATTAGTGAGTTTGGTATCAGGACCCGGGATCAGGACTAACAATTAGGACATATTTAATTATGTTTAAACCTCAGAGTTGACAAAACTCTAGGCCGAAAATATTGCTAAATTTATTTCTCTAAGTATATGATATCCCTAGAATACTGTGGGATACTTAGTCGGCTCATAGGTAAGGTAAAACTTTTTAAGCTAACATCTTCGCATCTTCTTGCATTTTCTAGACTTCTGTGTTCTCATGTCATGCATTAGATATTGGCAGATTGGTGACAGATCTTTTTTCTTGGTTATAAAGCTTTATGTAAAAAAAAAAAAATACTTACCCAATAAGATAATTAAAACTAACACAGTTGTAATCAATTTATGTGACTTCATCTTTTTTAAGCATAAATGTCTTAGAACCATCACAACACAGACAGACAATTAGAAAACAGCTATTCTAACGATTTTACATGTCAAACAAGTTACAGCTCAGTTGTGCTTGTGATTGGTACCCAACATGATATAACAGGGAACTAATACCAGGTATTAACTAATTGTCTGCAACAATCAAGTTGTAGCTCGAAGACTAGGTGTTTCAATCGTCAAAAAAAAAAAAAAAAAAAAAAAATGTCGAATTGTTTCTCCTGTTGGATTAATATTTTCAATATTTAATTTAATAATCATATATTAACTGGCATCCAAGAATAAATTTAACAGAACATATTTAGTCTTTACTATATATGCATATACTCTCGGACGCTAACAAATCTGAACAATTATAAGACATCATACATGAACATTGTATTTAAAATTTGAACAGAAAATCTGGATGTAAATTTCTCCTGTCTTTTCCAAATTATGAATTATGATCATTAATGATTACCACTGACAAAATTACGAAACTTACTAGGAATATTGCTGGTGAAATGAAACGTTATTTATTTATTTACTTATTTTAATTTATATATTTATCTATTTATAAATAAGTAAACTTCATTTATCTTATGTCTATTTCAATGATCAGGAGCCCTCAGTCTGTCCTCGGACCCATCAATACCCGGACTTGTTACTGTCCGTTTCCGTTAATTATCATGTCGCGGGTGCTGGTGATGCTTACGTCTCTTCGGAATCTATATTTTGCAAAACTCCACTATATTAAACTAGTATTAAACACATTTGTTTTTAGTTAAGCTAGTTAAAATTATTATAAAGCAATAATGCAATCTTGGGTCCGTTATATGTTAAAGGACAAATATAAAGGTTTTTAAAATATTCCTGGTTTTCAGAATGTTGATAGAATGCTTTAAGAGAATTATTTTGTTGAAAACCCCATAAAAAAATTCCAATCCAATCAAAAGTTATGGTGATTAATTTACGATACCTACCTTTTTTCCTGTTAGAGTAACCTCCCTTGGATTGTGTATTGATTAAGGCCCACAATGCAATATTCTGTGATGTCATAGTGGAACTTAAATTTTAAATTGAAATTTAAAACAGGAGTATTCTGCATTTCCTTATATGCTACACAGTTTTTCTCCTTAACCATTATTGAAATTGGTCTCTGTCCACAAATAAGCCCATGAATAGAGAATTTAACTCAAAATTTAATCTGTTATTTAAATTTAAAGCTAAATTTTAAAATGTTTAAAACTTGACTAATATTAAATTTACCTAAGTTTTTTTTAATAATAGTGAATTTTGGGTGTATATCATATAAATGAATGCCAAAAAAGTCAATTTTGGCTAATTATTAAGCATTGTAACTGGATTTTAAATTATTTAAATGAAATGTTTAAATTTGAAATGTAACACTTTAAACGGAAAATAAGAGCTAAATTCCTATGTATATTAGTTTAAAGGAGCTGAATAAATTAAACAATATGAAAACTGAATTGATGCAGATTAAAGAGCAAAAATATTGGCAATTTAAAAAAGTTTAAAATTTTACTGTTCCCTTATGATGTCATAAAAAGGCTCATGAATATTAATGAGGCAGCCTGAATTCAATCCTCTTGGATGTTAAATATCAAATTTCAAATCGCAATATTTCAGAAACCGTTTAAGATAATTTGATGCGGTTTTCGGCAGTCACCTCCTTGCTGAAGTGCCCTTAAATATTTAGTAGAATTAAAACCTTTATATTTGCCCTTTAATAACATTTTATTCAACTGATTCCTTTTAACATAGATAATCGCCGAATTTTGCACATACTCGTTTTAGAACATGTGGGTCAAATTCGAGAGAATCGACATTTTCACAGTCGATTTTTCAAATTTCTATTACGGTTATGAAAATAATATGCTGATAAAGCAATAAAACAAAGCTAGTTTATTCTGAATAAGTTGGGTTTATAGTTGATTTTAGCGAGAAAAAGCATTAAAAGGCTCTGCTAATGCTAGTACTATTCAACAATGGTCGCCATTTTTTCTTTGACGAATAGCTTCATTCACAAATCAGTGTTTGGAAACTTCATCGAAATTTGTAATATGTGTGACCAATATTCAAAAAATATGATTAAAAAACAAAATAATTACATAGTATTTAATTTGAATGATAAGTGATGTTTTGTTCACAGTTTATTGCGGATAATTATCACTTTCTACTCGATTGATTTTCGCACATTCCAGACGAAACCCGGTAACCGGTAAAATCATAGCCACGACATCATCATATCGATAAAATAGGTATTTAGCACTATAGTTACCAGTCCGGGTTTTGATGGGTCCGAGGTCTGTCCTGCATCAGTTTTTCTGTTCTATTCATTTTTTTTCTCCCCATTGCCCATGTCAGCTGGCGGAACACTAAAATCCGAAGCAATGGAACAACATTAGCGTCAGATGTAGTTGTGGGCATGGTACCAAGCTATAAATCACTCGTATATTCGTAAACGAACGACGAATCAGAATGTTAAGACCAACAGACATGGATCCCAGAATTAGGGGTGTAATCAGGCGTTCGCGGATAGTAAGCATTTCTTGGTAAGCAAGCTTCGCCCAAAATGCCCACATGCCTGAACGACGGAAATATAGGTAGAAGCGTATGTCCGGGATTTAGGAAGTCTACTTATGGCTCGTCATTGGCAAAAACATCAGAAACAATTCTGGAAATTGACCAGATCATGATGTCTCCCATAGAACTTCTTATGTGTTGCTACCTATATGTTTGTTTGTTTGTTGTTGTTTTTTTTGTTGCTGTTTTTTTTTGTTTTGTTTTTTTGTTTTTTTTTTTTTTTTTTTTGCTTTTTTTTTTTTTTTTTTTTTTTTTGTTTGTTTGTTTTTTTATACCCCTGGCTCAACAACTTTGTAGTGAGCACTTTCCCAGGCTCCATGAAGTCCTGATAATTTGAACAGGCCCTGGCATAACGGATAAACCGTATGCTGGTGCAGAAAGGATATTACTGCTCAGAAATGGAAAGTTAACAATGGGAAAATTGAAGTCATCCCGTTTGTCGTAAAGCTTAGTAGTAGGCTTTCCATTGTCAATGTAGAGAATACAATCCAAGTACGACGGACGTAAGTAGCCAAGTAACAAAAAAGGCGGTGCAATTTCTTGGATTGCCCTACATGTTCTATACATTCAAACTTCCTCAGCTCAAAAAAGGAGAAGTAAGCTTTTTCTCCCAAATCGCACCACCCCCCCCCCCCCCCGCCCCCACCCCTTCAAAAAGGAAGGCTCTCCATATCTTGCTTGTAATGATGGGAATGCATTCTTTACTTCTGAGGACCAAAACGGTTTAAATTGTGGTCTTGTCAAAACGTTTGTGACGCATTCTCATACCTTTTAGACAATATTTTCATCAGATTTGTCGCTGATATTTACACAGACAAATTGTGAGAATCCCGATGGGTACTAATTGTGCTACTCTTGTAGCAGATTTGTTCTTGTTTGTTACCAAAGAGATTTTATGATATCTCTTTCTGATGACACACAAGCTGATATTATTGGTCGGGTATGAAACCCACAGACCGGAACCCCGTGACCAAGACCCGGCACCGTGACCAAAATTTCTATCCTGGATTGCAAGACTAATATGTTTTTAACTTTGTCCATTTTGGGTTTATATTATGAAGTATTAAATATACATTAACCAACAAAAAAGAAAATTTAGATCGGACCTGTAGTTATTTTTAAACTCAGATTTATCGTTTCAAGGGGTATGAAACCCACAGACCATCCATTCTCCGGTTTTTTGAAGTTTTTTTTTCTATAATGTTCAATAAACAATCAATTTCTTTGTTGCACAGGTCTTTCAAATACAAAAATAAATTATATATGGCTAGCTGAAGCTATAACAGAAACGTTAAAGTGTTGAATTTTACGAATTCCATATATATTTATTGTGTTTCTAAAAATAAAACAGGTAGAAAATTTGATAATAGCCACAGTTAATGTCCCTAATCTACAGAAATGTACCGAATGGTAAACACCCATACAGTCAATGCATACAAATGCATAATAGGCATGATAGGCTAATTGTGTTATATACAGAAATATAATGTTAGAAAATACGAACTGGGTTGAATTAAATAATACTACTACTAATAATAATAATGTTTATTATCAGCATCATCTATAATGTTAAGTTTGGCATGTAATAAGAAGAACAAAGAAATAGAAAAGCCTGCGCATGTGTGGGGTTAGGCTGATAACAAAGAAAACAACAAAAGTCAATATCATAGTGCGCGAATGCGCATGCTGATCTATATCTTTGTTATCAGCCCAACTCCACAGATGCGCAGGCTTGTCTATTTCTAAGCTAAACCTATTTACTGCAGCAAACAACAAAGGTCCATATCACAGTCCCCGAATGCGCATGCTGATCCATATCTTTCTTATCAGCCCAGCCACAGATGCACAGTATTGTCTATTTCTTAGCTAAATCTATTTATTGGAGCAAACAACAAAGGTCCATATCACAGTGCGCGAATGCGCATGCTGATCCATATTTTTGTTATCAGCCCAAACCACAGATGTGCAGGATTGTCTATTTCTTAGCTAAGTCTATTTATTGTAGCAAATAACAAAGGTCAATATCATAGTGCGCGAATGCGCATGTTGATCCGTACCTTTGTTATCAGCCTAGCCCCACACATGCGCAGGCTTTTCTATTTCTTTGTTCTCATTACATGCCAAACGTAACATTATAGATGATGCTGATAATAATAATAATTATCATTATTATTTAATTCAACCTAGTTCGTATTTTCTATCATTATATTTCAAAATATAATACAATAAGACTATTATGCATTTGTATGCACTGACTGTATGGGTGTTTACCATTCGGTACATTTCTGTAGATTAGGGACATCGTGGTTATTATCAAATTTTCTACCTGTTCTATTTTTAGCAACATAATAAATATATGAAATTCGTAAAATTCAACACTTTAACGTTTCTGTTATAGCTTCAGCTAGCCATATGTAGTTCATTTTTGTATTTGAAAAGCATGTGCAACAAAGAAATTGATTGTTTATTGAACATTATAGAAAAAACTTAAAAAAAACGGAGTATGGATGGTCTGTGGGTTTCATCGGGACACAGGGTGAAGTTAGTTAGCTGTAAAAGTGCTTTAAACCCCCCGGTGGTTTACTCTACTGACCGTTCTAAGGCGGTGGTCCCGGTGTTAGTCTTACTCTTTGTTGCTTTGTGGTTTATTCTACGAGGCGATTTGTCGTATGTCTTTCCGTGTGTCATTTTGTTCTTGTGTTTTCAGTCCTTTTAGTATTGCGATTACCTCGCTTGGGGAAGAGAGAGCTAATCTTAGTGCTTTTCGTACGTCTGTTCGATTTGTGCTTGTTTGGATTTGTCGGTTTCCTCTTCCTCTTAGGGTCTGGGAAGGGCTGTGGTTTGTGATTGTGGCACTCCCTGGACTTTTCTCTTATCTTTTTTTCATACCCCTTGAAACGGTAAATCTGAGTTTAAAAAATAACTACAGGTCCGATCTAAATTTCTTTTTGTTGGATAATGTATATTTAATACGTCATATTATAAACCCATAATGGATAAAGTTAAAAACATATTAGTCTTGCGATCCAGGATAGAAATTTTGGTCATGGTGCCGGGTCTCGGTCACGGGGTTCCGGTCTGTGGGTTTCATACCCGACCGATATGGTCGTATTGGAGCTTTTAACTCAACTTCCTGATATTTACGACCTTTTGAATCTCGAGAATCCTTACTTTGAGAGTTGAAGGAATGGTCGCTCGAATTTATCCTACTGAACAGCAAGCTAATTGATACCGAAGCCCGATTTTTAGATTTACATTTATCAATTTCTAACGATTTTGTTTCATTAAAAATTTATGACTGCACATGTTTAGTTGTATTTGTATAACTTTCCCTTTAAAGTTGAGAACTTGACATGGATCTGATTGTATCAGTTTATGAGTTCACTTATTTACTTTATATATTTCACGTTTAGGGGTGGACACAGATTGCAAACTTGCTCTGACGACAATTTTTTATGGAAGAAATAAGTCACGAAAACAACTGAAGTTTTACAGACCTCAGTGAATGTTAAAATGTTTCCGAGACTTTACTACGATGCTCCATTGATTGCGTTTGCTTCTTTGATTGCGTTTGGGAGCCTTTATGCGAGCAGAACAATCATTTTGCATTTTTTACAACATTTTAACCTTGGGTGAATATTTAACACTGGTAAAATCGGTTTAATTCCTTCAGTAGTTATTACTACTGACTATTCGAAGGCAGTGATTCTGGTGGTGTTTTATCTTGTGTGGTATTGTGGTGTTTTATCTTGTGTGGTATTGTGGCTGCCCACTGCGGGGCTTTTTCGTGTTTGTCCTGTTTGTTATATTATTTTAATGTTGGATCCTGAGTGGATCCTGTCTAGTATTGTGATCAGCTTTACTGTGTTCTGATCTGCTCTGGTTATTCACCGCAGCGTACATATATATATGAAGACACCCAGGACTGCGTTCAAAAATGCAAGTTAAACACGAACGTTTTGCTCTATATAGATCCCTTCTCCTGAGGCTCGTTATTAGGTACAGGGGCCCAAGACAAAACGTTCGCAATCACTTTCACTTCAAAACGCAGCCCAGTTAATGCCACAACCACAAAATACAGTCTTTCCGAAGCTCTGAAAGAGATACAATGTAACAAAACCACTATCACATATGAACACCGACGTACGAACAAAGAACTTCAACAAAGGAATCGCTTAGTAACCGTTACTTGAAAAAAGCTACGTTTGTATGTAAACCAATTTTACCCGCGCAAAACCTCAGCCTTAATTCTGAAGCAGCTCCAAATTTGAAATATATATAGCTTCGGTCTCATATGGATCCTCTACCTCATCAGTGAAACAACGCGGTGAAACACATATTAAGAAATACCGTATGTGTAGACTTACTGCACCAGATAATTATAGTTATTGTTTCAATTCGGGCACGGTTCCCTGCGAATGAAATACCGGACTGATAAAACCAAGTCTTTAGGGTGATGGCAAGGATCCACTTGACCCACGAGTTACCGCGGTATAACGCTCATTTCTATTCCATGTAAGAGTTACGCCGACATACTCGAAATGGATAGAAGGCAACGATGTTCTTGTGGAAGAGCATAATGGGTTTCGTAAGAACAAGTCATGTACGGAACACATCTGCACATTATACGAGCGTCATCCAAAAAAACAATGCAAACTACTGCCTAAATTAGGGGCTTGAGTTGGAGGATTTATATAGGGGACCACTAAACATTGCTACATACTAAATATATAAGCTGTGGGCCTCATGGTTTCAGAGAAGACGATTTTCTTCTTATTATTTTTTTCCATTATAAGTCTATGGGAGCTAATGACCCCCTGGGGCCTGGCCATTTTAGACTCCAGGGGCTTGATTGGCAGGATTATGTAGGGGACCACTAAACATTGCTACGTACTAAATATATAAGCCGCGGGCTTCATGATTTCAGAGAAGAAGTTTTTCCATTATAAGTCTATGGTAGCTAATGACCCCTGGGGCGTGGCCAATATGGATCGACTCCAAGGACATGATTGGCAGGATTTATGTAAGGAACCACTATACATTGCTACATACTAAATATGCTCTGTCATACTGACCCAAAATCCCAAACTATGGTAGTCGTTCATCGTCTTCAAAATGTAAAATAAAATCATTTGACCATGAAATATAGTTCACAGTGACCTACATTTTCAGGACAACTGACTCATAATCCCAAATAATGATGTTCATACATCAAATAACATTCAAGATATAAGGCAAAATCACTGGACCACGAAATATAGGTCAAGGTGACCTACATTTATTGTGACGTCAATTATGGAGTCACACAGAACCAATATCCTAAGTATAACATTAAACCATGAAATGGTCTTCAAGATTTAAGGTAAAATCACTGGAGCATAAAAATTAGGTCATGATGAACCTTGACCACATTACACTGAATGTTGAAGTGATAAACTTGTCTGATGCCCATCCTTCTTTATTAAGAAGTTGTTTGTATAAATAAACTGCAATATACTACTTTATTGAGGCGTCCTAGATTTTGGCCTCTAGTCCCGCCCCGGGGCACGACCCAGGGGTCCCTAGATGTAGAACGAGAGAACCCTCCCAGGTACCCTCATTCTCGAAAACAGTGCAGCTTCATTTCCGGCCATTCTGATCCCCTCGGTTATTAAGTCCGCTTAGCGACGATCTTAGCAACCATTACTAGGTGATAACAAACGGCATCTGTCGGCATACATAATCGAGTGCAACTGATCGTGAAATATGTTAATTAGCATTCATATTTTGTCGACTGATGTGTTAAGGTCTCCTACAATTATTATGATCGCCTTCCGGGCGTAGATAAAGTGAAAGCTGAAATAATAAATTTATACGTGTGAGTGTCCGTACGAACACCCAGCTGGATGTTTGAAAAATGGCCCCACAAAGTGGCCAGAAGTAAAATGGGGAGATATTGACAAATTAATAGAAACGCTCTTTTTATATCATTTTGAAGAGATATTAGTTTCAGAACTTCTAGCAAAGATTTTTTCTGTCTACTCCGAATGTATATTAACGCTTAGCAATCAGGGTAAATTTTTCAGCAGACGAAATATTGAAATATTTTATTTTTCCCAGAGAGAGAGAGAGAGAGAGAGAGAGAGAGAGAGAGAGTTTTAAGTAAATTTAACCACAAGTTTTCTTAGACATAATATTCATTTATTTTTATTATAATATTTTTTTTATTTGTTTACATCTAAGTCAATTATTTTTATTACTATTTTTACTCAAACAGCATTGACCAATAGATCTATGGTGTCAAGGATAAGAACACTTGACTTTACTCATTTTAATTTGTCTATTGAAATACTAGCTGACTAATTTTATTTTCAAGAGTAATGGAATCGTCTTCGACAAGCGCCTTGGATTGGCCGGCGGTACAATGACTTCCCAGTCTCCCTTATTATGGTGACGTTAATCACAGGTCGCTGTCTATTTAATAAGCTTATCACATTGTTTTGAATAAAGAAGTGCAAAAGTATGCGTCTGCAATGATAAACCGGTTTTGATCTTTCATCGGTAATCCTTCGCCCCTGCAAGCAATTACCATAGCAAGTGAAGATGACAGATGTGAATTTGGCATGACTTATCTATCGTTTATTTATTTTTTTTTATTTTTTCAAAAGTGGTCATTTTTCTACGTATGCCAATTCTTATAATCAGCAAAAAATATTGTTCCGACGCCCATGCGTATTTTGTAGTTTGTATTTCTAAGAAGTATGCTTTTTTCATAGTTTAGGATAATTGTAGACATTTTTTTATATACAAACTCTTCTTGAGATACTATGGCGCGTCGTACTGATTTTTAAGTTATCCGACAGATCTATACGTGTTAGAAAACAGTGTAGACCCAGATCAGTCTAAACCGTCTTTTTTTCACGCTTGCAAGAATTCACAATACGATCCAATTTTTAAAAGTTACTGTAAGAGGGTTCATCGTGCTGTGATTATTACATCCTCCAGCACAACAAAAGGCATTCTAAACCCTTAGGACTCTGGGCAAAGTTTTCAGCAGACGACATTTTGAAACAAGTTTACTTATTTTTCCCCGAAAACAGGTTTGGACATTTCATGCAAATTGTCTCTTCAGGGGATAATTTGCACGAAATTTAATAACCTGATTTCTCGGGAAAATAGAAAAATTATCACCCCTTTGTCGTCTGCTGAATTATCCCAGAGAGTGGTAACGGTTAAACAATTATTTTCAAGTCGTTTTAAACAAAAGGTAAAACATATTTTCACAATACATTGGAAAAAAGGTAAGAGAAAAGTCCAGGGAGTGCCACAATCACAAACCGCAGCCCTTCCCAGACCCCAAGAGGAAGAGGAAACCGACAAATCTAAACAAGCACAAACCGAACAAACGTACGAAAAGCACTAAGATTAGCTCTCTCTTCCCCAAGCGAGGTAATCACAATACTAAAAGGACTGAAAAACACAAGAGCAAAATGACACACGGAAAGACATACAACAAATCGCCTCGTAGAATAAACCACAAAGCAACAGAGAGTAAGACTAACACCGGGACCACGTTTATAACGAAACGTTTATACGCAATGCGTTTAATGAAGCAGATATATATGTTGTTGCCACCTCATAGCAATAGGTGTTCCGAATGATGGACCGAGGGTATCCGAATGAGCGAAAGTGCCTGGATTACCAAACAACAGAATACCAAATATAAATAGTTTCAGATAAGTGGCTGCAGAGATATATAAAAAAAAAATCGAAGTAAAATTTAGTTATAGCAGGTGTTAACGGACTGAATCGCGGAAGGACGGACAGACGCATGGCAAAACTTTATACTCCTTCGGCATACTTCGTATACCAGGGGGCGGGGGTGGCTGGGTGTTGGGAGGGGTATTAAAACAGTGAGCAGTTGGAGAAAGGGAAAAATCAACTTTTTGGTCACTTCAAATAGTTTTGGAGTAAAAAGTAGGGTAACTTCACAAAAAAAAAAGTAGAGAAAAGAGGGAGCGCAGAAAAGAGAAAAGTAGGAGCGCAAAAAAAAAAGTAAAAAAAAAAACCTGTTTGAAATTAAGAAGCAATCTGACTGGTTTTCCTAAGACAAATACAACTGTTCTAATGATATTTTTTACGATATCGCAAGCACGCGCGCAACCGTAATATTGCTTTATAGTGACCATTTTTACTCGTAGATTTAGCTACTATAGAGTCAAAATATATATCAATATTTCAGTTTATGACATTTAAATGATCTCTCGATGAGATTTTCTTCTGAAAAGAAACTTTTGATGAATGAAACTGCTTTATTTTTCTGAATCAACATCGGCAATTGTACTGTCCGGTAAACGTAAAAAAAAAAAAAAAAAAAAAACTTTTTGCCATCCAATAGGAATGAGGCAAGAACGTACTCTGCGTTAAACGAGAGGTTTCGGATGATGTTTTTTGAGTGACGTAGTGTTTAAAAAGGTCTGAGCATTGAAAACCAAATATTATACGGAAATTACCGAGTTTACTGCCACGGATTTATCCGAGTAAAGATACTCCTCATTTGAAAACCATGCCTTTCATTTTTACTAACCACGGCGCTGCCTCTGTGTGACTCAGTTGCCTGGTAGCGTTAAAAATCTGATCAGTAAAATCTGCCAGTAACTAACCACAAATAGCACTGCGCAGATGCGCAGCGCAATAAAGGATGACAGGGTTAAATATAAAGATGAGAAACAGACTGACAGTAAAAGCTAAAAGAATATAAACAACGTGCTGACATTTAAAGGCTCCATATTTCTCAAAAATAGATAGTTTATTATCCAAGAAAGGTTTAATATGAATATTAGGTATTTTCATAATTTACCATAATCTGATTTTATTCAAGAAAAATATGCCATGCCTTCAAAAGATTAGCAACCGGGAGTTTTTTTTTTTTTTTTTTTTTTTTTTTTTTTTTTTTTTTTTGCGGTTTCGACGATGTCTAACATTTTGCAAATCCTGTTTCATATAGTACACCTGTACAAGGTGTATGTGGAACCATTGCAAAATAGAGCGGTAGACTGATAGATTAGGGGAACAGTGGGAGAAACCTGCGCATCACCTTCCTGTGCAGATGACATAACTCAGGCCAGTGATGATAAGCAGGCCCTTCAGTCCCTGATCAGTGAGTCCGAGGATTATGCCGGTATGGAAAGGTACTTGATTCAGCCAGTTAATAGTGTAATTATGCACATCAAGTCCGGGCCAAAGAAAGCAACAGACGCTGATGAAGATATATTCATGGCTTATCAAAAGTGAAAGAATGCCAATCGTGACCGAAGCAGCGCATATGGGTATTTTACGGCCCTCCATCTCTAATGAGATCGCTGTGAATGAAAAACTAGACGCACTCTATATAGTCTTATAGCCCCTGGGCTACATGCTTATAATGGGCTTGACCCAGAGATATCGGTGCAGCTATCAAATTTATGTTCTCTCTACTTTGGTGTAAAGGCTGGAAGTCATATTTCCAGAGCAGAGATTCCTTGACTCATTAGAGAGATGTAATAAAAAAATCCCTCAAACATATTCTCGCACTTCCGACCACAACAGTAGACCCTGCTATTTATATCCTTACTGGCTCTTTACCTTTGAAAGAGATACTACATAAGCGTACTATATCGTTGTTTGGTAATACTTGTCGTCTGCATGTTACCTCGTTTGAAAAACAGATGGCGAGGAGATAATGAACGATATAAAAGACTGTCACTTGTTCCTTGGCGTAAGAGAGCTGTGAAACCAAGGAAGGCACTCCAAGGCGTACCCCAGCAGGCATACTACTAAATTTATAATATCCAGAGATTTTTAGAGACTGTTTTAAGGCTTTTAAAGACTCTTAAAGTATAAATAGAGCTAATTTCCGTGCTTTTCGTACTCGTACGTTTGTTCGATTTGCGTTTGTTTGGTTTTGTCTGTTTCCTCTTCCTCTTGGTGTCTGGGAAGGGCTGCGGCTTGTGATTGTGGCACTCCCTGGACTTTTCTCTTACCTTTTTTTTTTTTTTTTTTTTTTTTTTTTCATAAACTGTAAATAGGGTGATGGACAATACATAGTTTTGGCCTTAAGACTATGCGTGTTCAAAAAAGATAAGAGGAAAAGTCCAGGGAGTGCCACAATCACAATCCGCAGCCCTTCCGACCACAACAGCAGACCCTGCTATTTATATCCTTACTGGCTCTATACATTTGAAGAGGAAGAAGAAACAGACAAAACCAAACAAGCGCAAATCAAACAAACGTACGAAAAGCAATAAGATTAGCTCTTGCTTCCCCATGCGAGGTAATCGCAATGCACAAAGGCCAAACACACACACACACACACACACACACACACACACACACACACACACACAAACAACATTAAAATAACCCAAAGGATTTAATAAATTCAGTAATACACGAGCACTCATATAAGATCCTCTACGTTCATGTAGTCCTGTTATTTGGGTATGTTGTGTCGATGTTGGCACAACTGTGATCCAACGTTTAACTTTTTGGACTTACAGCCTTAGTTATTGATCCATACTACCAACTTAATTTAGATTTAACACATAGAAATAAAAAAAATATGCATACCGGTTTATATATGAAATCACATTTTGGCAACATTTTTGTCACATTAACAGAATCATCAATAAACACCTTGCTGACTTTGCTAGATTATGGACTTTGCCCATAACGTTATACAAAGATCGAAGTGCATGGGCCAACCTTACACCACATATCAAATAAAACTGCTTATTTCCAGTTTTTTGCATAACGTTGGCCCATTATTGTGCTAACTATGACATTATTTTACTGACTTTAAAATTCGTAACTCATTAGATTGGATGGCCAAACGTTGGGCCAGCATTGGACGGCCAACGCATAACCATCAGCCAACGATACAACAGTGCCAACGTTGGACCAACGCGTCTTGCTATTTTGGTCCTTGAATTTACTCCCAGTGTCGGGCTTGAAACCCTGCTTTTATACTCTCCAGTAAAATCCAGTATTCAACGCTGCATTTGATTTGTTTCGAGAATTATTATAACTCTTATTTCCGGATTGGGAAAGCGCCATTTTCAACTGTCAAAACAAAAACAAGACGAACAACAAAATGCCTCCAAAAAAGAAATCAAAAGAAACTCACAAAGATCAAGAGTTAGAAATGGAGGTTGACAGAGAAAACGAACAAGAAACCAATGCAGAAAGTCTCCAAGTAACCACGGCAAGCCGAGGTTTTCATCCTGCAGGTGCTTACCCTTTCTGATTTGGGCTTGGATTGATACCAGTGGGCACACAATATCAAAGTGACGTCGTATCAACGTCGATGCGACGTGATCGCGTCGCATCGACGTTGATACGACGTCACTTTGATATTGTGTGCCCACTGGGATGTTTATTTGGTTACATCTGCATATTTATATTACAAGCACATACATGCCATAAGCTGTGGACTAAAATCTGTGAGATAAGGCAAAATTTTAAGGGAGATTTGACAAAATTCTGTGAGATTTTCTTAAACATCACTTTGGAGCTCCCCAAATATAGTTCAAAGCCTTTTCTTTCACGTAAGAAGCTCGTGAAAACTTTAACAGTATGTGATTTATGTTTATTTCTTCATAACATCTGTTTATAAAATGCTCTGAAAATTCTGTGAGATTTGATTTTTTTATGAGTATTGCCTTCGAGATTGGCCAAATTCTGTGAGATTTTATCTCACAGTGCGAGATATGGAATGTATGGAAACATTACAAATTTTGATTTAAAATATGCATTTTACAAAAAAAAATGTCTGTTAGTAATTTAGCATAATAAAGGATCAAACATACCATTAGCTGTGGACTAAAATCTGAGATAAGACCAATTTCATGAATTTTTAATGGAGTTTTGACGAAACTGTGAGATTTTCTTCATCTCTAATATAGTAGTATTAATAGAAAGACATTTACTACAACAACAAAAGAAAGATAATTATCTACCTTTTGTCACACAATACGTAATAGGAAAATAGGCTTGGCTTAAAGCACAGACCTTTCAGTAGTCTCTTCAAAAGTCCTTCACATCTTCATTAAAGAATGCATATCAGTATATAAAAATATATGTAAATCAATAATAAATAATAAAAATAATCAGCAAGATGTGTTCATGACACTTATTGACACTCGTTTCTTCTCACTTTCTGACGCTAATTAGAGAGTCCCAAATTTTGTAAATTGTGGTATAATGAAGTCCACCCCAGTCAGTTCTGACAACTTCCATGAAGAAAAAGGAAAAAAAATGGTTGAGCAATTTTTGCTGAAAGTATATATCGTATGTTACTTTTCCTTGATCGTATTCTCTACTGTAGAGCTCACTGTGCTCGCTATATTTTATGTTTTAACTGCACAATACATTAACTTATAGATAGTGTGCTGTTCTATTCTGTATTTCACACCTTCCACAGAAAAAACGACAGTTCTGTCGTCTTATAAAGTCTTAATCTAGAAGGTCTGTTAGGCAGTTACGAGTGTGACGTAACTCTTCCCGCTTTAATGATCACA
The DNA here is from genome assembly GCA_964016985.1 of Anodontia alba. Classification (NCBI taxonomy): domain Eukaryota; kingdom Metazoa; phylum Mollusca; class Bivalvia; order Lucinida; family Lucinidae; genus Anodontia; species Anodontia alba. The sequence continues at coordinate 21,128,270 of OZ024832.1, read as the reverse complement.
TATCAGTTTCTTTTCTCTGAACAAGAAAGTAAACAAAGGATTTTTCTCCAGTGAAAGAAATCTTTATTTATTTCTTTTTTCCCTGGATAACTTTCTTAATCCATTTCTTTCTTGTGTTCCTCTATCATTCCTCCAACTAAATATATTATTTATTTGAATTTATTGTTTTTCCTTTTCTTGTTTTTCTCATCGCTTGTTTATGTGTCATAGTTTTCTCGACCGTTGATGAAGTAAGCTCATGGCAATTGCAGACATATTAAGGCTCGATGGGACAGTCACTATAATTGCCTATCTTGTTCTTCGTGTTCTACAACTTGTACTATATGCAGCCAGTGATCAGAGAACCTATGGGTACTCACTGAAAAGAGTTCACGCTACGAGATCAGTTATGACAAATAGAAGACATAACAAGAAGACAAGAAGGAATGTGTCAGACCTGTCTGATACAACTTCTTTAGATTGGAGCACCACCCCACATGGCTCTACTGCCAGGGGCAGGACCCATCTAGGTGGCAGCCAGTTGGAAGCAAATAGCTACCAGGCAATTAGTCCACCAGTCACCGGTCAACCAGTCACCGGTCATCTAGTCACTGGTCAACCAGTCACCAGTCATCTAGTCATTAGTAAACCAGTCACTGGTCAGGATTTCACCAGTCATCCAGTCAATGGTCAGTCAGGCAACAGTCAACCAAGCACTGGTCAACTTTTACCAGGCACCAGTCACCGGTCATTAAATTTAGACTACCAGGCACCAGTCACCAGGCACTGGTCAATTTATTACCAGTCAACAGTCACCACTCATTGGACCTCACTCATGATACCCAGCATCTATCAGTAGTCATAATACTATAGGTAGTAATCGCAGACTAGCCAGTCATAAGAATTTGAGTTCCGAGCACTCATTCGCTTATGAGCTGCCAAACCCAGCTACTTCTAGCAGAATGATATTACCACTTGAGCCTGACTTCTTGCAGATGTCAGATCCAAGTGTAATTATAGAACCGCCAAATACTTGGAGATCAAATGAAAATCATTCTTCACAGACTAGACAATCCCGTAAAGAACAGTCTAAGAGAAGACATAGATCTGAGAAGAAGAGAAGACATCAGTCATCTTCTTCCTCTTCTTCAAGATCGGCCTCTTCGGATTCATATATAAGAAAAGCAAGAAGTCGAAGAGGTCAAAACGCTCTCATAAAAAGAGAAGAAGACAGTCGGCGTTGTCCTCTTATTCACATTCTACACGATTGTGTAGAGAATGATTATGGTAGATATAAGAGTAAAACAAGCTCCTCTGGTTGCAGAAATACCAGTTCCGCTGCAACCTGCGGAACCTATTAATATAACACCTAATGTACAAGAAAATGTGTTACAAACAGCCAAAGACTCGGAAGCTGAGCTTTGGTGGTTTGATAGGGCTATAAATGAAGTTTTTAGGCTTCTGCCCCAAGAATTATTTCCAAAACTCCCCAGGAACAGACTCCTGTCAAGCCACTATCTGGAATAGAACATTTGATGGGGTCACATGCCACTCCATTTATAATTAGTTTTGCCCCAGTCAAACTGGTCGAAAACACTACTAAATTCATTCAGAATAAACTTGATACTGACAAATGTTGTAAAGATTGGATATGTCTTCAAAATTTGGTCACATCTCTTGCACAGATCAAATTTTATGAGTCAGAACAAATACTTTCCTACAGAGAATATACCACCATAAGAGGCTGATGTTTCCCTGTTAGATTTATCTAACAAGGGAAGATAAAAACTTGGAAATTAATGTTTTGAAAATTTCAGAAAATAAATTTGAATAAATGGAATCTTGTAACAGTACCGCATTATTTCTGTTTTGTTGAAAAAGCATCTATTGAGTGATCTGGTGCTGTGGTTTCTACATGTAATTCTCAGTATCTCAGAGGAGTTTTTAAGGATGAGTATTTGATGATCATCCTGGAATAAAAAATTCTTGAGATCCCCATAAAAACACATGTTGTGGATATTCATTAGAAGCATCTTGCCACAGAGAAATAAGGAAAACATCCTGGAATTCAGAAAAATTACACTATGCTCCTCCTTAATAATTCTTCTGAGATGTTTGTTAACATTGGTTTAGATACAAGCAGGTATCAGGTAAATACTTTTTTTTATTTCTCCAGAAAAACGTATGTTGTGGGTACTCATTAGAAATGCCTTATAGAGGCACTCCTAATGAGTACCCACAGCATATGTTTTCATGTAGAAATATGAAAATATCAATACTTATTGACTGAAAAAAAAAAGCATCATATCAAGAGCTAGGTTAATCATTAATCTGATGTTTCTTTCTTTTTATTTCTTAGATTATGGTGAGATTGAAATACCACCTGCCCCAGAGACAGTTGCTACATATGACATAAATGGTCCAAGGTTAATGATCTCAAAAATTGTCAACGAAAACTTCAAATCATATGCTGGTGTCAGGGCTCTTGGTCCATTCCATAAGGTAAGGTCATCATTTACTATATTAACACTGAATATTCCAATGTCTTAACTCCTTACCATACTTGTCCTAAAATTTGAACAATCCATTGTACTACCTGTTGATGAGTCTAAAAACTGCAGGATGACTGCTAGACAGTGTGAGGCCTCCTAGCAAAACCTTTAATTAAAAAATAACCTGTATTTTTTTTGTGTTTATTTGTGCAAATACCTACATGTACCTAATTCGCCCTAATTACTGCACATACCTCTATAAGCGCACAGTCAAGCAATTCCTTAGTCTTCAGGCATATGTTGTGGGTGCCTGTTTGAATTGCATCCACTTGTTGATGCAATTTTATTATTTAAATGAGTACCCACAACATATGCTTTTACAAAGAAATAGCAAAAAAAAACCCCAACAAAACACACACACACAAACATCGCAGAAGCATCATTTGATGACTCCTTCGTTGATCTTTTTTTTTTTTTTTTTTTCTTTTTTTTTTGTTTCAAAGTGTAGCCGTAGTATTAGTAAGACAAGATTTTACAAGTTTTTGAAAAAAATCTAAGCACACAGTGTGGTAATTAGGTCGAATACGGTAAATAACCTTTAATTTGATCATAAAATCATACAAAAATTCTTTATTTTCATACAACAATCTAAATTTTTTTTTTTGCAAAAAAAGGCCTGATTTTTTTTTTTTTTTTTTTTTATGGGCCAATGTAGTTTTCTCTTGCTTGTAAATGCACTCTTCAAACAGCTCATGGCACTACAATTGGATGCTGTATACAAGACTTGACAGATCAGGAAAAAGTCTTTATTGCTGACTCAGGCATTTAAGTTAAATTTAGGGTGCCTGGGTGGTCAGGTTTGGCAAAGGTGTTGTTTATCTTGCGTCACCGGGGCGTCCAACTGATATTGGCTTACACTTGGGCAAGGCCTGCTATCCTTGTAGCAGGTAAGGGTAGAGGGGGGATGTTTTTATTTCTTCTGTTTCTTCACTTTCTTGTTCCTCTTTCTTCCCTGCTCCTCTCTTTCATCTACTCTGCTATCTTTTTTCTCCCTTTCTCTGGGAGACCACACAAAATGACCCACAAGGGTTGACATGTCATTAAACCCCAACATGAATAGTTAAATTGCTTTGATTGGAATAACAACTACCAGTATTCAAGGTAAAGAAGCTTTGGTATTAAAAAGAAAATGGCTTAAAGTGTAATTGAAGTGAGAATAGAAGAACCTTTATTATACCCCCGACATACGAGGTATGTGGGGGTATATAGTTTTCGCTTTTCCGTTCGTACGTACGTACGTTCATTCGTTTGTCTTTCCATCACAGGGTCAAAGGTTTTGCGTTAAAGTTTATAAAACCTCATATTTTGAAGACCCTTTGATGGATTTCATTCATATTTGGCATGATGGTTGATATAGGTCTAAAGTTTTTATCAGCACCATCCCCACCCAGGGGGTGACCTTGGGGGTCAAGATCACAGACTTAGTTCATAAAAATGTCAAAGTTTTTTGTGTTTAAGTTTATATTGCTATATCATCAAGACCCTTGAGGAATTTCATTTTTATTTGACATGTTGGTAGATATCGGCTTAGAGTCTTACTCAGCATGATCCCCACCCCGTGTGTGACCGAGGTCAAGGTCACAAAATTAGAATTTTCATATAAAAGTAAAAATTTTTGCGTTTAAGTTTATATAGCCATATCATCAAGACCTTTTGTTAAATTTCATTATCCCCTAGCTGAAAGGTTGAGCAGATATAGCTGTCAGCAAGGAATCTGTTCCTCTGTCTGTCTGTTCATCCGTTGAAGCATTAATTGTTCATACTTTATTTTTGTCTTAGGGTCAAAGTTTTTACGTTAAAGTTTATAAGACCTTATATTATGAAGACCCTTTGATAGATTTCATTCATATTTGGCCTGATGGTAGATATAGGGCTTAAGTTTTTATCAGCACCAATCCTACCCCAGGGGATAACCTTGGGGTCAAGGTCACGGACTTAGAATTTTCATAAAAAAGTCAAAATTTTTGTGTTTATGTTTATATAGTTATACCATCAAGACCCTTTGAGGGATTTCATTTGTATTTTACATGTTGGTAGATATAGGTCTAGAGTTTTACTCAGCATGATCCCCATCCCGGGGTATGACCTTGAGGTCAAGGTCACAGAATTAGAAATTTCATATAAAAGTAAAAATAAAATGCATCTAAGTATATATAGCTATATCATCAGGACCTTTTGTTGAATTTCATTATCCTCCTACTCATAGGTTTAGGGGATATAGCTATCAGCATGGAATCCATCCGTCCGTCTGTCTGTCCATAAAGCATTATTGTGCACCACATAACTCCTAAGTACCCTTTGAGCTATTTTCATGAAACTCTGTCTTGTTGTAGAGGGCATTTGGTAGGGGTGTCGGGTACAAGAAAGACAACTCTAACTGACTTGGTCCATGAGTTATATTCCCTTGTCTCCGAAATTGTAAAAATTTTGTGTGAACCATAACTTAAAAACACATTAAGATATTTTCATGATACATGTACTTCACCAGTATGTAGAGGATATTGAGTAGGCATATCACATTCAAGAATGACACTCTAACCGACTCCATTCTGCAGTTTTTTCCCTTGGTTATTAAAATCTTGTGTGGGCAATAACTCTAAAAATTCTTTAAGATATTTTTGTGATACTTTACCGATATGTAGAGGACATTGAGTAGGCAGGTCACGTTAAAATTTTCATCAAAATATATATAGCTATATTATGAAGATCCTTTCATTGGTTTCATTAACATTAAGCATGGTGGTATATATAGGTCTAAAGTTTTTCTCGGCACCATCCCCAAGCTGGGGTATGGCTTTTAAGTTAAGGTTACAGACTTTTCATACAAATGTCATTTTGCTTATATTATAAAGACTGATTGATTGACTGACTGATTGATTGGTCTATGGTGATAGTTATAGGGCTAAAGTTTTAATTAGCTCAATCCCTGCACCTGTTCCTGACCTTTGAGGTCAAGGGCTTCACATTATGTGTGATTGAATTCTTTCAATGTTATAACATATAGCATACAACTGCCATCTCCAGAGTCAAAGCTACATTTTTTGTGCTCTTTAAAAAGTGGCGGTAGCTCTGGTCAGGGTTATATGTGCCCCACTGGGCACTTTGTCTAGTTTAATCTATATTTGTGTTCAAAAACCAGCAAAAAAAAAAAACAACACTATATTTTGGGAAAAAAAAGAATCTACATGTATATATAAAAACCTTTTTTTTTTTTCTAGTGGGCCATTAAGAGGCCTGCAGTGTAGACCCTATCAATTTTGATAGAGTTACCTCCCTTGAAAATGTATCAGCTACAAGGGAAACTATTTGGTTTATGCATGCATTGTGTGATTCATAAATATTTTCAAGTTAAAAAGTATTCGTCAGACCCTTTGGTTCCTCATGAATATTAAAGTGATGCAATTAGCTAAACTGTTCTGTTAATCTTAGTGACTCTAAAAATATTAGGAATATTTTAATGAGGGAGACTTTGTATTCTTACAATCAAAAGTGACATTGAGGTGTTTATCATCCTTAATGTTTAACATGGCAAAGCCTATATTCTGGAAAAAATGAGAAAATATAAGTTTCTTGCCTGCTGAATTTAGTGTAAACAGTATTTTATTCAAATACGTGGTACAAATACAAAGAATACATACAAAGTCAGAGATGTATAACTGACGACATGTATAAATGAATTTGCCCAGAGAGTGGTAAAGGTTGATATTCGAAGTTTATGTTCTTTTCAGAGCTTTACATCAATAGTTGGTCCTAATGGTAGTGGTAAATCTAATGTTATAGACTCCATGTTATTTGTGTTTGGGTACCGCGCCAGTAAAGTTCGACTCAAGAAAGTCAGTGGACTCATTCACAACAGTGAACATCACTTAAACATCAACAGTTGTACTGTCAGTGTCTTCTTCCAGAAAATTATAGATACAGGGGTAAGTACTACTTATTGCACATGATAGCACCAGATTTATAAGAGGGTCTAATGGGTACCACAGCATATGTATAAGAAAAGTATCCATGTTCTAGTTGACAAAAGTACCTGAGATGGGCCCAGTCCATTTTGTGTGAAAACCATCAATGTTAGACTTAAATTAAATTTATTTTTGGCTGGGCCCCCTATACAAGCTATTCAAATCCAGTGTTTATTTTGACCTCAGGTGGATATTAAGGATTCTTGGGCCCATTAAAATTTCCCGAGGACCCATTCTAAATTTTTCATGTATTTGAATGGGACATAGGCCCTTGGCCTATTTGAAGGGCTCTAGTAATTTTGGGCTAGCAATATCCCTGTGATTATATCCCCGGCATACGAAGTATGAGGATGTGTATAGTTTTTGTCTTTTCCATGACAATGTTTGTCTGTGTGTGTGTGTGTGTGTCTGTCTGTGTGTAAACTTTTTTTTTTTTTTTGTCAAGGATTTCTCAGGAACTACTGCACCTAGGATTTTGAAATTTGGTACACACATTAAGTATGACTAGTTGTATTGTGTAAGACAGAATCAGCATCCTCATGCTTATAATTCCCTTTATTTATCCATTTTTCTTTTTCTCCAATAAAATTTTTTGTCAGATTTCTCAGGAACTTCTGCATCAAGGATTTTGAAATTTCGTATAAATATTGGGTGTGTCTTCTTGAATTGTGCAAGAGAGAATCAGCATCCTCATGCTTATCATTCCCTTTATTTGTCATTATACCCCCGGCATACGAAGTATGCAATGGGGGTATATAGTTTTTTGTCTTTTCTGTGTGTCTGTCAGTCAGTCAGTCAGTCAGTCTGTCTGTTAACATTTATTTTGTGTCAAAGATATCTCAGGAACTACTTTACCTAGAAACTTGAAATTTTGTACACATGACAAGTATGACTAGTTGTATTGTGGGAAAGAAAATAAGGGCCATGGGGCCAGGTCCCTTACAGTTATTTCCCTTTGTTGTTCTGGCTATACTGATGGCCATGGCATTTATTTGTGTCAAAGATATCTCAGGAACTACTTTACCTAGATACTTGAAATTTTGTACTCATGACAAGTATGACTAGTTGTATTGTGGGAAAGAAAATAAGGACCATGGGGCCAGGTCCCTTAGAGTTATTTCCCTTTCTTGTTCTGGCTATACTGATGGCCATGGCATTTATTTGTGTCAAAGATATCTCAGGAACTACTTTACCTAGAAACTTGAAATTTTGTACACATGACAAGTATGACTAGTTGTATTTGTGGGAAAGAAAATAAGGGCCATGGGGCCAGGTCCCTTACGGTTATTTCCCTTTCTTGTTCTGGCTATACTGATGGCCATGACATTTATTTGTGTCAAAGATATCTCAGGAACTACTTTACCTAGAAACTTGAAATTTTGTACACATGACAAGTATGACTAGTTGTATTGTGGGAAAGAAAATAAGGACCATGGGGCCAGGTCCCTTAGAGTTATTTCCCTTTGTTGTTCTGGCTATACTGATGGCCATGGCCGGGGGTATTAGTGAGCATATGCTCACTTCATGGTCTAGTTTTTTCTTTTTCTACAATAAATTTTTTTATCACAGATTTCTCAGCTCCTAAGAGAGCCAGTCATCTAATTTTGCATACACCTACAGACAGTTGAAGTATCTTGTGTAAAAGAAAACCACAATGCTGAAATTTCTTTTGACTTATTTTAACCTTTTTAGCTCACCTGGAGCTTTGCTGCAGGTCAGCTTATGCAATGGCCTGTTGTCTGTCGTCCGTCCGTAGTTAGTTTTTCACATTTTCGACATCTCCTCCAGAACCATGTTGGATTGAGCTGAAATTTAGTAGGAGGCATTGTGGCAACATGGAGATTCAGAATTGCTAAAATCGTTCCATTCCGATATCCAAGATGGCCGCCATGGTGGCCATCTTGAAATTCTTCAAATCACATCTCCTCCCAAACTGTAAGTTGGTTTGAGCCAAAACTTGATGGGAGGCATCACAGTAACACAGAGATACAAAATTGCTAAAATCGTTCCGTTCCGATATCCAAGATGGCTGCCATAGCGGCCATCTTGAAATTCTTCAAATTACGTCTCCTTCAAAACCGTAAGTCAGATTGAGCCGAAACTTTAGTGGAGGCATCGGAGCGACATAGAGATTCAGAATTGCTAAAATTGTTACGTTCCGATATCCAAGATGGCCACCATGGCGTCCATCTTGAAATTCTTCAGACAACATCTCCTCCCAAACCATAAGTTAGATTGAGCTAAAACTTGATGGGAAGCATCATAGTTACACAGAGATTAAGAATTGCTAAAATCGTTCAGTTCCAATATCCAAGATGGCCGCTACAGCGGCCATCTGAAACTCTTCAAAGGACATCTAATCCCAAACAATAAGTCAGATTGAGCTGAAACTTGATGGAAGACTTTGGAGAATTATAGAGGTTCAGAATTGCTGAAATAGTTCTGCCCTGATATCCAAGATGGCCACCATGGCGGCCATCTTGAAATTCTTCAAACAACATCTCTTCCCAAAAATAAGTCAGATTGAGCCAAAACTTGTTGGGAGGCTTTGGAGCAATATAAAGATTCAGAATTGCTAAAGTTGTTCCGTTCCGATATCCAAGATGGCCGCCATGGCGGCCGTCTTGAAATTCTTCAAATGGCATTTCCTCCCAAACCATGTGTTTGATTGAGCCAAAACTTGATGGGAAGCATCACAGTGACACAGAGATTCAGAATTGCTAAAATCATTTTGTTCAGATGTCCAAGATGGCCGCCATCTTGAAATGCTTCAAACAACATCTCCTCCCAAACCATTGGTCCGATTGATCCAAAACTTGATGGGAGGCATCCAAGCGACATAGAGATTCAAAATTGCTAAAATTGTCAGCCTTCTTGAAAATCTTCGAAAATCATCTCCTCTAGCTATCTTTTAAGTCTTAAATTGTTATCTGCTCCCGAACAGTAAGTCGGATGGAGGAGAAACTTGGTGGAAGGCATCAGGGCAGCATAGAGATTTAGAATTGCTAGAATGATTCTGTTCTGATATCCAAGATGGCCACAATGGCAGATACATGTATCTTGAAAATCTTCAAATCACATCTTCTACCGAAGGGTAAGTCTGATTGACCTTAAACATGATGGGAGGCATTGGGGTGTTATGGAAATTCAGAATTGCTAAAACCCTTCTGTTCCAATGTCCAAGATGGCCACCATCTTGAAATTCTTCAAATCACATCTACTCCCAAACGGTAAGTCAGGTTGAGCTGAAATGTGATTGGAGGCATCAAGGTGAAATGGAGATTCAGAATTGCTGAACCATTCAGTTCCAGTATCCAAAATGACAGCCATGGTGCCAATCTTGAAACTCTTCAAACAACATCAGATTCTGAATTGCTAAAGGTAATCTGATCTGATAGCCAAGATGGCCACCATGGCACAATGTAACGTATCATAATCAGCCTTATCCAGTGAGCGATTTCTGGCCCACTTGGGCCTCTAGTTTCCGTCTCTCACTCCAGTGTAATGCATAGGGAAATTTGTGTCAAAGATTTCTCAGGAACTACTGCGCCTAGGATTTTGAAATTTTGTGCAAACATTGGGTACGACCACTTGTATCGTGTAAGAAAGAATCAGCTTCCTCATGTTTATCATTCCCTTTATTTGTCCATTTTTCTTTTTCTCCAATAAAATATTTCATCAAAGATGTCTGAAAGAGCTACTTCACCTAGGATTTTGAAATTTGGTAAAAACATTGGGTTTGACTTGTTGTATTGTGTAAGAAAGAATCAGCATCTTCATGCTTATCATATCCTTTATTTGTCCATTTTTCTTTTTCTCCAGTATAAATTTTTCATCACAGATTTCTCAGCACCTAAGACAGCCAGAGTTTTCAAATTTTGTATACACTTACAGAAGATTGAAGTATATTGTATAAAAGAAAACCATGATGCTAAATTTTCTTTTTGCTTTCTTTTTATCTCTTTCCCTTTTTTCATCTCTCACTCCAGTGTAATGCATAGGGAAATCTGTGTCAAAAATTTACTCAAAAACTGATGCACTGAGGATTTTGAAATTAGGTACAAACATTGGATACAACTACTTGCATTGTGTAAGAGAAATTCAGATTCTTATGCTTATCATTCACTTTATTTGTCCATTTTTCTTTTTCTCAAAATTTTTCATCGCAGATTCTCAGCAACTACTCCAGCTGCGATTTTGAAATTTGGTACAAACATTGGGTATGACTAGTTGTATTGTTTAAAAGAGAATAAGCATCCTCATGCTTGTCATTCTCTTTATTTGTTCAGTTTTCTTTCTTTCTGATAAAAATTCATCACAGATTTCTCACCAGCTATTAGAGCCAGTCTTCAAATTTTGTATACACCCAGACAATGGTGAAGTATGTTGTGTAAGAGAAAACCAAGATGCTGAGATTTTTATGTTGCCCAAAGAGAGAGCATATAGTCCCCGCTTTGTCCGTCCATCCGTCACACTTTTGTCCAGAGCATATCTCTAAAAGTATTGAAGGTAATTTAATGAAACTTGATACACTGATAGATAGTGGTGTACCGATGATCAGGTGGTATCGATTAGCGGCGTGCTGGAAGCTCCCGATTCCGATAATCGATTGAACTTTCTCACAATCGATCATCGGCAAACTGATTGACGCTGCATGTTTTCAATTAACCACTTGGGGTAAAACAAACACTTACCTATTGATGTACTCAGAGACTATACTTGAGTATTCACGGAAGTGTTTTCACAGTGTATGAGGACATCTGTCACTGATTACACAACTCATTGACCATAAAGATTTGTGACAATAAGCCGCCGCTTTTGATTTACAAAACTACGCAGTAGAAGGCGGGGCAGAGCAAGTTTCTTTTATTGGCTAGTGTGTAGTTATGACGTGGCATTCAGATTCACCAAGCCTGCCGACTGGTTCACGGTTGATTTGATGAAACAGAATCATTCTGTACAACAGATGGGCGGAAATAATGTGTAAACTGTTAAAGTCAAATGTATTGATAGTTCATGTTCCCTAAAATTAAGCTACCTGGTTCTATGACTCGCACAAATGTCCGTTTTGATGTATTTTTTGCCGCTGAAAATTTCTGAATGGAACAAATTCTTCAAAGTTTATTATTAATTAAAAGTGTCATAGCACTAGTAAAAAAGCTTCAGCCCTTCAGACTAGTGTATCTGTTTTTTGTTGTTGTTTTTTTTTTCACCCAGTTTTTCATTTAAAATCAATAAAGTAACGCTGAAATTTACCGATTGCACACTAGTACCCGACACTGGACTAGTAGTCGGACATTTTAATTTTAATTCTTCCTGAACCATACAGGTGGGTTGAAACTTATACAATGTCTTAAACAGCATTTTAAAGCATCATAGATATGTTTTCTCTCTATGTTAAGTTTTTTTTATTATTATTATTTGAATCTGCAAAAAAAAAAAAAAAAAAAAAAAAAAAAAAGTTTAAATTATTAATAACATGCTTAACATAGGCCACCAAATCTCTGAAAAATAGTACTAACAAACGCTTTGTAAATATAGAGTTCAGTTGTTGTGCAGTACAGTTGAATGAACTTGTAAACATATGACCATGAACAAGGATTAACAGTGAAACATGCACGCCAAAGCGAATTATTCAAAAACTGATTATAATTGGAAAATCGCATCGACAGCAGCAACCGATGCCAACCGATGATCGATTATGATTTCCAACCGATGTCCCACCACTACTGATAGAGGGCCATGATGGAATTGCAGAATGCAAGAACCATAACCTTGTCACCAATTTTTTGGAGTTACTTCCCTTCTTAATTTTTGCAATAAAAAGCTTGTCCGGAGCATAACTCAGAAAATATAGAAGGGAATTAAATGAAACTTGATACATTGATAGACGGCCATCAGAGGAAGTGCAGAGTGCAAGAACCGTAACTCTGTCACAAGTAATCACAGAGTTATTTCCCTTCCTAATTTTTGCAATAGTAAGCTTGTCCAGAGCATATCTCTAAAAGTATTGAAGATAAATAAATGAAACTTGATACACTGATAGAGGGCCATTAGGGGGATTGCAGAATGCAAGAACCATAACCTTGTCACCAGTATTTTCAGAGTTACTTCCCATCTTAATTTCTGCAATAAAAGCTTGTCTGGAGCATATCTCTGGAAGTATTGAAGGGAATTGAGTGAAACTTGATTCATTGATAGACGGCCATCAGAGGAAGTGCAGAGTGCAAGAACCGTAACTATCACAAGTTATTACAGAGTTATTTCCCTTTCTAATTTTTGCAGTTGTAAGTTTGTCCGGAGCATGTCTCTAAAAGACTTGATACAGTGATAGAGGGCTATGAGGGGAAGTGCAGAATGCAAGAACCATAACCCGATCGTCAGTATTCAGTGATTTTTTTACAATTTTGCCTTTATGGGTCCTTGGACTCGCTAGGTCCAGAATTCATGCATCCCAAACTGAAACTATGCATCCAGCCTGGGACTCGTGGTGAAATATTTTGTTGCATCCTAGACTTTTCATTTAAACTTGTGTAACAGTGTTTTATAATTACTTTCTTTGTATTTTAATAGGATGTGCAATTAAAGTAAATAGTGGTGACTGAGTTGCTTTAATTCTTTCCAGAAATCTTCCTGAGAAATATGAAACTATAATACCACTGTCTATTTAAAGTGAAGTGTTAAAATGTTTTACCCACAGGCTTATGAAAATGTTTTCATAAATCTTCAGTTTTAGTGACAGATGATCAAATACCTGTGATACATGATTAAGGACAGACATTTTGTCTGTTTTGACTAGACCGTGATACAAAGCAGAGACATTTTTGTCTGATGCTTTGTGGGTTCAGTTTGGGACTGGGGGTTTTCGTTATTGAGATCGCCATCATCGGCAGTCTCAGACTTTGTTGTCCGTGTCAGTCTGATTTGCTGACCTAGCAGACCGAACAGCGTTTGCTGTTTGGGGTCTAGTTTTATTATCTTTTTAGGGTGCATCTTTTTCTTCTTTCAAAAAAAAAAAAAAAAAAAAGAAAAGAAACAAAAAACGATCGCTGTTTCCTGTTGACAATTGCAAGGTCAAACGGTGTTACGATAAAAGATCTCATCAGACTAAAAACCAATACTTTAGTATCTGCTACGGTTTCCTCCGATACTGGACAACTTGGTATTGATTATTTGACTCTAAAGGTAAAATCGGTGAACCGTAGATACGACGCCTTTCAGTACTGGCTTTTACCAAATACTGTACTGAAACACCGCTTGCGCATTCGCTTTTTCCAAAAATGAAAGTAGACTTCAAGAAGCAAAACGTATGTACATTCGAGATTTTTTATGAGTCCACGGGACTCACCGAGGCTAAGTTTTTGCGTCCTCTGGCGAAATTATGCGTACAGGATGCAGGACGCACGCCTAAAAAAATCAATGAGTATTTATGGAGTTATTTCCCTTCCTAATTTTTACAATATTAAATTTGTCCAGTGCATATCTCTGAAAGTATAAAAGAGAATGAAATGAAACTTGATACATTGAGAGATGACCATTAGAGATAGTGCAGAGTGCAAGAACTGTAACTCTGTTACAAGTTACTGAGTTACTTCCCGTCTTAATTTTTGCAATAATAAGCTTGTCTGTAGCATATCTCTTAATGTATTTTATTTTACTCTTTTACTAATAACCCTTCCACTACTGCACCTCTTTGGGCATCCTTTGGTTTCACCGATTCTCTTGTTTTCTTTTTTGCGCGTCTCTCCCATGCAAGACTTTAGGGAAATTTGCATCTACAAAATTGTGGTTCAACATACCTCTGATAGCTATGGCCGGGGGTATGTGGGCTTTGCTCACTATTTGCTATATTAACATTTTGCACCTAATGTGACATTGTAGCTAGAGCAATCTATATACAGTATTCAACTGTCCTAAGATTTCAAATACTTTATGCCATACATTTTATTTTGTGTCACCCGCATAGCATGGCAGACACATAGTGATCAATTTGTCTGTCCGCGTCGTTGGCGGCATTGTCGTCGTGGGTGTCTTCGTCACACTTTTCGTTTCCACTCAATAACTTTTGAAGGAATGCATTGATTTCATTCAAACTTTGCAGAACTTTATATCACTGTAAAATACAGGTCGGGTTTGATATTGGTGATATTCAGCCAAATTTTGGCTGAGTTATGGCCCTTTTTTATCCCCAGACCAATGGATTCTGGGGATATAGCAAACTACATGGCGTTCTTCCATCCGTCAGTCTGTCTGTTCATCCGTTGATGCATCCTTGCGTGCACCATAACTTTGATATCCTTAGACATATTTTGATAATATTTGGTAGGAATGTAGAGGAGGACCAGTAGGTATGTCGCATGTAAGAGAGACAACTCTCACTATCTTTGTTATGTAGTTATCTCCCCTGAAGCCGAAATTTTGTGCAGGCCATAATTCCCATACTGTTTGAGATAATGTAGCAATTACAGTGAGTAAATGCAAGATACTGTTTTGTGTAAAAATAACAGAAAATACCTTAACACTATTTGCACACAACGTAAATTTTGTTTCAGCCTGGAGAAGATGAATACACTGTTGTTCCAAATTCGGAGTTTGTTGTGTCTCGAACGGCATTCAAGGACAATTCATCAAACTACAGTGTCAATGGAAAGAGATCAACATACAAGGAAGTGGGTATTTTACTTCGGGCAAATGGCATTGACTTAGATCACAACAGATTCCTTATTCTTCAGGTAATATGTTTTTGCCAGCTATACTGGAACATTTGCATAACTCAAGATAAACAACTCCAGCATTATTTTTACAGTTCAGCAAATTCAAATAAAATCAATTCAGTATGAAGATCTATGAAAAAAAACAAACAAACAAAAAAAAACAAAAAACATACAACTTAGGCATACTTGTCCTAAAACAAGCCAAAAATAGCTTAATTTAGTAATAATTAAAAAAAAAAAAAAGACTAGTGTTAGGATTTTCTCAAACACACAGCAGTACATAGCTGAATGTTTTGTCAAGCTACAATACAGCTCAGGTGGTTTTTCAAAATCCCCCCCGAACCGGTGGGGAGTGGATTCGAGTGGGAAGGATTAAATTTTAGTATCCCAGGGTGGTTTCACCCGGGCCGGTGGATCCGCTGTGTTCCCGCGGTAAAAATCGCCTGATAAAATTACTTTCACAGGGCCTGACAAATCAAAAAAAAATCCACTTGCCCACTGGGCAAGTAAATTTTTTTTTCACTTGCCCAGCTCAAATTCCTACTTGCCCAGGATTTGTGCGGCTCAAATTCCTATATGCCCAAGATTTGCAAACAGAAATAGAAGTCCCACTTTTAACATTGCGTTAACAAGTCTATGAAAGCAATACTCTTGTAAATCCCAGTTAATATACAGAAAAGCGAGGTTTCAAATGGCGTACATAAGTTTACTCCTTTTTTTTGGCTCAAAAACATAGATAATGGGCACTCAGTGAGGTAGTTTCAGACCCCACAATCTAAGTTTGCAATGGAAATAAGAAAAGTATCATAATTTCACATCAGAAAATACCAAAGGGATGAAAAGAGAGCATATTGAAAAAGAATTTTATTTGTATTTACTTGAAGCCTTGAATAAATACTCATGTGTTTGTAAAAAAAAAAAAAAAAAAAAAAAAAATTCTTAAGGTAAATGTATACACCTGCAAGGAAATTAACTTGATTGAAGAACTGCCTACAAACTGTAGGACAATTCATAATTAAAAGACTTCATTTTTTATCAAAGAAGCCATTTTGAAAATGGTTTATTCATTTATCCCAAGACAAGAGAACAACCTCCAAGAAATTGGAAAGAACTGAATATTATTCTGTGTGGTATTGTATATCAGTGCTCATCAAGTCTTTCTGGTTTTAGGAGCACATAAGTCATCAAGCACTAGTCAGTTGTGTAAGCCATCAGTGTTCATATTTTGTTTTTCATCCTAACACGTTATCAGTAATATCAACAGAGAATAAATTTTTCATAAATGACTTTGACACACAGTATTTTTAGTCTTACAAATTCATTATTATTTGATGAACACTAAGTAAATCCAGATTTCGAGAGGGAAATAACAAAGGTTTTGCAAACAGGCGAGATCGTAACGGTATCACGCTTTTTTTTTCTTTTTTTTTTCCAAACAAAAACTCAATTTCTTACCTGTGTTTTTATATTGTGTCATTTTGTACTTTCGTTTTCATAGCCAAACACGTCGTAAGCAACGACTTATTTCATTGGTGTATGCCCAGTCGCATAGCCAATGAAATACGAGAATATCAAAAACCAATAATTGCCGACCTTACTTGGTTCATACTACACAGAAGCCATGTTTAGATACAATTATTGATCAGCTGTTACGACGGAAGATTAAAGGCACGCGCCGGAAGGTAAACAACTGATCAATTGGATTAACGGTAGTGTGATAATGAAAACTGTTATACATGGGTTGTCTGCATTAATCAGGACAGCTGGGCAATTAATTATCAATATTTATTGACATCTTTTGATCAGACTTTTTTACCGTAAATACTCGCACTTTTAACTGTCCTGGCGATTTTTTGACACTTGCCCGACTGGGCGTCGTAAAGACGGAACAGACTTGCCCGGCGGGATTTAGGACTTGTCCCGGGCGGCCGGGCAATGGATTTGTCAGGCCCTGCTTTCAAACAGGTAAAATTCGATGCAATTATGACAGGCAATTGAAACAGCCGCGGGGGCCACGCGGTGTTTCCGCGATGAAGTGTGAAAGCTGTTTCCAAAGGGGCGTGGCTAAAGCCGGTCGTACTTTTTCGGCATGTTTCGGTTGAACAGGACTGACCTAATCAAAATCAGTCCTTTCAACTCAGTGTGTGACAGCAGTTAACAAATTTTTATTGTCAGCATTCCCATTCACCATGAGTGTACAGAATTGTTGGGATCTACGTACACAAAACGTACCGCAAATTCGGTGCTTAAATTTCATTGTACGTCCTGCTTGAATCAGTTTTCACTCATTAGCATCCTTTTGAACTTTAATAAAGCATCAAAACACTGCGATTGCTGATGGACAATAACAAATGAGTACAGTCAGTACATAGAAACGGATCGAGGAGTTTTCCAAATTGCCACATTCCGATCCCCCAAAATTAGGTTTATTCCCTTGTTCGCTTGAAATATTAACCAATGCTGCCTTGTTCCTTGAAATATATTTGGGTGTTCCCTTGGTCCACAGAAAATCCCGGTAGCCCCATTCACTGTTCGAGCACGTAACATGGGCCGCAACAAAGCTCCATATGAAAAAGTACCGATTCTGTGGCTTACTCTGGTCCGGCCAAAAAGTGCGTCCGGCATAGTCATTTTTACTTAATAATGTGCGATAGAAAACAAAACAAACACTCAAAAATCACAAAGAGAATCAAACATCTGCCCCCAGTCCATGAATTACGTATTTATGTTTGGTATTCCTGTAACTGCCTTTTCCCATGCAACAACCGCACACGCTCAATATAAATGACATACTGTGGTAAAAGACCGGGAAATTCTCACTCGCGTGCAGCAACCTCACGTGTCAGTAGCAATTTACTTAAAGGGGCGCTTCTGCTATCAAAGAGGCATTGAATCAATAAGACAGCCCATGTGAAAAGGGTGTCTGTCACACAAAAACACACTTTACGAACACAAGGGGGCATAGAAGCTAATAACAATTCAAATGAGTGAGTGAGTTTTTTTACGTCCCACTAACAGCTAGGTCATACGAAGGTGTGGACCTTGGTTTAACTCCAAAAGTAAGCTCTATCGTCAAAGTATATGAAAGAAAAGAAGGGCAGTTGTCAGTTTCTGCTGAAATGATTAATAGCTTATGAATAATCCCGCCCCGGAAAAGTGTCTGGGCTCGTCAAGACCGAAATACTATTGACTAGGCCGTTTAACTCCAGTTCAAACCAAAATTATGTCGGTACAAAGTTCTCATGTCTGAAGTATGATTTACAATGTATGTACTTTGAACCGGACAAAACCTACAATACTACAATGTACGTGCGACCAGCAAAGACTCAGGTCAGTCTGTGCATCGACCCACTATATAAAGCAAGCTTCTTGCATACAGTACGATCAGCGAAGGGTCTGATCAGAATGTGCTGTTGCAGTCGCACTGTTTATCCCGCTTTGGACAACCCGGTTGTCGAAGGTAAATACGATCAGCGAATGCTCTTATCAGAATGTCAGTTGCGCAGACTGACCCGAGTCTTCGCTCGTTGCACAAGACGTTTTGTTAAACCCAGTGATCATAGGAGGTACATACGATTAGCGAAGGCTCTGATCAGACTACTGATGTGCAGTCTCAGAGTGTGCAGGCTGATCCGTCTCTTCGTACAAGTTTTATTGTAGGTTTTGCCATGCACAGACTCATGCGCGATTTGTTTGTGCAAACCTTAACGCTTAGTACCCTGGGTACAATTTTCAGCAGACGACATTTTGAAATATTTTTCTCATTCTTCCAAGAGAACAGGATTTGCATTTCGTGCAAATTGTCTCCATTGCATGAAATGTCAAATCCTGTTTTCTTGGTAATGAAAAAAAAAAAAAAAATAAATAAATAACAAATTCAATTTGTCGTCTGCTGAATTAGCCCAGAGAGCCCATTTTGAAGATGCTTTCCCACATACAATGCATCTCTTTTACTTGCTAAATAAATTACGGTCTTGGTTTTGCATATTGAATGTTGAAGACACAAAAACAGAACACTTTACATGGAAATGAAAGTTCTGAAAATTGCTGTATAAGCCAATAAATATAATGTTATTAATGTATTATACTGTAAGAGAATAACGTAACATAATATTCATTTGTACCCTGATAAATGCTGGGTAAGGTTCTCATACTGTAGGTTTTTACTGTTTTAAGGGAGCTAATTGCAACTGACTTAAAAGGGAGTTAACTGCAATTGCTTTACGAGTCTGGTTTATGGGGAACAGCATTTTTTATGAATCGCGCCGATAAAGAGGGGGCGTGCTTATACAATAAGCGGTTAACCAGTACACTGAACACCCTTCCGCCAGAAACTTGTAACTGCCAATCTTGATGCAGTGGAAGGAGCGAATGACCGTAGCAAAATACATGTGTTTCATGATAAATCGCTACAATCTGTGGGGATCGAATGCGCGATCCGGACCATCGGAGATTAATGTGTCCGCCTCCAAGGCATTATTCATGTTTTCTTTTTTTGGGACGATGTTCGTTGATCTCCAAATAAAAGCCTCAAAGATAGCACAAGCGCCCCTTTAAATACCCGGGTACAAGATAAGAAATAAACAAACCAGAAATACGTTATTTTTTTTCTTGTTTTATTCATCAGTTCTTTTTTTTTTCTTTTCTTCTTTTTTTTTTCTTTTAGTTTTTAATCTCTAGGTAGAAATATTTCTGTATTTATTCAGCGGCAAATCAGCCGAATGATGCATAAGCAAAATAAAAGTTCCGATTTCCTCCCCATGTAAACTCGGAAATTCGGAGCTGTCAATCATTCTGACGTCACTAATCTTTCATTGCGAGCTCGCCAGGATAAACTTTTGCCCACCGCGGAGTTCTACAGGTAAGTGGGTGGTTTTGCGGAGGGAACTCGGCGGAAACACGGTGGGCGAAAAATCCGTCGCGGAGGGAATTGAAATGGGGTATCGGGAGGATCCGCGGTGGGCTAAAAAATCCACCCCACTGGTTCGGGGGTGATTTTGAAAAACCACTTGAGCTGTACTGTATATGCAAAAATAAAAAAAAAGGTACTATTTAGGCAGAAAAAAAAGTGCTTTCTTTGCATTTATACACTATTCAGTAGAATTCTTTGATAGATTTTGCTGACTGGAAGCTACCTTGTTAGTATTTTGTGCCTTTTACATAGGGAGGCTACACTTAGGGGAGAGTATTCCTTCTAAATATTTCCGTGCATGAGTTATTTCCATTTAGCCTACAGTTCTGTATGTTTAACTACAGGGAGAAGTGGAGCAGATAGCTATGATGAAGCCAAAGGGGCAGACAGAACATGATGACGGAATGTTGGAGTTTTTAGAAGATATCATTGGCAGTAACAGGTTTAAAGAACCAATAGAAGTCCTGGCTAAACGTGTAGAAACTCTAAATGAGCTGAGGGGTGAAAAGGTAGGCATAGATCTAGATAAGAGTGGGTATCAGGAAAATAGTTTTCTCATTTCTCGACAAAAACATATGTTGTGGGTACTCATTAGAAGCGCTTCACTGAGGCACTTCTACTGAGTACCCACAAAATATGTTTTTGTTGTGAAATAAGAAAAATATAGATTCTTTTTGGTTGAAAAAGTGCCTTATCAAGAGCTATGGGTAGGTGACTTTATCCTTGACAAAGAGATAATATTCAAAGCTCCAGATAATATGTTTGTTTTTTCAACCAAAAATTAGTAATAGTTTTCTTATGTCTCCACGAAAACATATGTTGTGGGTACTTATTAGAAGCACCTCACCAAGGTACTTCTAATAAGTACCCACAACATATGTTTTTGTGGAGAAATAAGAACAATATCAACACTTTTGGATTGAAAAAAGCATCTTACAAATAGCAATGTTCATTGGTAAGTTGTTGGTACAAACTTTGATACCAGTGATTTTTTCACCTGCCTTCCCGAGTCCCATACTCACATATTTTGCTTTGGGATTCACATTTTAAATCTCTACGAGTCCCAAGGCTCACAAATTATAGTGAAAATTCTGTATTGGACACAATAATTTTATAGTAGGACTCACTTTATATAGCCCAAGCGGGTCAGTGACCTATATTTCATGGTCCGTTTATTTTGCTTTATATATATCATTGTCATTGACTTTAAAATATTTCATAATTAAGAAATGGCGCTGGCTGGGGGTATTTGTCACCATCTGGGCACTTGCTGTAGTGAAACTTGATTTACCCATCTGCCAGGATGCACCCAGTCCACTGCCATCAACTGTTAATGATCTTGGCCTACTTTTCATGCTTGGCTGAACAATGTTTATTCTGCATTTAGCCAACAGTTGCAACATAGCTATTTGGCAAGTTTCTTGTTCTAAAATTTGAATATTTGAGGACTGTTGGTGTCTTACAAGTTTTAACTCTTTGGGAATACATTCTCCAGGGTATTAAAGGCGGGCCCCCGTAGCCTAGTGGATAGGAGAGTTGACTCTTAATCCATTAGGTTTCTCACCACTGTGGTTCGAGCCTCGCTCGGGTCATAAGTGGGAAAGCCAAGTTCTGCTTACGGATGGTCAGGTGGTTTTTCCCCGGGTTCTCCGGTTTTCGCCTACCTTTGATGAACGATCGGCTTGATATAAGTGAAATATTCTTGAAAGGGCCGCAAAACCCAAATCAAAAAAAAAAAAAAAAAATCCAGGGTATTAAATATTAATCATTGGAAAACGCTTAAGATAAAGTAGCTAGTAAGGTAAATGTAAAATTTCATACACCAAAGATTCTGACAAAATGGCATATGCAAACCTTGTAGACCAAGATCAGACTGCTCCTGAATGAGCAGTCTGATCAGGGTCTACACTTTTTGCTGTTCCACCAAATATTTTAAGAAAGAAAAAACATAAAAGGCAGAATTAAGGCCAAAAAGGTATGGAATAGAGTGTTAGAAATTTTAGGACACTTACCGTATTATGATAAATATTGTATGGTAATTTTGTCTTTTTTCCAGATGAACCGTGTGAAGGCTGTAGAGAAAGATAAAGACGAACTGGAAGAGGCGAAGAATGAAGCTGTTGAATATTTAACACTAGAAAACAACATAGTTAAACAGAAAAACAGAATGTTTCAGAAATACATGTATGTTAGACTCTTGTGTTGGCATGAATAACACCTGATAGCACATGTGAGATGACATAAGAAATGACTTTTGTGGTCCGTGCTTGTAATGAAGGCCTAGATCAGTCTGTGCCTTTGTGTAGAGCTGTGGAAATGTCATGCCCGACTTATCCAACTTGTCCCATTTCCCTGAGGACAAGTAAGAAATTTCAATTTACTTGACCTGGGACAAGTAATTCATAGCTCTGGCTAAACAGAGTATCAAGATTATAAGATTTATATTTTTCTTATTTTTCTAAGAAAATATATGTTGTGGGTACTCATTAGAAGTGCCTCACTGAGGCGCTTCTTATGAGTAACCACAGCATATGTTTTCTTAGAGAAATAAAAAAAAATGACAATTTTTGGGCAAGTAAATCTTGGTTGGACAAATGGATTTTGACAATTTAAAAGTCATTTACAGGGACAAGTAATTCCTCACCCCTGCCTTTGTGTAGTCTAATCAGAGCCTTCATTTCCAGACTACAGAATTTCTGAATGTGTAGAATATATTGACAGAGGTCTGCTCAGACTGGGAGTAAGCAGGCTGATCATGGCCTATGCAGCATAAGGGTCCTTTTCTCAAAGCATTCTCCCCACTACTAATACATGAAGTTATGCAAATATGGGGGGGTGGTTGGATGGTGCGAAGGTGTCGTGTATCTTACATCACCGGGACAACCAACTGATATTGGCTTACATTTGGGCAAGGCCTGCTATCCTTGTAGCAGGTAAGGGTAGAGGGGGAATGTTTTTATTTCTTCTGTTTCTCCACTTTCATTCCTGTTCCTCTTTCTTCCCTGTTCCTCTCTTTCATTTCTTCTATCTCTTTTCTCCCTTTTTCTAGGAGATGACACAAAATAACCCACAGGGGTTGACCTGTCGTTAAACCCCAACACAATTAATATGCAAAAATGGAAGATGAAGGGCATGTTTATCAATAGAGAGAAGTGAACTTCTGAAAAAAATTGAAAGCAGATTATACCTTTCACCTGAAAGTAAATTATGTAATGGTATGGGGTATATATCCATGTATATAACCCATAGTTCCAGATAAGGTGATTTTTTTTTTCAGTCGAAAAGTACTGATATTTCTCTTATTTCCCCTCAAAAACATATGTTGTCAGTACTCATTAGAAGCGCCTCAGCGAGGCGCTTCTGATGAGTACAGACAACATATGTTTTTGTGGAGAAATAAGAAAAATTATATGTGGATAACCTCTCTTACCTGGAGCAATGATGAGCCCTTAAACATTTGTTACAGTTTTTGTGATTTTTACACTAAAGCTTATTTTGTGGGAACCCACCTCAGTTGTCACCTTACCTAGGCATGTGTTATAAATTATATGCTGAAGTCCTTTTATGTATAATATGCCACAGATGCCATTAAGCCAGTGTTCTTTGTGCAGTGAAACCTGTGTTAAGCAATCAGCAAGAAGGACAAAAAAAAAAAAAAAAAAAAAATTAAGAGAGATGCCTTCTTTAACCCTTGAACCCTGTATATCTGAAATATAACCTTTCATCTCAGCATTTGGACACAGCCATTGCTGCCAGAAGGGTGACAGTTGTAAATCAAGAATAGAATGGCAAATAGTGTAGATCCTGATGAGACAGAGCCTTATAGCACACATCTCAGACCCAGATCAGATGCCATAGAATGCAGAGTTTTGCAAATAATTTTGCCATTTTTCTCTAGGGATAACTAAGCCACATAGCCATGTATAGAAATTGGACTCTCCCATTCTAATATATAGTGTTGTATAATATGATATATAGTTTATTCAGTCTAAAATGGGTTAAGGTGTCTGAATATTTAGGGAAAATATGGTATGCCTGCACATACACGATGAGGGCAGAAGGGTGCAATGGCACCTTTTGTGCAACCTTACAAGAATGAAGGAAACGTTTCATGTGATGTGCTTTGTATCAAGACAAGTTCTCATTCCACAATAAATGCCTCAAACTATAGTACACATAAAACTGACTTAATGCTTAGCACTCTGGGTAAAATTTTCAGCAGGAGACATACAGAAATACTTTTATTTTTCCCAGAAAACAGGTACTCACATTTCATGCAAATTTTCTCGAATTTTCTGAGAAAAGCAAGAAAAATACCATCAGTATGTTGTTTGCAGAATTATCCCAGATCATGGTAAAGGTTAAATATTGATAACTTTTTTAATTTGGTCCAGTTTTCATGAAATTTTCATTAGAATATGGAATTTTATGTCTGGAGTTGAATTAAGGCAGAGAGCAGCTTAAAAAAGACAGGAGTGGCAGGAAAGGACAAGAGCGGAGGCCCGCTGGAGGACTGGGTTAACTGGTATGCTGGTACTGGAGTGTTTGCCAGCCATCTAGCAGTTTTAGATAGTAAAATGGACTTGTTTAGATTTTAGAACCAGTATGGTAAGGAGTTAAGGTGACCAGACCCTGAGGTTATAAAACATTGTTCATGCTCAACTCAGCTGAGCATGAAATTTTCTCTGCTAATAAATATGAAAATGCCAACAATAGTTGGCATTTTCATATTTATTAGCAGAGAAATTTTCATGCTCAGCTATGTTTAGCAAGAAAGAATTTGCAATTGTTAGTAATTTGAAATTCATTAGCAGGACAAATTTCATGCTCAGCTGAGTTGAGCATGAAAAAGGTTTTAAAACCTCAGGACCAGATACAATGTAGTTACGGTGAATATGGTACGATTTCAGACTGTCATGTACATCCATAGAAGAAAAGGCAAAGGCAGAGTATGATAAAGTGAATGAAGGTATGGTCGAGTTTAACAAGAAAATGAAGGAAATTTCGGATGCAAAGGAGGAGAAATCTAAGAAACAGAAGAAAATACTCAAGTATGTATGCAGGAATTCAGAATTAAAAAAGAAATTGATAGTAAAAAGAACACATTTGTTTTCAAAACCAAGAACTGCTCAAATTATGATTCTTTCATTAGTTGCAATGACAGGATTGGAAAAATGTTGCATAACATCTGCATATCTGCAGTGGCTAATTCACTGGTAAGTGAGCCATGGCCCATGGGCCTCTTTGTTGTAAATGAAAATATTTTGTCCTGAATTACCATATATTATCAGAAACCATTTGTTTTTCTGTATCTGTTTTTTTTTTTTTTTTTTGAGTGTGTGTGTGTGTGGGGAGGGGGTGGGGGGGAGGTTACAGCCCTTTCAAGAACCACCTCACCATAAGCAGAACTTGGCTTTCCCACATGTGACCCGAGCGAGACTCGAACCACGGCGGTGAGAAACCTAATGGATTAAGAGTCAACTCTCCTATCCACTAAGCTACGGGGGCCCACCCTCTGTGTTTTTTCTCAAATATATGGCAAAAAATTGGCAATTTCTGTAGTAAAGTGATTTTTTTGGAATTTTTGACTGGGAAAACATTTTTTTACTTTGCTGAGTTTTGATGTTTTTCAACAATATTGTGAAAATTCCAGAAAAAAATGAACAAGCAGAACTTGTTGAAAATCTACCTCCAGGTTACTACTCTACAGATTTCTGCAAATGCAGCCATTTTTACTGTGGTAAAAAGTTATAATATTTGAGTTTTTAAAAACCAATGACTATAATAAAACTTTTTGTGCATAGGCAGTTACAACAAATGGTTTTGCATTAAATCATAACAAAAGCTTGCAAATTTACCTCTTTTGTGCAAGGGGCAAAGCAAAAAACTACTTTCTGAAAGATGTCAAAAGTCATTATAACATAAAAAGCAATGCCGCATGTTATTAGCAGCCGTGCATTAACTAGCGAAAAGCCGTGTATTAACAAGCAATTCACGTGCTGTTAATGCACTGCTACGCAACTTTCAATATGCTCGTACCAGGGCCACAAAATTGCTGCCGTCACGAGATGTGTACTGCGCGGCACTAGAACGAGCAAGTCCGTGGACATTGCGTTCACGAGACATTGGTGAAAAGGCAAAACAAAATAGTGCAAGAAATAACGCGAAATGTAGCAAATGTTTTCACTTTTATGCAATAATAGCGATTGAACATGGTTTTTCAATGCATTAGCATTCGCCAGGTCCTTTGGGAGGTGTTGAAAACCTCGGCCTTCGGCCTCGGGTTTTCAACACCTCCCACAGGACCTAGCGAATGTTAATGCATGAAAAACCATGTTTGATCCCTTCAGTAATGCTTTTTCGTTACTTTAACCTAAACATGTATTTTGATTTTTAGGGCTTATGATGATCTCACTAAGAAATGCGAAGAAAACAAAGAAAAGTTTTCAGAGTTTGAAAAACAGGATGTGAAATTACGGGAAGACCTAAAACACGCTAAAGCGAAGAGTAAGAAGTTGGACAAAAACGTGGATCAGGAAAAGAAAAAGGTAATAGGAAAAAAAAAAGAAATTACACACACGCAAATGCAAAATAGAACATCAGGGAAATAGAACATCAGGGCCCAGTTCTTCAAAGCTAACGATATCGTTAGCTAACGATTCGTTAAAATTTACATCCACTGATACGCAAATATGTTGAAATTTTTTGCTGAAAAAATAGGAGTAGCTTTTGCAGCTACTCACATTTTTTCAGCAAATATCAGAATATTGTATATTGAATCCGCTAAAACACTTAACGAAATGACCCTGAACGAGCTCGTTAAGCTAACGACGCTTTGAACAACCGGCTCCTGAAAATCAAATGTATAGGCTGAACATCTTCATTAAAAATTTAAACAAACTGACAGAGGACTAGTTAAAGAGCAGACTTATGATTACATATTAAGTATGGGATAATTCTCTCCAGTTCTCTAAGAAAACATGCACTGTGGGTAGTCATTAGAAGCACCTCTGAGGTGCTTCTAATGAGTACCCATAGTGTATGTTTTTATGAAAAAAGAAAAAAAAAAAAAAATTATCCTAGAACTATCCCTAAATACTTCTCCTAACATGTTCTCTTAACTGATCTGCATCAGCATTAAGTACTTGTTTTGGGTCGTATTCTGACATACACGCAACCTAGCTTCAGTTAATGGTTTTTTTATTTGTTTGTTTGTTTTTTTCAACCAAAAAGTAGACATTTTTCTTATATCTCTGTGAAAACATGTTATTGGTACTCATTAGAAGCACTTTGGCATTATGTTTTTGTGGAGAAATAAAAAATATGTTTTGATATACCCTTTAATCTGGTGTTATACCTCATAATTTTCTGACATTTACAGACCTATTATTACCCTAATTTGACTGTTCCAGATAGAAGAGTTAAAGTTAGTACCTGAACAGAGTGCTAACGTCTCAGAGGATTTAAAGAAGAAACAAGAAAGATTGGAGAAAGAGAAACAGAAAGAAGAAGAAAAACTGAAAGATGTCATGGACAGTCTGAAAACAGAAACTAAGGTACTGTAATAACCCTATGTATTGGGACAGATAGGTCTTTGAAAACAGTGTAGATCCAGATCAGATGCCGCAGAATGCGGCATCTGATTAGGGTCTACCATACATGCAGCAATATTGTAGACCCATCAGGAGTTAGTAGAATGGACTATTTCAAATTATAGGACGAGTATGGTAAGGAGTTAAGGTGTCCCAATATTTAGGGTAAATACAGTATACCATGTTTACCATAACTATTTGGACACCTTCACTTGTGCATATGGTAGGATGGTGGTAAGGGCCTGCTGTACTTGTAGGGGAGGGGAGGGGGTGGGGATCATAATAGTATTTCTTCTTTTTTAGTTTTTCCAACTGGATTACGAGGTCCCAGGTTAGAATCCTGCTGGAGGAGTAATTCTGCTCATGACTGTACACAGAGCCTTTCATTATCACCCTGCCATCATCTTGATATGCTCTGAATAATGTTGAAAGGGACGTAAAACACCAAATCATTATAATCATTTCTACTTATGCACTGTTATTTGCCTTTCCCCACATCCTCCTCTGTTTCTCTCCCTTGTCAATGTTTTCTACACTGCCCATTGATTCTGTTAACCCATTTATGCCAAGTGGACTCTTCTACCTTAACTCTTTGGACAGGTCCATTTCCTATGTAGGGGTAGTCTGGCTACTTTTTATTATGATCATGTTTTGTAGAAAATTCTGAACTTAATGCAAACAGTGTAGACCCAGATCAGATGCCGCATTCTGCGGCATCTGATCTGGGTCTGCACTGTTTGCCAGTGACCCTTTTATGGGATACTAGGCTTAAATGGGTTAACAGAGAATGAAGGCCCTGGTAAGGCAGTGGAAATGTACAGGCAGGTCTGGGCCTTTATTGCCCACATAATGCATAAAGAACCTTTTCATAGGTGTAGCCCTCATCATGCACATTATGCGTGTAGTAAGGAAAATATTTTGTAATAAAGAAAAATCACCTAACAAATTTATTCTCCTCCTTTATCATGGGCTTCTCTTATAGGAAAGAATTTACTCTCCCTGGGATCAAATTCTTTCCTTTAAGAGTTGTCCCCAATTTGGAAGTGATGTGAAGGAGAAAAATGATTCCTTTCTGGCTTTCCCTTGCTTTTCTCAAGTGACATATCAAATGCAGCTGGAAATCATGCTAAGGGATAAATTGAATGTATTCATAAAGTTACTGTAAAAAATTCTGCTATTTATAACTCTGGATAATGCTTTTTTTTGTCAATCAAAAAGTGTTGATATTTACATGTATCTCTGGAAAAACAACATATTGTTCCCATTAGAATGCGTCTATGAGTACCCACAATATGTTTTCATGGAGAAATAAGAAAAACATTTAGCTGGCTACTCTTATTATGTTGCCGGCCTCGGTGGCTCAGTTGGATGCACCGTCCGACTGGAGACCAGGAGGTCGCGGGTTCAACCCCCGCCGAGGTCGGCAACATTCTTTCGTGAAGATTGATCATGAAATATTTTTCTACGGTCATTCTCTCCCTTCTGCTGATTCAAGAAGGGCAGTTGTCAGTTTCTGGCGAAAGAATGTGCACAATACTGGTTAACCGCTTAGAGGACTAAGCCTGCCCAGTAAACGTGTGGTTAGGTAAACTGCCCGCGCTCGACATGACCCCATTGGATTGACTGGGCCGTAAAACCTCAACACAAACAAACAAACTCTTATTATGTCCCCCAACCTACAGGAAGGAGAATATTGATTTTGCTGCGGATCCCATTGTTAGGGTTATTTCGGTATATGTTTTCCTCTTTACTCAGGGTTTACAAGCCGAGAAAGACAAAAAAGAAGAAGAATTACTTGGAATGCAGAAATCAGTGAACGAAACAAGGTCTAAGGTGAGATATTTGCTTGACAGACAATATTCCAGAAACACTCAAACAAGAGATTAATACATGTATGAATCAGTATAGTGCCTACTGCAGGCCCCCTAGGGGAACCTTAACCTATTGTATAATGAATAGACTCGCCCACACTATACACCACAACCTCTTTATAACACTATTGTTGGGGTTCATAGCTTAAACCGTGTTAGTTAAACAACCGTGTTTTATCCAAACAAAAATGTATAGATTATATTGAAAAATGACCATTTATGGTCATTTTTCAATATAATCTATACATTTTTGGGATCCATCTTTGAACCGTGTTATATCCAAAACCGTGTTATAATGAACCATGTTATAAAGCGGTTGTAGTGTATATAGGTAGAGTCCAATTTCAATTTTAGATATGTCCGGCTATGAGATTTACATATTCTTAGAGAAAAATGGCTAAACTATTTGCAAACAGTGGAGACCCTGATCAGACACAGCATTCTGCGACGTCTGATCTGGGTCTGCAGTGTTTGCCAATTACCCTTTTACGGGTCTCCCAACTACAATGGGTTAAAAACCTTTAATTTACTTGTAATGCTTTAAAACCTGTTATTTAGCTGAAAAAAATAAAATAAAAACCTGTATTTCATTAACCCATTGTAGTCTGGAGACCCCTAAAAGTGTATTTGGCAAACAGTGCAGACCCAGATCAGATGCTGCAGAGCCCGGCATCTGATCAGGGTCTCCACTGTTTGCAAATCATTTTTTCGCTAGGAATATCTAAATCACATAGCCTGACAAACCTAAAATTGAAATTAGAGTCTTCCAATATATAGTGTGGGAGAGGTCATTCAGTCTACAATGGGTTAAGAAAACCTTTATCTTCAGCCATTTATTTGTGCTGTGTCACATTCAGAAAAGAGGATCATTATAGTTTGCTATCATGTAAATAAATGATTCTGCCATCGACAAAACAGCAGTCAGAGACAACAGATGATCCAGTTTAAAGAAAACAGAACGTGGTCTGTTGTACTCGTGGCAGTATATACCATGATGGCAGATATTAATGGAATGGAATCTTGAAATGCGGAGAGAATTAACCTCTTTTTGCTCTATATTTTGTTGAAAAATTGGCCAGAAAAACATATATTTGACCAAAAATTGTGTTTATAAAAAAACCTTTATTTTCAGAATATTCTGCTTGGGAGCCTGCTATTGATTAAATGAGTCGCAATGTCAGGAAACCTTCGGACATGCACCCTCAGCGACTATTCAGATCAGCAGATACATTCACAGTCTGATCAGAATCTTCACTGGGTGCATTTTGAATAGTCAAGGCTGCAAAGTTTGTTCATGTGGACAGTGGAGACTAATACAGTAAACCCTTGTTACAACGTCAGCAATTGTTCCCAGAGATGTTGCCATTATAATGAATTTTATGTTGTAAAGAATCCATATGGACAGAATGATATGTAAAAAATGCCTTGTTTTATTCTTAGTTCCACATAGAACATATGTTTTGGATATTTGTTAGAATTGCCTCAATGAGGCAATTCTAACAAATATCCAAAACATGTTGCTGAAGTTTTAATGCAATGTTCTTGCATAATTTTTTGTTTAGCTATCACCACTTGAACGAAGGTTTCCTGACATTCAAAATGTCATTATAATGAATTGTCGTTATATAGAGTGTCAGTATAAAGAGGGTTGACTGTACGCAGAGGCTTTTTGAGTCTTCATTGCATCTCGGAAGGTACATTTTGCTCTAGATGCAGATCAAATGGAAAATTACTACAGAATGGTTGCAAAACTAGCACCTCTGTAGACAGGTTCACATAATTAAATGTACAGATAGTGAAATCTTAGAAGTGAGCTAATATTCCCCCTTTACAGACATATCTGTTCCAGAACCCTGGCTGTCGGAAGTGAGCTGAATGAAGCTTTGAAATGGGACATTGAAATGAACTGAAATTCAAAGTACAATATCAATAAGGAGTATGAAATTCAATGAAAAATAAGTTTCATTTTAAGCTTGCCTATACGAAAGTACAGGTGGAGCTGTAGCAGTCACCATGGCGTTGGTGTAGGCGCCGGCGTACAAGTTTTTGGTCAAAGTTTTTAAAAGGCTATAACTCCGGAAACTCTGGATGGAAGTTGTAAATACTTGCACTAACGTTAGATACTGGTCTGAAGTTTTAATGCTGTACTATCCTTACCCACATGAGTAACCTTGAGATAAAGGACCGGGGCTTAGAAAAAAAATTGTAAAGTTTTTTGTTAAAGTTTTTAGAAGCAAAATGGGATTCAGGTGAGCAATGCCATCCTGCGACGGCTCTTATTTTTGTCTTTAATAGCCTACCAACACACTTGATGCAGTTGATACACTGAAGACTGGTACACACAGTTGGCTCAGGACTGTTTGTTCAAGTACCATGATTTTCCCTAAGTATTTGGACAGACAGGCCTGAGCAAACCATGTAGACTCATATCAGATGCTGCAGAATGTTGTGTTTGATTAGGGTCACTCAGTGAGTAGTTTTAAGGCAGTAAAAAACTAAAAATGGAGATTTTCAGTTAAAGGTAAGTACATGAAGGTGTTAACCCTAATCCTGCTGAATCCAGATATGCCCTGCCTTTGCAAACAATGTAGATCCAGATCACTTGGCTTCTTTAGAAGTCAACTGATCTGGATCTACACTGTTTGTCATTAAGTATATGAAAGTGCTCTGACTGGCTGAAAATTAGAAGTGGGTATAGCATCTTAATTTAGTCAGCATGGCATGGGTTAAGATGTCCAAATATGTATTTGCAGGTCTATTTTCTGGTAGAAACACAAGCAGGCACTATCACTTGATATGGACTAGCCCAAAAAATATGATAGCGCCTGCTCTGAAAACCTGTGTGAAAAGCATGGGTTTTAGAAAGCAGCAACATTTTCTTAGCCATTTTGCATCAGTTTAGCTTTGTTCAGCATGTTCAAGAGCAAAATATTGGAAAAAAAAAAATAGTTTTGTACCTAGACAATGAGGCCAAATAAATTTTGAAATAACACAAGAAACCAACACAGAGAAAGTGCGGGTCGGGCACGGAACGTTAACCTCTTCGCATAATTTCAGACAAGTTTACTATGTCTTAAACCTTTTGGTGAGGTTTTTGACCAGAACTCTTGAAAACTCCAATTTTACAAACAGTGAAAATAAAATTAATAATTTCACTAGTGACCACTAGTAGGATTATCGATTTCAGTTTCACTGAGGAATCCCAGTAATTCATTCAAAAGCATAAAAGAAACTTTTTAACATTGCTTCCATGTACTTGTCAGTTGTCACCCAGAATTTCAAGAGCTGTGCAATGCACGAAAGGCAATAGAAACCTAAGCTTCCAACACTAAGAAGGTTTATGGACTCCCTTGTGCCAGGGTGTCGACCAACAAATTAGTATGGCCTTTGCCCGCAGCTCAGGCCATATAATTCAATTGGTCCAGGCCCTGGCCCTCAGGCAGTCCATAAACCTTCATAGTGCCCTCAGCTTAGGTTACTGTTAATTAATGCAGTGATAATTTTACTTTGTAGCTGGAGGTGTCTCAGTCAGAACTAGATTTATATCTTAGCAACCAGAAACAAGAGACAAACAAACTCAATGAAATGGAGCGAAAACTAGAGAGAGTACGAGAAACACTAAAGGACAGGAATGAGTAAGTTTTAACATTTTCTGTGCCGCAGACGATAAGATGTTTGCGCAAATAGTGAAGATCCAGATTCATAAGGAGCCATCTCACCAGGATCTAGACTACTTGACAATCAGGGCCCAGTTGTTAAAAACTAACGATGTCGTTAGTAAACGTATCATTAAATTTTTGATTATTAAATATGGCAGATATGCTAAAACTTTTGCTGAAAAAATGTGAATAGCTTTTGCATTTGCAAAAGCTACTCACATTTTTTCAGCAAAAATACCTGTGAATTAGATATTGTACTTACTAGAACAGTTAACATTTTGACCACTAACGAGCTCATTAAGCTAACGATGCTTTGAACAACAGGGCCCAGTCTTTAAACATGGATTTATTTCTAATAGATAGTGTGTGGAAGAAATTGCAAGCGACAACTGTTGTCTGTAATTTGGCACCGAAAGAGTTTAACTCCAATGTCATAGCTTTTGATAAAATGCTTTTTTTGATCCACAGCCAGTGATATTTTCTTATTTCTCCATGAAAACATATGTTGTTGGTACTCATAAGGGGTGCCTCGGTAGGGCGCTTCTAATGAATTCAGACACTTGCTTTCGTGGAGGAATAAGAAAAATATAAAGTTCTCAGATGGTCTGAATGAGGGTATTTGAAGATAGATGAGAGATACTTATCTTGAGTTCTCCTTAAAACAAATACCGAGGGTATCATTTAGAATGATCTCACAAATAATTACCAACTACAGTTGACTCTCGTAATCTCGAACTTCACGGGACCTGATAAAAATGTTCGAGTTATCAGTAGTTCGAGACAACCAAACTGTGACGTCATAGGTACATGTATGACGACTGTTCGCCTGTGTTCGCCAAAACGTGGCTGGAAGGCACATGTATATGGCAATTTAAATAATATACGCGTTCTTCAGTTTGCATTGTTACTGTTTGTTTTAGGAGATGCAATAGTTCTCTTGGAATAATATCATCAATAAATGTTAATAATAATAAATTTCAAACGTCTCTTGTTGTCTTTTAATACTCCTGCAAATTTGGATTTCCATGTGAGCTATAAATAAATTACTTGTTTCCAGGTTGTGTTAGCTATACGTTATGAACTGGTTTGGATTAGCTCCCTTCGCATAGACGACTCAATAAAGAGTTGACTGGTTTCCGCTTTTGCATAAAACGCTTACAATGTTAAGCGGCAGCTGTAAGCTAGTTTGGATTATCTCCCCTGGCATAAACGAACCCTCTCAGCGCGGCAAACTGTAGATCCTGCAGAGAAAGCTCGTTATGAGCCGTCTCATCTGGACCTACACTATTTGTGCGGGTATCCGTATCAGTCTACAGGGTCGGAAGGGTTAACATCGGTACCCACGTGTGATTCGTCTATTTGAGGCCGTGCACGACAACTCCTATTAGAAGACTGCGACTGTCAAAGACTCGGATCAGCCTGCACGCCCACGAATTTTCCATTATACGCATGAGCCTTATCTGGGCTTACCAAAGAGCACCGCCTGACCAAAGAGTAACAAGCGAAGATTCAGACAGAGCTAGTATGTTCAATACAGGCTGATCTGAGTCGGAACCTGTCGCGCACTGACTTTTCTTGAAGACGCTATATCATTCAGACGGACAGTACTCAAAAGTGAAGAGCATATCTAAACAATAAATTAAAGAAACTTCGTTGATTAATCTTCCATAACACTATTCTGAGCTGCTTTTTATCTTACAAATCAATGACACGAGACGGTGTTGAGCGCCGCGTGTCAAACCTGACTCGACACGCACGTGATTTCATAATTACGGATTTTAGACATTGTTTGTGTTGTTTGTAATTACCTGGACAAAGGGGAAAATTAAAATATTGATTTATTTATCAATGGCCTATTATGACTTTCATTAACTGAGAGACCGGCGGCGCCGCATCTTACATTTTGTTTTCCTTTGTCATGGTCCGAGTTCGAGATACGCGGTAGTAAAAACTGTGAAATATATATTCAGGGACTGAAAATGATGGACGAGAGAGCCGAAGTGTCGACATAAAAGTAGTTCGACATACGCGAAGCTGAAATACAATAAATATATAAGGAAAATAATCAGGACTTAGAAATCAATTCGACATAAGTGATAGGATCGAGATAAGAGGGGTCGAGATAACGAGAGTCAACTGTATATTATGTATTGAGATATATAAGGAAATATTCTCACATTTCTTACCGAAAAAAAAAAATATCATTCATAACTCAAGAATTAATTAATAAGTAATCTTACTTATTTCTCCATGAAGATGGTATGTTGTATGTACTTATTATTAATATGTATAAGAATAGAATGTAAGTTTTGAAAAAAAAACTAAGAATGAACCTTCATATATAAAACATATTTTCCCAGTTTTAGTCAAAATGCCGCTAATTTTCCCAATTCCAAAGGCCGTGGCCCCTTTCCCAAAAATGGGTGTGAGAGCACTGTACCCACTCTTATCTAGACCTATGTCCATGAATAGATGAGGAAGTTAGAGGGGGTAAGAGAATTACTGAATAGGTTTTAGCTGGGCTACAATATCTGTCTAGAAAAGATAGGTAGCAGAACAGATGTTTGCAAATCTTTAGAGTGTTTGAATGAATAAAAAAAAAAAAAAGAAAAAAAGTCGACATTGTCAGACAAGTCTTGAGTCAGTTATGATAGAGTTCTTGAAGTTTTATGGCTGTTAAATTGCATTCATACATAAATGATTTCCTTTGTTTTGTATTATAGCATTTGAGTACACCACAACCTCTTTTGAGAATTTTAAAGTCTTGGCTGTAAGTTGCATCAGGTCAGGATGACATGTTATATGACAATTTGGGTGGCAGTGCAAGTAAAAGGCTCTTTATGCACCCAACTTTGAAATACAGTCGACTCTCGTTATCTCGAATTCCAAGGGACTCTCTGAAATACTTCGAGATATCCGTAGTTCGACATATCAGGTTTGCAGAATTGAGGAAAAAAATAATTTGATTAGCCACATTTAACAAACTGATAGGTAATTGGACTTTTGAAGTTAGGGATCTATTGAAAATATTGTGGAAAAGAGGAGAAATTGCTCCTTAGGAGCAATTTCTCCTCTTTTCTACAATATTTTCCATCTGTTGTTAGGTTTTCATGTATAGGCAGGGACCAGATTTTCACTTCGAGATAAGCGGTTATTCGAGATAAGCGAGGTCGAGATAACGAGAGTCAACTGTAGTTTGAGATGCTTATTGCTTTTTGGATGGGTTTAACCAAAAAAATCTATCCTTTAAAATATTGATGTCCAGGTTGGCGTTTGATGTTGTCCCAGGTTTATCTTGTGGTTAACCTTTATTCAAAGTGATATGTTACCTTTTTTCTTCAGTGGATTGCTTTCATATTTGATAGGGATAAAGAGAAGGATCAGGAGGCATGTCACATGCAAGAGAGACAACTCTCACTTTCTTGTTATGTACTTTTCTCCCCTGAAGTCATTCCAGGTTTACCTTTTGGTTTACAATTTTTTCAAAGTGATATGTTACCTGTATTCTTCAGTGGATTGCTTGTATATTTGGTAGGGATGAAGAGGAGGACCAGCAGGCATGTCACATGCAAGAGAGACAACTCTCACTTTCATCATTATGTACTTATCTTCCTTGAAGCAGAAATCTTGTACAGGCCATAACTTACATACTGTTTGATAATTTGATAATATTTGGTAAGGACACATATCAGGTCAAGTAGGAGTGTTGCATGCAAGAAGAACAACTCTTGCTCTCAACTTTTTCTAGTTATCTCCCCAGAACAAATTTCTAAGCCAAATACTTGTGCACTCAATAATTTCTTAATGGTTTGAAATATGTTGATAATATTAAACAGAGGCATAGATAAGGACCAGAAGAGGTCCTGTGTGTAAGAGACTTTCTCCTGAACTTATCTCCCCTGAAGTCGTCCCAGGTTTACTGTTTGGTTACCCTAGTTTGAATGCGTTTTTAAAAAAATCCATCCTTTAAAATAGCGATGTCTGAGCGGGCAACAGGCATCTTCCCAGATTAACCTTTCGGTTAACCTTTTTTCAGTTATTTGTTACCTTTCTCCATCAGTGGATTGCTTTCATATTTGGTAAGGATGAAGAGGAGGACTAGTAAGTGTTTAATGTGCAAGAGAGACAACTCTCATTTTCTTCATTATTCAACAAACCTATCCAAAATGCTGTTAAGCATTTTTCTTGTT
The DNA here is from genome assembly GCA_964016985.1 of Anodontia alba. Lineage (NCBI taxonomy): Eukaryota > Metazoa > Mollusca > Bivalvia > Lucinida > Lucinidae > Anodontia > Anodontia alba. The sequence goes on along the minus strand of OZ024832.1, from coordinate 21,090,839 downwards.
CAAAGTGATATGTCACCTTTATTCTTCAATGGATTGCTTTCATATTTGGTAGACATGAAGAGGAGGACCAGTAGGTCTTGCCCCATGCAAGAGAGACAACTGTCACTTTTTGTTATGTACTTATCTCCCCTGGAGCCAACCTCTTGTGCAGGCCATAATCCCATACTGTTAAAGATAATTTGATAATATTTGGTAGGGACATATATCAGGTCAAGCAGGTGTGTTGCATGCAAAAAGGATAACTCTTGCTCTCATTGTTTTCTAGTTATCTCCCCTGAACATATTTCAAAGCCAAATTCTTGTGCACACCATAATGGCTTGAAATGGTTTTAAATATGTTGATAATATTTTGTAGAGGCATAGATTGATTGATTGATTGAGTTGGGGTTTAACGACACGTCAACCCTTGTGGGTCATTTTGTGTCGTCTCCCAGAGAAAGGGAGAAAAAAGATAGAAGAGATAGTAGAGGAGATGAAAGAGAGGGACAGGGAAGAAAGAGGAACAGGAATGAAAGTGAAGAAACAGAAGAAATAAAAACATCCCCCTCTACCCTTACCTGCTACAAGGATAGCAGGCCTTGCCCAGCTGTAAGCCAATATCAGTTGGGCGCCCCAGTGACGTAAGATAAAGGACACCTTCGCACCACCCAACCACCCCTTAGAGGCATAGATAAGGACTAGAAGAGGTGTCACGTGCAAGAGAGTTAACTCTTACTTTCTTCATTATGTACTTATCTCTCCTGACACTGGCCATAACTCCTGTACTGTTTGAGATATTTGGCATATATCAGGTCAAGTAGCAGTGGCACATGCAAGAAGGACAGCTCTTGCTGTGTTTTGTTTACCTAGTTATCTACCCTGAACAACCAAATTCTTGTGCACTCTATAACTTCTAAATGGTTTGAAATATTTTGATATTATGCAGGTTGTAGCTTCAGTTGCTAAGCCTCTTCCCAGCATTTTTTTGATAAAACTGTGTTTTTGGATGTTTGTTTTTTTTTTTCACAGAAAATTTTTTTTCTTTAAAATAGCAATGTCTGGGTGGTTGGGGTTTTCCGAGATTTGTTTACCTTTTGGCTAACCTTTTTTCAAAGTGATATGTTACCTTTATTCCTCAGTGGAATAATCTGTCTATAATGCCATTAGGCATTTTTCTTGTTGGTTAGTCTAGGGTGATGAAACTTGGTGAGCTTATTTGGGCTGAGGAGTGGATAACATATGATTAGTTTCTGAAAAAAAAAAAAAAAAAAAAAAATCTCATTCATTTTATTAGAGTATGCCCCTTTTTAGCTCACCTGAGCTAAGTGCTCATGGTGAGCTATTGTGGTTAGTCAATGTCCGTCGTGCGTCGTCCGTTGTGCGGCATCAACAATTGCTTTAAAAGCCTACTCCTCCTACACCCCTGGGCCAACTGACTCGATACTTGGTTGGAAGCATCAGGGTGACTTGTAGATCAAAAATAGCTAAAATCGTGCCGATCGGAAATCCAAGATGGCCGCCATTTTGAAAATCTATTTTTTGCTTCTATTCCTGAACCGAAAGGCCAACTGACTCCAAACTTGCTAGGAAGCATCAGGGTGACTTGTAGATCAAAACTAGCTAAAATCGTGCCGATAGGAAATCCAAGATGGCCGCCATGGCAGCCATCTTGAAAATCTATTTTTTGCTTCTTCTCCTAAACCCAAAAGCCAATTGACTCCAAACATGGTAGGAAGCATTGGGGTGACTTATAGATCAAAACTATCTAAAATCGTTCCAATCGGAAATCCAAGATGGCTGCCATGACAGCCATCTTGAAAATCTTTTTTTTGCTTCTTCTCCTGAACCGAAAGGCCAATTGACTCCAAACTTGCTAGGAAGCATCGGGGTGACTTGTTTAAGCAATCATCATGAATCTTGCTCGAAATGTTTTTCTTGATGATTTCTAGGTCAAGTTCAAAACTGGGTCACCTGGGGACAAAAACTAGGTCACCACAGTGGCCAAATTAGGGGAAAACCTTGTTATCACTCTAGCGGTCACATTTTTCAAGCTGTCATCATGAATCTTGCGTAAAATGTTTGTCTTGATGATTTTTAGGTCAAGTTCGAAACTGGGTCACTTGGGGTCAAAAACTAGGTCACCTTACCAAATCAGCTAAAACCTTAACACTCTAGCAGTCACATTTTTGAAGCAGTCATCATGAATCTTGATTAAAATGTTTTGTCTTGATGAGATCTAGGTCAAGACTGAAACTGGGTCACTTGGGGTCAAAAACTAGGTCACCGGGCCAAATCAGCAGAAAACTTTGTTAACACTTTAGCAGTCACATTTTTTAAGCAGTCATCATGAATCTTGCTCAAAATGTTTGTCTTGATGATTTCTAGGTCAAGTTCGAAACTGGCTCACCTGGGGTCAAAAACTATGTCACCTGGCCAAATCAGCGGAAAACCTTGTTAACACTCTAATGGTCACATTTTTCAAGCAATCATCATGAATCTTGCTCAACATGTTTGTCTTGATGATTTCTAGGTCAAGTTTGAAACTGGGTCACTTGGGATCAAAAACTAGGTCACCGGGCCAAATCAGCAGAAAACCTTGTTAACACTCTAGCGGTCACATTTTTGAAGCAATCATCATGAATCTTGCTCAAAATGTTTGTCTTGATGATTTCTAGGTCAAGTTCGAAACTGGGTCACTTGGGGTGAAAAACTAGGTCACCAGGCGAAATCAGCAGAAAATTTTGTTAACACTCTAGCGGTCACATTTTTGAAGCAATCATCATGAATCTTACTCAAAATGTTTGTCTTGATGATTTCTAGGTCATGTTCGAAACTGGGTCACATGGGGTCAAAAACTAGGTCACCAGGCCAAATCAGCAGAAAACCGTTACCACTCCAGAGGTCACATTTTTTAAATAATCATCATAAATATTGCTCAAAATGTTCATCTTGATGATTTCTAGGTCTAGTTTAAAACTGGGTCACTTGATATCAGAAACTAGGTCACTGGCCAAATCAAAGGAAAATCTTGTTGATGCTCTAGAGTCACATTTTAATAATAATAATAATAATAATAATCGACCTTATTTATAGAGGGTAACACATTTAGTAATCTAGTACTAATCTTCCATGTGGCCCTCTTTTTTCCTGGGTAGAAACCAGTACTAAGCAATGTGGATAAAGTCTCTTGCTCAAGGAAACAACACTTTCTGTTAGTGGGGATCGAACCCGGTACCTATCGATCTCGAGTCCGACGCTTTACCACTGCACCACAGTGCTCTTTTTGAAGTGATCATCATGAATCTTGCTCAAAATGTTTGTCTTGATGATTTCAAGGTGATATATATTTTTCTATCCAGTGACTTTCTTAAGTTTTTCCATTTAGGTCAGTTTCTCAGTAATTATTGGTCCTACAGAGTGATATTTGGTACTTGTGAAGTGTTTGTGTTTAGGTCAGTTTCTCAGTAACTATTGCTCCTACAGCCAGTGATGCTTAGTACATGCATACATCTTAGCATGACCTCTTGAGTGCAGTCATCCATATTTGACCTTGACCTTTATTTCACAGTCCATTAGACATGCTACATTGTCTTACTTGTTAATATAATCATTTTGAATTTTGATCAGAATGTTTGCCTTGATCAGTTCTAGATCAGGTTCTCAAAGTGCTATGATGTTCAGGTGAGCGTTACAGGGCCATCATGGCCCTCTTGTTTCAATTTGGCATTTTATAGGGACAAACATATTGTTGGGAACATAGTGTTTTATAAACACATACTTAGTTGGACTTCCCGTTGAATCAATCTTTCAGTACACATGCCCTGACCTGACCACATGTTAAGTGCTTTGCTTGAAGTTTCCCCTCGACCTATAGCTTACTTGAGCAAACAGTATACATCCTGGGAGACTGCGTAGGCTGGCCTGAACTTTTGCTGTTCACATATGCTATAATGGCTCATTTTCCATGATGCAGCTCATTTGTGTACTTACTTATCTCGAGGTAAGACAACTTTTTGGGTCTATTGTTTACAGTCAAGCCATAGTACACAAACACCAAAATTTCCTTAAGGTTGCTGTCCACTTGATTATCATTATCATTGATCAATGTAATCCAATGGTGCATTAGATGAAATCCAGGTAACGGTTATTTATAGCCGCGGTATTCTTGTCGTTGTGACTTCAGAGTGCTGTTGATGAAGGGTTATCTTTAAAACCAGGACTGGGACATTTTGGACATTGGCAAACAGTGCAGACCCTGATCAGACACTGCAGAATGAGGTGTGTGATTCACTTCTGCACTGTTTGCTTAAATTACAGGGGAATTTAAGAGTTAGATGAAACAGTATTTAGTCACAGTCTTACACACATGTTTTCATGTAGACATAAGAAAAATTCCATGAAACTATGGACTACTTTTCTTTCACTGATTAGAGCAATGTGAGAAAACGTGCCTTCTGAAGTATGCCAAACAAAGACTTATATCAGCCTGCGTATCCACATAATCTCTGATTAGTCTTTATTGTCCGCATGAAGAAACTCAGCACCTTTGGCTCTCAAAAATGTTTGGTATGAAGATTCTAACCAGACTGCCTAAATATGCAGGCTGATCTGAATCTTTGTTGGGCGCACATTTCCAAAGGTACATTTTCTGGCATTACTGCTCAATTTGTTCTTTGTCATTTTTTGTTTTTGTTTTTCTTTTATCAGGGAGGTGTCGCACCTGAACAACAGGATACCAGGTTTGGAAACTACTTTAGAAAAGTCCAAGAAAGATTTGGAAGATACAGACACAAGAGAACAGCAGATTACAGAAGAGGTACTTCAAACATGACATAAGAAAAAAAAAAAAAAAACACAAAAAAAACACACTTTATTTCTGCATGAAAATGTATGTTGTGGGTACTTGTTAGGCGCTTCTAATGACTACCCACAACATACAATTTCGTGGAGAAATAAGAAAAATATCACCTGGATACCCACTCTTATCTTAAGCACCATAAAGAATAAAATATTTAACAATGTAAGCATGTTGAACTTGAAAAGCCAAAAAGTTAATTAATGGCTAAAAGTTTTAAATTATTTCAAAAATACATAATAGCATCTTTAATTTTTAGAATTCATCTTTATTATTTGAACTGAAACATCTTTATCATTTGAACTGAAACTCAATAACATAAACATACCGATAAGAAATTACAGGTAAAGATTCATCTTTGCACCTGGCCATTGACACTTAAGCAAGACCATATGGTCTAAATTATTAAAACAACAAGTGTCAAGAAAAAATGTTTGTTCAAGGGAGCTCAGGATATCAAGGATGAAAATAATCAATGTCACAAATTATTTTCTGTTTTATACAAAAGTTGTGTATATTCTTCATTTAAGAAAAAAAGAAAACATTATCGAAAAAAAATTAAATTAATAAAATAAAAAAGAGGGATAAAAGGAAGAAAAAAGAGAAAAATAATGAAAAGAAAACAAGAGAAAAAAGACTGTAGTTATAGTCACAAGACATCTGATGAACACTTTGGCAAGTATAAAATAGGTTATTCTTTTTCCTATAAAAAGTTTTGAATTTCATATACATGTATTAAGTAAACTATTAAATAAATAAGTTGATACTAGCGTTAAACTTTAGTATAATTTTTAAGTCAACTGACCTGTATAATTGAAATTACCCCTATGAATGCTGTGTAGGTTACTGAATAGATTCCAGGGTGGTCGATTCAAATCAACCAGTATTTACCATTATTTGCCATATTTTTACTGGTAAATACGCCGGCATGGAAATATTTGCTGGCATTTTGCCAACCTTGCAAATATGGCATAAAAATGTTTCTTTAAAATTGCATTAATATCCAAGAGACTGACAGCTTATGGGAAATGGATACACTGTCAAGGGAGGCAACACCATCAAAACTGTTTGATCACCATCTGAAAAGGGGTCTACTCTAAAAGAGAAGAATTTGCTCCCCTTGGAAGCAAATTCTTTCCTTTTAGTCAGACCCCTTTCAGAAAAGACTTGATGTGCAGGAAAGTAAACAGGAAGTCACAAATGTTGACTATCCTGTAAAACATGGTGGAAAATCAATCAAATATAGATTCCTGTAAAAAAATTTGGAAAAGAACTTTATGGTTGTTTTTAAACCATGCCATACGACAGTGGCAGGGTATTATGGTTTCATGTTGGTTTCTGGTGTGTCTATCCATCTGTACAAAAATGTGGTACATTAAGAGTTTGTGTTTGTCTGTCTGTCTGTCATATTTCTTCATACAAGTGGTACATTATGGGACTAAACTGACAATTTCAGTCCCATAATGTGGTCCCACAGTGCATTTTCCATAATGATAATGAAGTCCAGGAATAAACCTGAATAGTCTCATAATGGATCATTTGTGCCTTTCTTGGTGGACAATTTGGTCAGACACAGTCTCCTATTGCACCACTTTTTTGTACACTTGTGTACGTTGTCTGCCCGTTCGTATTTTAATTTCTGGATGATAGTTTGAGTAAATGTCAGTGGAGTTTCACCAAACCTGACATGTGCATTGATATTGTGGAGATCTAATTTGTGATTATTAATGGGTAATTTTTCATCAGTTTTTGACAGTAAGCTGCCCACCACACAATAGTGTTAGGTTATTATCGTAGCAAGCCACCTTGAGACAAGTATTGCATTCCCCAGTCCAGGCCCCAAGGTTTTAAAACTTTTTTCTTGCTCAGCTCAGCTCCGCATGAATTTTTCTCTACTAATAAATATGAATATGTCATCAATAATTGGCATTTTCATATTTATTAGCAGAGAAATTTTCAATGCTTAGCTGAGTTAAGCAAGAAAAAATTTGCTATTGTTAGTGATTTAAGATTTATCAGTGGGGCAAATTTCATGCTCAGCAGAGTTGAGCATGAAAAAAAGTTTATTTACCTTGGGGCCTGTTCAGTTTTCCCAAGGATTAATGTGTTTATGCCTAGCATCCCATAAAAGGGACATTGGTAAACAGTGTAGACCCAGATCAGATGCTGCAGAATGCAGCATTTGATTAGGGTCTACACTGTTTGCATTTAACACAGGGATTTCTGTAAAACTTGGTAATAATTAAAACTAATCCTACCCCTTAAATTGGAAATGGACTGGTCCAAAGACAAGGTAGAAGTTCACTTGGCATAAATGGGTTAAGAACACTTAGTAAAGTTGGCTTGGGCAGGGAGTGCTTAAAAGAGAAGAGATACGGGTTGGTTGGTTGGGGGTGGGGGGTGGTGGGGAGCCTTCTAGAGTTGGTGGTCAGAAAAGCAAACAGAGATATCTCCCTTGTAAAACTGACGGAAAATCTGCGAAGTGAATCCAGTCCCTTAATAGTTACAGACAGCAATACTACCTGCAAGTGCATTGTTGATTCATGAAAGCAAGGCTGTAAAATTGCGTGTGCAAATACACATCACCTGCCCAACCCATTTTGGTTTGTAGACCCCTAAAAGGGTAATTAGCACACCGTAAAGACCCAGATCAGAAGCCACAGAATGCAGTCCCACAGTGATGCTGCAGAATGTGGTGTCTGATCAAGGTCTACTCTGCATTAAATACAGGAATTTCATTAAAACATATAAACGATAATGAAAACTGACCAGACACATTGCTATTGGAAATAGCCAGTCCTAAGAGTTAAGGTAGAAGAGTCCACTTGTTGTAAATAGGCTAATACATGTATAATGGAAGTTAAGTTTAAAAGACCTCAAAGCATAGAGTACAACATCATTTACAGAATCTTTTTTTCAATCAGGTTTTAAAAATGTCTATAAACTTCTTATCATGTTTGCAGTTGAGATCTGTGCGACGAAAAGTGGAGGAGGCGAAAAGTGCTTTAGAATCTAGTAAAAGCCAGGGTAAGGTGATAGAGTTCATCATGGGTTTGAAGAAATCTGGAACTCTTCCAGGTGTTTATGGAAGACTGGTATGTTATAACCTTAAACTTTTGTTGAATTCATATAGATGCAGACATGTTTTAACCTTTTCAGCCCTGCAGATCAAAATATATTTTTTGCAAACAGTGTAGATCCCGATGAGATGGCTCATAAGGAGCTGTCTAATCAGGATCTACACTGTTTGCCATTCTGTTTTAATTTGTCACTGAAACCCCTGCCATTCTGTTTTAATTTGTCACTGAGACCCCTATATGGAAAAGTGGTTCTGACCAGATTCAAAGATGGAAGAGTGAACTTCTCAAAATCAGGGATGTAAGGGTTAAAAATTTTTAGCCCACATAATTTTGATTTGGGAGAAGCACGAGATCATGTCCTTTGTTATCTACCCTTGATTGTCGAAAAATTGATTGTATGATCTTGTTAACAGTTACAATAAAATTCAAGCAGTCACCTTTGAACTTGCAGAGATTGTATGTTTCTAAACAAATCCCAGATTTTGGGTAGTTTTGATCACTTATCTCTTATTATCTGCCTATGATTGTTGAAAAATTTAATATTTCCTAATGATAATCCTTGTCATGCTGAGTAAATTAAGATGCCATGTCCATTTCTAATTGTCAGCCAATTAAATTACTTGATCCAGGTTGTTTTTACAAATTTACATACTTAATGACAAACCGTGCAAATCCAGAAGCCAACTAATCTGGATCTACACTGTTTGCAAAAGGGGGCATATCTGGATTCAGCAGGACCGGGGTTAACTTGACAGAAACCACCTTTTTATCGCACCTGCTTGTAGCAGGGTGCAATATAGGCATCCGATTTTCCGTCAGTCCGTCCGTCCGTCTGTCAACATTTATGTCGACGTTCGACATTTATGTCAAAGTTAGTATTCTAATCAACTACAAGACTAAACAACCATCAAACCTTGCATGAAACATCTCCCTGACCTCCTGACTTTGCGACATAGGCGTCCGCTTTTCCGTATGTCTGTCCATTCGTCCGTCCGTCTGTCAACATTTATGTCGAAGTTCGACATTTATATCAAAGTTAGTATTTTAATCAACTACAAGACTAAACAACCATCAAACCTTGCATGAAACATCTCCCTGACCTCCTGACTTTGCGACATAGGTGCCCACTTTTCCATTAGTCTGTCTGTTCGTCCGTCCGTCTGTCTGTCCGTCTGTTAACAGTTCTGTTATGTCGAAGTTCGACATTTATGTCAAAGTTAGTATTCTAATCAACTACAAAACTAAACAACCATCAAACCTTGTATGAAACATCTCCCTGACCTCCCGACTTTGCGACATAGGTGCCCGCTTTTCCATTCGTCTGTCCGTTCATCCGTCCGTCTGTTTGTTAACAGTTGTGTTATGTCGAAGTTCGACATTTACGTAGAAGTTAGTATTCTAATCAACTACAATTCTACAACAACCATCATACCTTGCATGACACATCTCCCTGACCTCCTGACTTGGCAGGTATGTTGACCCAGTGACCTTGACCTATATTTTGCGCTCAATTGACTTTGCCACAATTTACGTTGACGTTCCAGATCTTCTCGACTATAAGGCGTACAACTACCAAACCTTGCATAGTGCTTCTCCTAGATGTACTGACTTGGCAGGTACCTTGACCCGGTGACCTTGACCTATATTTTGTGCTCCAGTGCCTTTTACACATTTTATGTCAACGTTCAATATCTCCTCAACTATAAGGCCTACAACCATCAAACCTTGCATAGTGCTTCTCCTCAATGTACGGACTCCGCAGGTACCTTCACTGGGTGACCTTGTCCTATATTTCGCGCTCCATTGACTTTTACACCTTTTACGTCACCCTTCCATATGTCCTCAACTGTAAGGCCTTCAACCACCAAACCTTATATAGCACTTCTTCTCGATGTACTGACTCGGCAGGTACCTTGACCTGGTGACCTTGACCTATATTGTGCACTCCAGTGACATTGACACATTTTATGTTGATGTTCGGTATCTCCTCAAATATAAGACCTACAACCACTAAACCTTGCATAGTGCTTCACCTCATTGCACTGGCTTGGCAGGTACCTTGACCCAGTGACCTTGACCTATATTTGATACATTTTACATTGATGTTTGATAACTCCTCAACTATAAGCCTACAACCACCATACCTTGCATTGTGCTTCTCCTTGATGTACTGAATTAGCAGGTACCTTGACCAGTGACCTTGACCTATATTTCATGCTCCAGTGACTTCTACACATTTTACGTCAACGTTCCATTATCATTGGGCTGTATGATACGAAAAGTCAGTGCTGAAGATATAGCCATTAGAGGAAATGGGTCTGGCCTGGAATATATGTGCCCCACTAGGCACTTTGTCTACATTTTTTTCAACCCAGTTTTCCAAGTAAGCACTGCTAAGAATGAAATAAACTTATTTAATAACCAGGTTCTGATTGTGGCTCCTGTGACTTTTGCCCCAGCAGGTGCGATGACGCCTTCCGCGGAATTCTTGTTATTTGTTATGAAACATTTCAGGATGTTTACCTGTAACAGGCTTTCAAGCAGGCCCTACTTTTCTCTTATTTTTTTTTTTTTTTTTTTTTCTGAAAATGCCCTGCTATCCCTACTTTTTACTCCAAAATTGTTTGAAGTGACCAAAAATTGTAATTTTTTTTCCTCGCTTGCTTTGATTGCTCAGAATTTGTAAAAATCAGATCAACTTAATTTGAGCAGCCACAATGCAAAAGTTTATAAAATATTTTACTTAGTTGTAACTCCTTTTTTGGAGTCTTTATTTTAGTTTTTCCTTTCCATGGTAATGTAGTGTTATTGTTCAGAGAAAACTTTGTTTGCTTATTATATCTTTTTCTAAGTCTGAAAATACTAAGAAGATCCCTGCTATCCCTACTTTTCATGATTGAAATTCCTACTTTTGCCCTACTTTTTCAAAATTTGAGCTCTCCTTTATTCCCACTTTTTTGATTGAGGGCACTTGAAAGCTTGCAGTAGTGAACTCTTTGTAGAGATCACAACTGGGCCATTTGGGATCAAAACTATAACAATATGTTTTCTCACTAAAACAACAAGACTTATCTCAGAATATCATCACAGCTATCATTTGGGCTGTGTCAAGCTAAAAAGTGCATTGAAACATGTGCAAAATACACAGAATCAGAAAAGTGAAGTATCACGCAGGCCTTTGCTCTCCATTTATACATTCTGTATATAATACAATAATTCTGTTAGCAGACAGTGAAAGCCCTAATCAGACTGTGGATGCACAGGTAGATCTGGTCCTTCACTGTATGCGTATACCCGAAGACATGTTATCTGGAGCTAGTGTGTTTTATATGTATACAGGGAAATCTTGGTTGTATAGATGAAAAGTTTGATGTAGCTATATCAACAGCATGTGGTGCTCTGGACCATATAGTTGTTGACACAATAGACACAGCTCAGAAATGTGTGGAGTTTTTGAAGAAAAATAATGTGGGTAGTGCTACTTTCATTGGCTTGGACAAAATGGCAAGATGGAAAGACCATGCCAATAGAAAGATAAATACGTAAGTAGTGTAGAATCTACATAATTTGAAGAAAACATCAAGACTTAAAAATTTTTATTTGCGTTACAGACATTGGAACTAGGTGTCATTGTAGCAGAGCTTTGTTTTTCTTTTTTTTTGTGTGTGTGTGTTTGTTTTGTCATAAAATCAAGTCACAGATCTTATAAAAATGGTGACAGCAGGATGATTCTAACTCAGCCTCTGAACATTTTCATAGAGAAGTACTGTCGACTCTCGTTATCTCGAAATCCAAGGGACTCTTTGAAATACTTCGAGATATCCGTATTTTGTCATATCAGATTTGCGGAACTGAGGAAAACAATCGAACAACCACCTTTAACAGAATGAATCTTTAAGTTGACTCCTAAGTTATAGATATATGGAAAATCTTGTTGAAAAGAGGAGAAATTGCTCCTTAGGAGCAATTTCTCCTCTTTTCCACAATATTTTATTGCCTGTTGGTAGATCTCTGTGTTAAAACTGGGACCAGATTTTCACTTCGAGATAAGCGGTTATTCTAGATAACGAGAGTCTTCTGTACTTGTACAGTAATTGCATTGAATATTTGAACATTAGAACTCCTCATGATACTTATCCTTAAATTTGAACAAGTACCTGATAAAGGGTCTAAAAATTGCTGGCCGAGTGGCAAACCATAAACTTTGATCAAATTGCTCCTAGTAATAAACAGCAAAAATAACTACAAAGCCACAACTTGCCTACTTCTGTTGATCTACTAAACATCAGCCTTCACACTGTCGTAAATGCTATTCCAATATCTAAAATAGTGCTTGCACTTTTAGATATCACTGCTGTTGGCAGACACATGTTTGTTTTTTTTGTTTTTGTTTTACAACAGATCGCATATGTTGTGAAGAAGGAAAATATTTTTTATGCATAACTATAGATAATTGGGATGCACAGATAAATATTTTAACTTCATAATACATTAACCTATAGATAATGTGCTATTCTATTCTGTTTTCACACCTTCCACAGAAAAAACGACCTTTCAGTCGTTAATTAAAGTCTTAAACCAGAAGGTCCCTTAGGCAGTTACCTGTGTGACGTAACTCTTCCCGCTCAATTGACCACGTGTCAGTTTCTTTTCTGTGGACAAAGAAATTCAACAAGGATTATTTACCTGTGATAGAAATTTGGATTATTTCTTTCCTCACGGATAAATTTATGTATCCTTGTGTTTCTTTTGTTTATTTATCACTCCTTTCACTTTCTGTGTTATTATTTAAAATTTTCAATTTTCGATTTCATGTATTTTTGACTGGTCTTTTTCCACATGCGTTTTGGCGACTCTCGCTTTTCGGCACAACGCTCGTGCGCGATCGGTTCGATAGTCGTGTTTATATATGCAGAATATTTTTGTTCTTTTAGTTCCAGGTTATTCAGCAATTACGATATGTTTTTTCCTGGACTTTTGTTTGCAGAGATCTTCAGTTGGCTAAAGATTCTCATGGTGGAGAAGCTGATTGTAAAGAACTTGTCAACCCTTGATGGGTTATAAGACAATTCTTTACTGATGGGAGCCCCACCCCATATGGCTATACTGCCGGGGTAAAACCCATCAAGGTGGCATCTTTGGGTACTTAGTATCCTATAAAGTCTAAGTCCACCAGTCACCAGTCATCCAGTCACCAGTCACCAGTCACCAAACCAAGCTCCAGTCAATCAGCTTCACCAGTCACCAGTCAATCAGGTGCCAGTCAACCAGGCACCAGTCACCAGTCATCCAGGTGCCAGTCAACCAGGCACCAGTCACCAGTCACCAGTCACCCAGTCACCAGTCACCAGTCACCAGTCACCCAGTCACCAGTCACCAGTCAACTAGTCTCCAGTCAATAATTTAATTATTTTCTGGAAAGACTTAGTTTCTGACATATTTCACCGGACAAAATAGTCACGTATACTAACTTCCGGTCATTATGTCTAATTATTAAAAAAATTTTTCACTGGGCAAAGTATCAGTAATATTTCTGATACTTATACCCGGTCATATTATTATATTATTTCTGATTTTTCACCAGGCAAACTTTTACAGAAAGTGTCTGGTCAATTTTTGCCTAATAATTAATTATCTTCGGGAAAAAGTTTCGAATACTTGTGCCCGCTCAGTTTTCATATATAATCTCCCTTTTTCATCTGACTAGAGTTACGAATACTACTATCCGATCAATTTGTCAAATTACTTGAAACTTTACCGGGCAACAGTTACGAATATTAGTGTCCGGTCATTGTGTCGGGTATCTAGTGTCAAAATAATGATTACTAATTCCCGAACAATCTATTATCGTTCATAGAGCTCCATTCACGTTTAAGTCAATGGATATAGGTTATTAAGTGAAATACATAATAACTTTTTATACAAAAAAAAAAAAAAAAAAAAAAAAATTCTGTACAGTCTTTCCCAAATCAGACTAGAATTTTTAATATTCCATTGACTTATTATAGGTGTGTAATTCCATTAATATTTTAAATTAACTCATGTTTTATCTCTTTTATCCGCTAGAAAGAGTTAAACTTCCGACTATAACAAAATTCTTACCGGGCAGCAGTTCGTAGACTAGTGCCAGGTCATTCAAATGATGTTTTATCTCTTTAATTCGCTAGACAGCGTTTAAATTCCGGCTCTAACGAAAATTTCATCGGGAGGCACTTCGTAGAGTAGTGCCAGGTCATTCTAACGAAATTCCACCGGGCAGTAGTTTCGTAGACTTTGTGTCGGATTACTAGTGTGTTCCAGGCTCAACATATATTTATATATAACCACTATAGACATGTATAGTCTTGGATTATAGGTTATTGAATGACAGCGATGTGTTCTAATACCTAGTAGCCATTTATATTGTTGAATTCTGTCCAGTTACTTTTGAACTTGACTTAAATTCTATATATATATTTATTATTGAAAATGAATTAAGAATTATCGGTTACGATCAAATTCGCAATTCATTCACTAAGTGTAGAAGATACTTCCAGCTATAATTATATCTCGTTTGTTCGCTACAAAGAGATTAACTTCTTACATATTCACCTTATTCGGCTCTAGGGCAAAGGTGAACTATAAAACTATCGTTATTTATAAGAAGAAAAATATACACGAAATATAAAAATTTTTCTTCTTTCCTCCCCTGTTTTTCTTCTACATGCTCCGATATGTAATCAGCATGTAATCTAAGGAGTAAATTGACAAGAAAGTAGCAATCGATCTTTTCTACTTTCTATTAATTTTTCATTCTTAAGGTATCGGAAATTTACACCAACCAGATAAATAAATTAACAGTTTATTTATTTATTCGCTACCTCTCTAGATTACTACGATTTAAAATTCTAGTTGAGGTACATATTTTCCTTTTGCCTTTTCTACATGGAAAATAGTTGATCCGATAAGCTATTATTCTATTTTATACTATCTTTTGATTGATTATATTAGAGTCTAGGTCAGTCGTGCTCTGTCTAAACTCTGCTATAAAATAATAAATAAGAAAAAAATCTTATATTTAGGCATAGATATAATTCGATACGTTCTTTACTTTGCCTGTTTTATTTTTTCTTCTGGATCATTTAAGACTACGATAGCAATATACCAGATATTTTTGCCTCAGTAAGAATCTATTACGCTGAAGATTCTTCATATTGGAATAATAATTTTATTATGATTATAATTCTAGACCCAATTAATCCTCGTATATTATAGGTCTACTTTATCTTATTGAGGAATAGTTTTGCTTCGACTAGCTCTATACCTCTAATATTTTATTTATAACTAGAGTCCATGTCAATCAAAATTTTCTTGCACTTTGGTATTGACAATGGATACATATTTAGTAAAGGCATTAATTATTCAGTACGTGACAGATTATTATTGCCTAAATTAGATTTTATATACAATACTTTCCTTTTGATATTTTGTTTTATTGACTTTGTAACTATTCAGAAACTGCCAAAGTCAATCATTTCCTTCCTCTAAACTTACCGAAGCTCTAGATTATGTTGATATATATTTTTGATATATGCTTAGAGGTTAATTAACGAGAGTTTACCTCATAATAGCAGATATTATTATAATTATATTAATCAATCTATAGTCTAGGCTTAAACAAAAGGGAAAACATCCTTAATTATTAGTATACGAGCCGGTAAAGAATTAAGACACTCTTAATTATCTCTTTACCCCTCCTTTATGTTTACATTCGTTAAAGGGATCATAGTAATTCTCGCTAAGAGTTCAAGTTCAGTTTGCGAATAATGCAAAGATTAATATCTTGATTTCCAGTCCGCATCAAAAATGGTCTATATATATAGATAAATATCTTTCCGAAACTGGATATTTATTTATTTTTCCACACAATAAGTCATTTCAAGATGTCGATGATTTTGAAATGCACTGCTTCAATTTATAATATAAAATATGTTTATATTAACTTCACAACTCGCCGGCCTCGGTGGCTCAGTTGGATGCGCCGTCCGACTGGAGACCAGGAGGTCGCGGGTTCAACCCCCGCCGAGGTCGGCAACATTCTTTCGTGGAGATTGATCATGAAATATTTTCTACGGTCATTCTCTCCCTTCCGCTGATTCAAGAAGGGCAGTTGTCAGTTTCTGGCGAAAGAATGTGCACAATACTGGTTAACCGCTTAGAGGACTAAGCCTGCCCAGAAAACGTGTGGTTAGGTAAACTGACCGCGCTCGACATGACCCCATTGGGTTGACTGGGCCGTAAAACCTCAACACAAACAAACTTCACAACTTAGTAAGTGCTGCACCTACGTTCCTGGTCAGATCTTACTTTTGTGATACGTTTTTGAACATACTGAAAGTTTTCTCCGATTATACATTCGGTAAATAAACTTTCGAGTAGTATTTATGCCTTTAAACATTCAGATTATTTGATAATTGTTGGAGATAATATATTATTCCGATATTTATATATCTATCTTCATTATTTATCTTTCTCATCTTACTTTTAAATTAGATTGACCTTCTCGCTACGTTCCAGGTTTAAATCTAGCTAACATTGTGGAACAGTCACTTTTTTATTTCCTAAACAATATTTTAACATTTTTCTCAGTATTCAGAGCATAACGACTTCATGAATACTTGAAAATAATTCAGTTCTACGCTTGTTAAACTAAGCCTGAAACAAGCCCTAGTTTTTTAGAATGGATATTATCCTTCGATTCAGTTCATGGAGATACATCCTTTTAGATCCCATTATCTCTATTTCAATCATTCAAAATTCTAATGACTAAGTACTCCTTTTCTACGTACGAATACAGAATATCGAGTCACTGTTGCTGCATATTGGTTAAAGATTAAACAAATTTTATCTTAAACCTATATGACGTTAAATTAATTATTATCTCTTTCATATACATGTTTTTACCCTTCCGTCAGGGATCGCGGTAATAATATTATTACTCTCTATGGTTTACACATAGATCTCGAGAGTATATATATGTATTTTCTTCCTGAACTCATTTGCGAGTACGTAATTTGATATTTCAGGAATTACCAATTATGCAGACATAGATTTTATTCTATTAATATTCAATTCTAAAAAAAAATTGATTGAATGTTTATCTATAAAATTTCCGGGCAGTAATTTTATAGAGAGTTATATGTTTAATACTTCCTTGCTTAAATAATAGTTACGCTTAACCTATGATTTATAGCGGGAATTTTGTTCAGTAGTATAATTTTTATTTAGTATTAATATATTTCTTACTATTCTTAAATATGCGTATAGA
Source organism: Anodontia alba (assembly GCA_964016985.1). NCBI lineage: Eukaryota > Metazoa > Mollusca > Bivalvia > Lucinida > Lucinidae > Anodontia > Anodontia alba. The sequence goes on along the minus strand of OZ024832.1, from coordinate 21,073,618 downwards.
ATAGTAATACTATCTCTTAACTTTTAAATTAAGTGTTTTTTGAGATTAATAATCAGTATTATTGTATAATCTTTCTTCAGAGATTATCACACTATTACTTTTTCTCTGAGTCCTTCTCTTTTTATGAACATTTTGATTCATATCAAAGTGGATTTTTAACATTTCTTGATTTCCATGATTATTTACTCAGGAGTACTTTTCATGGCAATCTTCTGGTATAGAAAGATTCTATCCAGCTTATTTATTATTGTTTAATCTTATCAATACGGTAAGATTTAGCCAAACTATGACCGTCATACAGTTTGCTGCGATCAACCTTATTCTTATCTCTCTTATTCTCTGTCAAACTCTTTAGTTATGATGTTGACAGTTTATTCTTTATTTTTTGTCAGGACATCAAACGCTTTTATATGTCTATGACAAAACTAATTATCAATGGTTTAGGTTGTTTTTTCTTCCCAGCAGTTATATGCAAACTCTGTATTATTTTATTGCTTGACTAAAAATTCGTTATACAATTAGTCTAGCAATAGTTCTAACCATTATGTTTGTCTATACTTTTTTTTTTTTTTTTTTTCTTCTGATGGATAACTTAGTTATAGTTAAGTTAACTCCATCTACTTTTATTATCTCCCCTTCTTTAATTTGATCAAGGGAAATAATTACACATTATGGTTATTTTAAGTCTGTGTCTGTTCATCGGAAACTGTCCTGTCGCTCCAATTAACAGAATTTAATTAGTTTATAATTCTAATAGCTTAGACTATTACAATTACATAGCTTCACATATCTAGAATTTTATCCAAAATATCTACATATGTCAGTTATCTATAGGAAACTCCACCGAGTAGACTTTTTCTCATTTATTCAAGATCCTACATAGACTACTTACAGTGTATGGTCTTGGCTTTTTGTTTTACAAATTTTGTTTTCAAAATTTTCTATATTCCTAGCTTACTTTGCGATGGAATATTTATGTTATGTCTCAATGACTCCCTTTTCTTTTTGAAGCCAATTGTTGTTTCCCAAAAAGAAAAAAAGAGGGGGGGGGGGGGGGGGCCAATGTTAGGTCTCTGAGACTTAAGAACTGGCTTCCTCTAGAGTCTACTAATATATATAAGGTTGTTAGATCATAACACCTTAAAGCTATTTTGTGAATCTAGACCATTCTTTCTATTAAATATAGAATTAGAATGTATCTGATTCCTTTGAGTTTCCTGAGTCTTAACCAGAAGTGGTGAGATATTATTGGTGTTAGAATTAGGAGAGCACCTCCCTCCTATTCTGCAAATTCTAGCACATTATCTATAGGTTAATGTATTATGAAGTTAAAATGAAGTTTTTTAAAAGTAAAACATATTTTAACGAGTAATACTTAACCTATAGATAATCAATTATCTCCCTCCGCCCACCCTCGCTTATCTCTCCTAATTGTGTCTATTGTTTTACACATAAAAGAAACTGACACGTGGTCAATTGAGCGGGAAGAGTTACGTCACACAGGTAACTGCCTAAGGGACCTTCTGGTTTAAGACTTTAATTAACGACTGAAAGGTCGTTTTTTCTGTGGAAGGTGTGAAAACAGAATAGAATAGCACATTATCTATAGGTTAAGTATTACTCGTTAAAATATGTTTTACTTTTAAAAAACTTCATTTTCTTGTTTTGAAAAACAGGGATGGGAAACTTCAGGATTAATCCGGATTTCAGGATTGAGAACTTTCATTTTAACATGAAAAATCACTTTTACTCTTGTTCACAAGACCATCCTCCTGTGTCACTTTGTGTCATTTGGGTTAATATATGTCTGAAATAACTTTAAAAACTAATAATTAGTTGCATAGCTCCAGATAAGAGGGAATATCCACATAATAATTTTCTTATTTCTCAATAAATAAAAACATGTTGTGGGTACTCATTAGAAGCGCCTCGAGGAGGCGCTTCTAATGAATACCCACAACATATGTTTTAATTGAGAAATAAGAAAAATATTAGTAGTTTTTGGACTAGATTTCAGGATTGATAATTAGTCACTAGTCCCACCCCTGAAAAAACTACATTGCAGATATGCATTACCTTTGATTTGGCAAGCACTTCCAGTCTTTTTTATCAGAGGAGATACAGTCAACTCTTGTTATCTCGACCGCTTATCTCGAATAATAGCTTATCTCGAACTGAAAAGCTGGTCCCTGTTTTAACATGGAAATCTAACAACAGATATTTTCAATATATCTCTATCTTCAGGAGTCAAATTGCACATTCATTTGTGAAATGTGGTTGTTAGATTTATTTTTTCTTTTTTGCAAATCTGATATGTCAAGGTATGGACATCTGGAAGTATTTCAGAGAGTCCCTTGGACTTCGAGATAATGAGAGTGGACTGTATAAGGAAAACGTCAATACACTGCAACACCATTATAACGCGGTCGGTGGGGTCCAAGGTAGCTGACCGCGATATAAGTGATCACACATTATAACAGTCAGACATAATCTCGGTCCTCATACCCCACCCACTTCTATACTATCGAAGTTCTGTGTGCAATCTGATGAAAACAGAAAATGGATACACATGAATTGTTACACATAAATAAACAATGAAGACAGCTAGTCAGTTATTTTTATACACCTAAGAAGCCCATTTCTTTTGAGAGTAAATAAATAAATTCATCCTTTCTGTCTGTTGAAACAGAAAGACCCGCAGTGAAGAGCGGGAGACTAGAATGTACTGAAAAGCCTGACATAAGTGTATTAGCCTTTATAGTTATCGTTGATGCAATACTTGTAAGAAGGCACGTGCTAGATTGGATATTAACCCTTAATGCGCCGTGCAAAATTTGCAGCAGACAACATTTTGAATTTTTTATTTATTATTTATTTATTTTTCAGGGAAAATAAGTTTTGACAGTTCATGTGAATCAACAGCTTGGCTGATGATTCACATGAAATGTCAAGGCTGTTCTCTGAAAAAAAGTAAAACTGTTTTCTACTGCAGTTGCGATTGGCGCTTTAAGGGTTAAATGAAGTTATACATTTTACACTCTCGTGCTTTTTTTTTCAGCAGCTCATTTATATATAAGTTAACCCTTATACCGCCAATCACAACTGCAGCAGACAACAAGTTTGACTATTTTTTTTTATTTGCCAGAGAAAACAGGTCCTGACATTTCATGTGAATCATCTGCCAAGCAGACAATTCACATAGAATGTCAACACTTGTTTTCTCTGAAAACAGAAAAAATAAATTAAGATTGTCGTCTACCACAAATATTGCTTAGCACTTTATGGGTTAAATATGTTCACAGTCTAGGATAACATCAAAGAGATTCGACATCCTTTGATCAGGTTTCACTCATAAATGACAGGAGGGCATTTACCGTTAGCTGATTGACAGCTACAGTTTAAACTAGCCTTTAAAGCGCTAAGCAAAAAGTTGTAGCAGACAACATTTTGATTTTTTTCGTTTAGTTTTATTTATTTAGAGTGAAATAAGTCATGACATTTCATGTGAATCATCTGTTTGGCAGATGACTCATCTGAAATGTCAGGACTTTATTCTCTGAAAAAAAAAAAAAATAGATAAAAGTAAAATTGTTTTCTGCTACAGTTGTGATTGGCGCTTTAAGGATTAATCCTTCATCGGTCACCAGGTAGATGATTGAAAAATATGACACCTATTTATGCTCTGAAATAGCCAAAAGGCAAAATATTGATGACAACTTTGGTAAAACAGAATGTGTTAATTGGTGAGGGTACGGTCATGGCTAACAATTTTTTTGACTGCTGAGTTCCGCGGAAAAAGGGCAAAACTTTCAAAATTGGGGGAAAAACTGCATGAAAAATGGGAGCCACAGACCAACCATTATAATGGTTTCCGCGTTATAAGGGTCGGCGTAATAACGGCGTTCCAGTGTAATTTGATTGAAAATGATGTCTTATGTCCAGCTATGTTTTCACTTCAGGCCGGAGAATGTTCATCGTTTATTTGATCTGGTGAAAGTTCAGGATACAGCTATATTGCCAGCCTTCTATTTTGCTCTTCGTGATACGCTTGTTGCTAATGACCTTGAACAAGCTACAAGAATAGCCTATGGGAAGACCAGATACCGTGTTGTTACTTTACAGGGTCAACTTATTGACCAGTCAGGTATGTTTCTAGTACATGTAACCATTTCTGTTTAAACTGACCATGTTTGAGGTTTGAGACTTTAATACAAGACTTGGGCATTTTTTTTTCTTTTTTTTTTTTTTTACTTCTTTGAAGATTGGGGTCCATTGCCCATCTGTGTTTTAAACAAGTACATGTACATGCAATAAAGAAGCGTGATATAGTGAGGTGTGGGTGTACATGTATATTCATTTTATTTTAAAATACTAACTTTATCAGACAGGCTAAAAACTGATTGTACTTTAATTTGTAGGTAATGTACATTTATAAATGTTTACCTTGGAAATGATTCAAAAGCACAGTTTATGGTTATAAAATTTGGTGACTGCAGCAATTGTCTGAATTCTTCAAGTACCTTGATTCTCTACATCTTTCTGTGACGTTCTAAAGTATGCTTTGGAACCTTCCAGAATCTGATCATTTACTGAGTTTACACAGATACTGCATATATAATAAACAGACATATTGTGTAACGGAGCAATGGAAAGGGTGAAGTATGTGTGTATATGGGAGACGGTATCTTCAGGAATCTAATTTTTGGTATAAATAGCTTTTTTGGTATAAATAGTTGAGGAGCTGTTTTCAGTAATGGTTTTCGACTGAGATGTAGTGGTTGATTTTGGTTTGTCAGTTAAAAGTAAAATTTTAACCCTTCTGGTGCTGAACATTACATGCCCTGTCTAAGCAAACAGTGTAGATCCAGATCAGTTGGCTTCTGAAGAAGCCAACTGATCTGGATCTGCACTGTTTGTCATTAAATATACATGTGAATTTCTATCAAAAACCGGGATCAAGTAATCTGATTGGCTGGAAATTAGAAGTGACATGGCATCTTAATTTATTTAGCAAGGCAAGGGTTAATATGACCTTATTTTCAGTTTAAAACAACACAAACTTAAAAAATTGAAACTCATGATAAATATAAGCAAATGTCAATTTCCGTATAATATGTTTGTTTCAGGTACCATGTCTGGAGGTGGGAAGACTGTGTGTAAAGGAAGAATGGGATCAAGTGTTGTGTCAGATGTTGATGCCAAAGACCTTGCAAATAATGAAACGAAGTTGAAAAAGGTAAAATTACCCTTTAAGCTATTGCAAGCAATGTAGATCCAGATCAGACTGCTGGTCTCTAGATAACACTGTCAGCCATTTTTACTGCACAATACATTAACCTATAGATAATGTGCTATTCTATTCTGTATTTCACACCTTCCACAGAAAAACGACCATTCAGTCGTCTATTAAAGTCTTAATCCAAAAGGTCCCTTAGTTACCTGTGTGATGTAACTCTTCCCGCCTAATTGATCACGTGTCAGTTTCTTTTCTGTGGACAAAGAAAGTCAACAAGGATTGTTCTCTAGTGAAAGGAATTTATATTTATTTCTTTTTTCCATAGTTAACTTTCTTTCTTAATCCTTGCTTTTCTCTTGTTCCTTAATCATTCCTTCCAATAACCATGTTATTTATTTGAAATTATTGATTTTCGATTTCTTGCTTTTCTCCTCATTAAAAATCTCGTCATGAGTTTCTGCCACCGTTAATGCATTTTGCCCGTGGCAACTGAGGTCATCTCAAGGCCAAATGGGACAATCATCCATCTTGTATTCCTTGTTCCTTATGTTCTAGGTCTTCTCCTTGTTTTATTTGCAACCAGTGGACAGACGACATTTGGAAACATGCTGAGAAAAGAAGTCTCCATTCAAAGAGGAGATCTGTAATGACTCAAAGAAGAAAACAAAAGAAAGCTAAAAGGATTATGTCAGATGCTGACACTACATCCTTAGATGGGAGCACCGCCCCGAATGGCTATACTGCCAGGGGCAGGACTCATCAAGGTGGCAGCCCTTTGGATAATGAATCCATACAGGCACTGTCTACCAGTCACTGGTAAACCAGGCACCAGTCAACCAGTCACTGGTCAACCAGTCACCGGTTATCCAGTCACTGGTCAGCCAGTCATACCAGTCACCTGTCAACCAGTCACCGGTCAACTGGTCAACCAGGCACCAGTCAACCAGGCACTGGTCAACGAGGCACCAGACACCAGTCATTTACCTTAGACTACCAGTCACCAGTCAATATGTCATCAGTCAGTCACTGGTCATTGTACCTCAGCATTCTTATCCTGCGTCCATAAATAACCATGTTTCCATGGGTAGTAACTGCAAACTAGCCAGTCAAAAGAACTTGGATTATGAACACTCTATTGCTCACGAGCTGCCAAACCCAGCTACTTCAAGCAGAATGATTATCCCACTTCGGCCTGCTTTCTTGCAGATTTCGGACCCAAGTGTGATAATAGAACCACCAAATACTTATAAAGCAAATGAAAATAATGCATCACAGACTAGACTATCATGCAAAGAACAGTCTAAGAGAAGTCACAGAACAAAAAAGAAGAGAAGACAACGATCGTCTTCCTCTTCACCTTCATCTAGATCGACCTCTTCAGGTTCTTATAAATGAAGCAAGAAGTCGAAAAGGTCAAGACCTTTGCATAAAAAGAGAAGAAGATGATCAATGTTGCCCTCTTCCCACTCTACTCAAGCAGAGAATGATTTCGGTAGATACAAAAGGGCTAAAGTAGCTCCACAAGTTGCAGAGACCTCAGTTCCAATGCAACCTGCGGAACCTGTAAGTATTACACCAGTCAGTATTTCACTGGTCAATATTGCACATCATGTAACAGAAAATGTTCTTCACACGACCAAAGACTCAGGCTCCGATTCCGAAGCCGAAATTTGGTCGTTTGACAGAGCCATATATGAAGTTTTCAGGCTTCTTCCCCAAGAATTGTGCCCAAAAACTCAACAAGAACAAACACCTGCTAAACCTTTGTCAGGGATAGAACAACTAGTGGAGTCCCATGCTACTCCATTACTTGGTCTGCCTCAATCTAAAGTGGTTAAAATACAGCAAAGTTTATTCAAAATAAACTAGACATTGAAAAATGTTGCAGAGATTGGATATGCCCTCAAAACTTGGTCACGTCTCTTGCTCCAACCAAATTTTACAAGCGCTAAAACCAGTTCTTTCCTACTGACAATGTACCACCATTAGAGGCCGATGCATCCTTGTTAGATTTATCTAACAAAGGAAGAGCATCTATCCCTATGAAGGAAGCATGGGAAGAGAGGGCTCGAAAACTTATAGCCATCAATTCCCATGCTGACTTGTTTTCTTCAGCAGCATATTTGTGTCTACAACAAGAATCGATGTAGGTTGTGGCCCTTTCAAGACTTCTTGAGGCCGTAGCCAAATCGATTAAGCACGCAACAGCTATGTCCACAATATTAACAACAGAGATTTTCCAAGCTAGATGTGACACAGCACTAGCTAGTTCAAAATTACTCCTGGACAATTCTTCTTTATGAGTCGAGGAATGCCATGATCAATTCCAAGACCCTATTTGATGGTAGAATCAAAGAAGTGGCTAAAGCTAACTATGAGGCGCAGCAGCAAAGATTTTTAGCCTCAACTTCTTCTAACACTCAGGCTCACCAACAAAAGCCTTTCAATCTGCCAAGAGCTTTTAAGGTACCGAAAATTCCAAGTAAACAGTCTAGACCTAAACCTACGCAAACGTATAGGCCTAAAACACAGACTCAGTCCATTACGACAAGTAATAAGAAGGATTTCCCTAAGAGGACTGGTAACACCAGACAGTTCCCCTCCTTTAAACTTGCCTCTTCCACCATAAAGTTCTGAAAGCCAACCCTTTCCACTGTCTGTACTGCCACGTCTGGACATTCCAATGGGAGGAAGATGGGCCCACTTTATGGAACAATGGGAAGAATTCACAGACAATGAATGAGTCCTCTCTATCGTGCAAGACGGTTTCAGGATACCATTCACGGCAATGCCTCCTCTCTTACCTGTTCCGATCAAAATGAGTCCGCCTTCCTCACCGTTACTTCGAGAAGAGATCGAAGTCCTTCTCAAGAAACGGGCGGTGGAAAGGGTACAGAATCCGGGAACTCCTAGCTTTTATTCCCGAATATTCCTTGTACAGAAAATATTTTTTGAGGCACTTCTAATGAGGACCCACAACATGTTTTCATGGAGAAATAAGAAAAATATCTGTACTTTTGGGTTGGCTGAAATTATTTAAGGCTATTTATCAATATTCTTTTTTTTTTTTTTTATTGACCACAAATCTAGACTGACCCAAATAGACAGCTTTGAATTTTATATCTTTATAGCTTGCCTAAAAAAGTAAAAAAAAAACAAATGAGAAAACTATGTTTCTAAAAATAGGATTTTCTGAATAGTCATCAGTCAAGAAGCAAAAGTGACTGATGATCGATGATAATCATTCATCAGTGGCAACACTACTGATCACATTCCACATGTCAGAAGGTATGTTTTCAGATGTTGTAGCCTATTTATTCTTAAAGACTTCTTTCTACATGATACAACTAATTTCTTCATTTTCAGCTGTCTGGTGAAGCAAAACAGTGTCGTGCCAATAAAGAAAGACTTGAAGATTTTATAAAACAGCAGACTAAAGATATTCAACATGTACAACACTCTGTGCAAAAATTCAGTATGGAAATTAAGGTATGTTTTATAACGTGTTATATCATATTTAAACTTTTTGTCAATTCAAAAAAAAAAAAAAAAAAAAAAGGGACTCAAAATCAGCTGTTTTATTTTTTACCTTGAAAACTTTAGAGATCCTAATTTTGATTTGTAATGCATAGCTCTAGTCAAGAAGAGTATTCAGGTTGACATACGGCATTTGATCTAATTACCACGCTGTGAGCTTAGGTTTTTCAAAACTGTTAAATAAATATGTAAAATAACCACCTTATTGAGTGTCAAAGAAAAAAAAATCAGTTGAATATTTCATGAGAGGATTATTTTAAGATTATGCAGTATTTTTCTGATAAAATTCTAAAAGCATATGGTGTTGGTACTCATCTGAATTGCCTGGACAAGTCGAGGCAATTCAAATGAGTACCATCAGCATATGCTTTTAGACAGAAGTAGATCAAATCACACAGGCTGTAATCTGAAGACTTTTTTTAAGATTTTTGTGCAGTATTTTTTCTGATTAATTTCTAAAAGCATATAGTGTTGCTACTCTTTTGAATTGTCTCGATAAGACTAAATAATTTCTTGACTGTGCCCTTATAGGGGTCTGTGCGATAATTAGATCGAGTATGGTTTTTTACGTTTGGGTCGCAACATGGTAAAAAATACCGTCTGACATGTGTCCAATGGAAACTCATCAGCCTGCATATCTCTGCAGTCTAACAGAGTCTTCTTTGCCTGCATGAAGAAACTTTGTATCCTTGGCCATCCAAAACCTGCCAAGTAAAGTTTCTGATCAGACTGCATGATTGCAGAGGCTGATCAGAATTTTTGCTGCGCACACGTACGAAGGTATGTTTCCTGATAAATATTACAGCTGATATAAAGGAATTTTTTTTCTGAGAACTTTTAGCATTATCTGAGAAAGTCATTATGCCCCCGCCATTTGAAGAATGGTGGAAATGGCATATAGTATTGCCCCTGTCCACCCGTCCGTGTCCGAGATTGGGTTAGCGATTGGTGTTTAAGTTTTCAGGCATTAGCAATTTACATTTAAGTTTTAGGCAGGGTCATCCGTGTCCTTTGGACATATGTCCTTTGGACGCATTTCTAGTCATGTTAAAAGATGGAAGAGTCCACTTCATAAACTCGGGGTGAAAGGATAAAACATAACAAAATGTTGCTTGGAAAGATAAAACACACTAGGCTGATCAGGACCTTCATTGTCTGCTTACAGAAGCCATGGATACTGTAGTATACAGACAACCCTCTATATACTGAAACTCAATACAACGACAAAGTCGTGATAATGACAATTTGACTGTCACGAAACCGTCGCTTAAGAGGTAACAATTGATCACAAATTGTGCAATAACATTATATTTAATACTTTAGAGAAACATATGTTTTGGATATTTGTTAGAATCGCCTCAGTGAGGCGATTCTAATAAATATCCAAAACATATGTTCTATGAAGAAATAAGAACAAAACAAGACCTTTCTTACATATTAATCTACTCATTAAGTATTCTGTACAACAGCAAATTCATTTTAACGGCAACGTCTCTGGGAACAAATGCTGTTGTAACGAGGGTTCACTATATGTCAACAAACAGAGAATGCTGATCTGGACCTTTGCTGTTCGTATTTGACGTAAGAGCCCTTTTTCCATGTTGTGCATCTTATGTTATATTTTATAGGCCCTCTCGGAGCAAGAGGAAACCTTGAAAGCCCAGATAGTAGAACAAGAAGCCAGAGTAAAGGCTGCAGCTCCTGATGAAAAACAGTTGAAAGAACTGGAGAAAAAAGTTGCGGAATACCGAAAAGGTAATAAGAAATTTGTCATGTGAAAATTTTCTTAGCTCATATATATATTAACCTATTTTAGTCTGTAGAACCCCAAAAGGGTTATTGGCAAACAGTGCAGATCCAGATTGGACGCCCCATGATGCATCATCTGATCAGGGTCTCCACTGTTTGCAAACGGTTTGGCAAATTTTTCTTTAGTAATATCAAAATCACAGTCTGACATACAGAAAAGGTAATAAAATTGTTCAACTCTTCTGTTTATATACTTAGTGTGTGGGTAGTCTAAAAGGGTTTAAATAGAAAATTATCAGCTTTGATTGATATGAAAAATCTGTCACAAAGGAAATTCATAAGAAAAAGAGTTCTGAATATTTTACAGAATTATCCAGTGCTCCTGTAAGAGTGACATTGTTGATTATTCTGTTTTTATGTGTTTTTCTGCCAGTGTATAAGTACTGTTTGCTTGAAAGCGTCACAAAATTGTTTTAACTCTAGTATAAAAACTTTAAACAATGTCAGAAAAGAGCATCATTCAGCCCTTTGATTAGCAATGATAATGTCACTTAAAAGCCATGACATGAAGGCAGCAGTTTCATGACGTAATGTTGACAATTTTCTGTCTGCTTTGTGTCCCATTTGTGAAAAGAGGACATCAAAATAAAATGGAGATGCAGAAAGCAATCTAAGGCTGTTTTTTTAGCTTGCTCGGACTTTGTCCCTTGAGAGCTTATGTTGTCACCCAGTCGTTGGTGTCGGCATGTTGGCATCTACGTTAGCACAGCTTCAAGTTTTCAAAGGTCTGCATAGTTTTTTTTAATTATTTGTGGTACTGCTTTCATATTTGGCCTACATCTACCTTAGGGTAAGACCTTTGAATAGCATACACCCTCATCCCCAAGTTAGACCCTCTATATAGGTCAAGGTCAGTTCACATTTAAAGACTGTCATTTACACCCATGTTTAAGTTCTGAGTTTAAGTTTTGAAAAGTACTAACTGCTGAAGTGTTCAAGATACCGCTTTAATACTTGGTCCACACCTACTTTAGGCTAAGAAATTTCAATAGCACACACCCCTTCCTCAGTTTGACCTTCTGCCTAGGTCAAGGTCAGTTCATACTGTGTCATTTAAACCTAAGTTTTGTAAAGTGTACATAACTGCTGAAGTATTCAAGATACCACTTTGATATTTGGCCCACACCTATCTAAGGGTAAGACCTTTCAATTGCACACACCCCTTCCTCAGTTTGACCTTCTGCTAGGTCAAGGTCAGGTCAAACTTTGTCATTTATAGCTGTATTTAAGTTTTGAAACGTGTACATGACTGCTGAAGTATGTAAGATATAGCTTCCATATTTCGTCCACACCAACCTAAGGGATTCAGCTTGTAAGATATAGCTTTCATATTAGGTCCACGCCAACCTAAGGGAAGAAGTTCCAATGGCATACCCCATCCTCAGTTTGACATTCGTCCGACATCAAAATCAGGTCATACTCTGTCATTTACAGCTATGTTTAAGTTTAAGTTCTGCATTTCATGTTTAATATTTAAAGATTGTTTTCATATCTGATCCTTTCTGGTGAGCTGTGTTGTCTTCTGACAACTCTTGTTTCAATGTAGAAGTATTGATATTTTTTTTTTTCCAAGGTGCTTCTCATGAGTACCCACAACATATGTTTACATGGAGAAATAATTTTTTTTTTTTTTTTTTTTTGATACCCCATCTGAGTTGGAGCTATGGTGTGTAGAAACAGTTCATTCTCTCCCTTCTGTTGATTCAAGAAGGGCAGTTGTCAGTTTCTGGCGAAAGAATGTGCACAATACTGGTTAACCACTTAGAGGACTAAGCCTGCCCAGTAAACGTGTGGTTAGGTAAACTGACCACGTTCGACATGACCCCATTCGGTTGACTGGGCCGTAAAACCTCAACAAAAACAAAAGTATTACACTGTTTATACATGTAAAGGACAACAACTACATTTAACTGAAAAATTTCTAAGCTTCACTGCAAGGTACATGTATATTATAAAAGAAATATAAAGGCTTTGATTAACTTGTGCATACATGCTATATTGCCGTGTTCTGGGTCATAAAACTCCAACTCAATCAATCGGTCATACATACAGTGTGGATCTGATAATGACAGGGCCTTCATATTTCAACAGTAGATTATAAAGCTCTATAATTGGTGTGAGGGGTAGATAGAAAGCCCCTCAATAAGGCACTTTTAATGATTGAAAAATCCTTCCTGAAGGTCTTTGTCTGGCATCACGAGGCTTGCCGAGTAAAGCCTTGTGATGCCAGACTGTGATTGCAACGGATGGATTTTTCTATCCACCCCTCACACCCATGATAGATTCTTTTTTCTTGCACACCTTTCATTTCTGAACATAGATTTTTTTATAATGCAGTCACTTCCATTGCTGACGTCCGCCATATTGTGAGGACATTACTGTGACGTTTAATGACGTCATTACATTCAGTGAGGTAAACCTTAATGATGGAATATGTGACATCCATTTCAATCAGTGCATATCAAACATGATTTTTCTCTTACCACGGGTAGGATAAGAATTTCTATCCCAGGGTTAAATCCAGGATTTCCTTATCAGGGCCCAGTTGTTCAAAGCGTCATTAGCTTAACGAGCTCGTTAAGGGTCATTTTGTTAACTGTTTTAGCGGAGTCAATATACAGTATTCTGATATTTTTTGCTGAAAAAATGTGAGTAGCTTTTGCAAAAGCTACTCACATTTTTTCAGCAAAAAATTTCAGCATATTTGCTTATCACTCAATGTAAATTTTAAAGAATCGTTAACTAACGACATCGTGAGCTTTGAATAGCTGGGCCCTGGTGTGCAAGAATCTGCGGTATCCAGTACAACTCTGTACTTCTTATCCTGTAATTTGACATATCCAAATTATTTGGACTTGCTAAAATATCAACATTTACCCTGCTGTGGGCAGATTCAGCAGATGACAAATTGATGATAGGATCTGACACTTCTTGCAAATTGTCTCCTGAGGGGACAATTTGCATGAAGTGTCAGATCCTATTTTCTGGGAAAAAAATAAGAAAATATTGTAAAATGTCTTCTGCTGAAACTTTTACCCAGCATGCAAAGTGTTAAAACAAATTCATGAAGTGTACTATTAATGTGTCTAACTGTAAGTGCTGGGTGAATTGGAAACTGTAGACTGAGACTTTCTAACCATGTCAGGTACTGTGTATTTGTAGATTACCAGAAGGTGGCTGGGGTGGCAGAAAAACTAGAAAAAGAAGTGCAAGAGTAAGTATTATCTTGCTGTATTTTTAAGTCTCCCAATCTACCAGGAGGGGGACATATTGATTTTGGTGCGGATCCTGTTGGCGGCAGTGTTGGCGTCGGTGTGACACTTGCTTGTCTGCACAATATCTTGTGATCCAGTGGTTGGTTTCACACAAATTCCCATGGATATATAATTGGGATGTAACAAAGAACTGGTTAGATTTTGGTGACCTTGACCTAATTTTCAAGGTCACACCAGTAGAAAAAAATGAAAATTCATGGTTGGGGGACATCTGTTTTTTTCAGAAATCACTGTCAATAGTTAACACTAAGCATGCTGGATAAAAAAAAATGCAGACAACATTCTGGAATATTTTTTATTATTTTTTTTTTTTTTTACCTTTTCTTCAGAAAAAAGGGTTTGACGTTTCATGCAAATTGTCTCCTAAGGACAAATGGGGTTTGACATTTCATGCAAATTGTCTCCTAAGGAGACAATTTGCATGAAATGTCAAACCCCCATTTTCTGTGAAAAAAAAAGAGAAAATATCAGTTTGTCCTTTGCTAAATGTGCCCAGACAGTTGATGGTTAATTGACTTCGGACTTTGGAAGTGGTATCATACCTGAACAGCTGTTATTTGCGAAGTTTTTCTTAAATAGCTGTTAGACTGAAATTTTGTCACATAGCCCAGTGATGTACTGGCATATTAATGAAACAGCTGTGGTCATTGTTTGCTGTAGAGACTTTAAAGAAAGGTAAAAATTCAGGAGAATAATGGAGAATAATGATTGATCTGAACCTATATCTTTGAAGCTTTTCTGCGTGACACTTTGATCTTTTGGGTCATGCCATGCAAAAACATGTTTTTGGGCATATGCTGACAGTGAAGGCCTAGATCAGACTGCGCATCCACAGTCTGATCAGGGCCTTTTTCCACCAATAGAATCATTGGATACTACAGTATGTATGGATGGAGAGCAAAAGCCCAGATGATACTTTGGGCGCATGCAGGATGATCTGAATCTGAGCTTATCATCACGAAAACATGCCTATATAATTTTGACCACCTTAAATCCCACTTTTATATAGTAAAACTGGGGTTTACAGGGGTAAACATTATTTTTCTTATTTCTGCTCAAAACATAGATTGTGAGTACTCGTTAGAACCGCCTCGATGAGGCAGTTCTAACGAGTACCCACAATCTATGTTTTGAACAGAAACATGAAAAATACCAGAATTTTTTATCTGAAAAGTTTCATTTTTTTGGTGGTAAAATTTTCAGTATATTTGAATAGGCATGTTTTGGTAGTGTTGTGCACGTTCAAAGGCAGTTTTTTGCATGAAGTGGCACATTTTATATTCACAGCCTACATAACCAGATCATGGATATAGGAGGAGCAAAGATGGCAGCGGCCCAATCTTGTGTTGATGTGATCTCCAGACAGATAGATCAGGTGACGGGTCAGATAACAAAAGCTACTGTTGGAGTAAAAACAGCCGAGAGGTTTGTTGTGTTACTTGATATACACTAATCCTTAAAGCTCTATTAAAGCAAAAGCTGGCCTCGGTGGCTCAGTTGGATGCGCCGTCCGACTGGAGACCAGGAGGTCGCGGGTTCAACCCCCGCCGAGGTCGGCAACTTTCTTTCGTGGAGATTGATCATGAAATATTTTCTACGGTCATTCTCTCCCTTCCGCTGATTCAAGAAGGGCAATTGTCAGTTTCTGGCGAAAGAATGTGCACAATACTGGTTAACCGCTTAGAGGACTAAGCCTGCCCAGTAAACGTGTGGTTAGGTAAACTGACCGTGCTCGACATGACCCCATTGGTTGACTGGGCCGTAAAACCTAAACACAAACAAACAAACAAACTATTAAAGCGAAAGTGTAGCAGACAATATTCTGAGTTTTAGAGAAAATTAGATATTGCCTAACAGGTGATTCACAGCAAATGTTGTCTTATTTTATCTGAAAAAGGACAAAAAACAGCAACAAAAAAAATCAAAATATCTGCTGAACTTATGATCAGCACGTAAAGGGCTAATACAGAGTATTTAGCTGTCCTGTACAGAAGTATTCCATCCAAAAATTTCAGGGCCCGGTTGTTCAAAGTGTCGTTAGCTTAACGAGCTCGTTAAGGGTCATTTCGTTAACTGTTTTAGCAGATTCAATATACAATATTCTGATATTTTTGGCTGAAAAAATGTGAGTAGCTTTTACACTGCAAAAGCTACTCACATTTTTTCAGCAAAAAATTTCAGCATATTTGCGTATCACTCGATGTAAATTTTAACGAATCGTTAACTAACGACATCGTTAGCTTTGAACAACTGGGCCCAGAAGTTTAATGTTAAAGAATTTTTATGATTTATTCATAAATTCCTGCAATGATGAGGTTGATGCTTGGGCTGATGTTAGATACATGTACAAATCCAAAGTAATGTTAGTTGCATGCCCCACCACTTTCTCTTCAGTCCCTTGAAGTCAAGTTCTTGGACAACGATATTCATATGGGCCTGTCCATGCAAAAACATGTCTTTGGGTATACAGTCGAACCTCAATGGCTCGAACATCTTTGGGACCATGGAAATTTGTTCGAGGCATGGGTAGTTCGAGCCACTGAGGGCTAATCATGGCACCAGTTCAGGAAGCAAATAGCGATAATTTAGGGTATTTTTTTTTCGATTTTCTGCACAATGATTGTATGTTGAGTGTACTCATTAGAATCGCCTCGATGAGGTGATTCTAATGAGTATATACAACATACAATTCCATGATAAAATAAGAAAAAAATCCCTAAATATTTGTTTTCTTGAGCTATTGGAAGGATTTTGTAGGGACTGAAAAAAGAGTTCGAATCATCCACGGTAAACGAGCCATCCGGGTTCGAGCCATTGAGGTTATACTGTATGTAGACAGCGAAGACCTAGATCAGACCATACATCTGCACAGTCTGATCAGGGCCATTGCTGTCAGCAGACAGAATCTTTGGGTAGTAAAGAATGTTCCATTTGAGAGGAAATGATGGGATGAGATTTGGTGCATGTGCGGGATGTGAATCTGCACATTTTATGAGTGCTGGAAGGCATTTTTTGCTTGATGCAGCTCATATGATGGGGAAGACTTGTTGTTGAGATACCCTGTCCTATGACAGGTCTTGTTTCTCTTAGGCCAAAAATAAAGGTTTGTTTGTTTGCAGTTGTATACCTCCCACCAAAATCCTCCCTACCCAAAATATTTTTTGACCATTTGGGACAGCATTTTTTTTTTTTTTTTCTAAATGGAAAATTTACTATTATCACCCTAAATAGTAGGACAAACAGGCCTGAGCAAAAAGTGCAGACCTAGATCAGACTGCTCCAAGGAGCAGTCTGATCTGTGTCTACAATGTTTGCCTTTCCACCTGCACATTTTGGGTACACCATTTGTGGGGAAAATAGATTTGTTCAAATTGTACGATGTTGTTATCTCAGTGGTGTGGGTGTTTACTGTAACAGTGTGTAAAAGTTTATGTAAAATATTGTAGTATTTGGGCTATTTTTACATTTTGCAGAAAAAAAAAAAAAGGCCGACCTACCTACCCTAAGAAAAATTCATGGGTTGGGAACTGCAAACAAAGTGTTTTTTCTGCCAGGTCTTAGGGTGATAAAGATGAAAAAGATCGTAGACCAAAATGGACATGAAATTATGCTGTGGGTGTTCATTTAAATTGTCTCACCAAGCTGCTTCCAGTGAGTACCCAAAACGTTCTTGTCGAGAAATAGGATAAATGTCAATACCGTATTTGACCAAATTACTGTGCCATGCGCTTAGGTTTTTCAGAATTACTGGAAAAGCTTGTGGTAAAAAATGTATCCACCTGTACAAAGGGTACACTTAAAGAAGATCAGCGAAGGACTTACCAAATGATGCTTATGCAATGTTTTTTAGCTCGCCTGTACGAAGTACAAGGAGAGCTATTGTAGTCACCCCGGTCGTTTGCGTTTGCGTTTGCGTTCCCGTTCCCGTCACACTGCGTTAAAGTTTTTTTAAATGCTTATATCTCAACAGTCACTCCTCACAGAGGCATCAAATTTGGAACTTAGGTATCTTGGAGGGTCTTCTGAGATTCCAAGAGAATAAACCCCTGGGTTCATGCCCCTGGGTGGGGCTAGGGGTCAGAATCTAGGACACCTTTGTAATACTGTGTTAAAGTTTTTCAAATTCTTATATCTTGACTTTCACTCCTCGTAGAGCATTCATATTTAGAATTTGGGTACCTGGAGGAGTCTTCTGAGATTCCAAAAGAACATACCCCTGGGTTCATACCTCAGGGTGGGCCTTGGAGTGGGGCTAGGGGTCAAAATCTAGGACACGTTTGTAAAATCTTATATGCCTACAGGTTATAGACACAACTGGTTATACATCAGCTAACTATGTGACATCGGTTTAAGTGTAAGAGAGTGAAAGTTCATGGTGACCTACATTTTACGGTCCAGGTCATCTAGATTTCACGGTCCAGTGATTTTGCCTTATATCTTGAATACTATTTGTTGGATAAATGTGACACCTGGGATATTACTTCCATGTGACCCAATGAATGACCACTTACTATGTCTAGGTCATTGTGACCTATATTTCATGGTTCAGTGATTTTGCCTTATATCTTGAATACTATTTGTTGGATAAATGTCACATCTGGGATATTAGTTCCTTGTGACCCGATTATTGACGTCAAAATATATCTCTGTTGGTGTGACCTATATTTCATGGTTCAGTGATTTTGCCTTATATCTTGAATACTATTTGTTGGATAAATGTCACACATGGGATATTACTTCCATGTGACCCAATGAATGACCACTTACTATATCTAGGTCATTGTGACCTATATTTCATGGTTCAGTGATTTTGCCTTATATCTTGAATACTATTTGTTGGATAAATGTCACACCTGGGATATTAGTTCCTTGTGACCCGATTATTGACGTCAAAATATATCTCTGTTGGTGTGACCTATATTTCATGGTTCAGTGATTTTGCCTTATATCTTGAATACTATTTGTTGGATAAATGTCACACCTGGGATATTACTTCCATGTGACCCAATGAATGACCACTTACTATATCTAGGTCATTGTGACCTATATTTCATGGTTCAGTGATTTTGCCTTATATCTTGAATACTATTTGTTGGATAAATGTCACACCTGGGATATTAGTTCCTTTTGACCCGATTATTGACGTCAAAATATATCTCTGTTGGTGTGACCTATATTTCATGGTTCAGTGATTTTGCCTTATATCTTGAATACTATTTGTTGGATAAATGTCACACCTGGGATATTACTTCCATGTGACCCAATGAATGACCACTTACTATATCTAGGTCATTGTGACCTATATTTCATGGTTCAGTGATTTTGCCTTATATCTTGAATACTATTTGTTGGATAAATGTCACACCTGGGATATTAGTTCCTTGTGACCCGATTATTGACGTCAAAATATATCTCTGTTGGTTTGACCTATATTTCATGGTTCAGTGATTTTGCCTTATATCTTGAATACTATTTGTTGGATAAATGTCACACCTGGGATATTAGTTCCTTGTGATTTGATTATTGACGTCAAAATATATCTCTGTTGGTGTGACCTATATTTCATGGTTCAGTGATTTTGCCTTATATCTTGAATACTATTTGTTGGATAAATGTCACACCTGGGATATTAGTTCCTTGTGACCCGATTATTGACATCAAAATATATCTCTGTTGGTGTGACCTATATTTCATGGTTCAGTGATTTTGCCTTATATCTTGAATATTTGTTGGATAAATGTCACACCTGGGATATTACTTCCATGTGACCCAATGAATGACCACTTACTATATCTAGGTCATTGTGACCTATATTTCATGCTTCAGTGATTTTGCCTTTTATTTTTATTACTATTTCATGGAGAATTGTCATACCTGGATTATTATATCTATGTGACAAAATGATTTACATACAAATACATCTAGGTCAGTGTGACCTATATTATATGGCTTAATGATAAAAATGTTACAATATAAAATGTACCCAGCAGGCGAGCTCGCTGTCCTCCGACAGCTCTTGTTTGTTTTTGTTTTCTGATTTTCTTAATAAAAGCATATGTTGTGGGTACTCATTTGAACTGCATCGACAAGTCGCCTTTATAAAGAAAAGTACACTGGCTGTAATCTGAAGACTACGGAATTGCTTAACTGTGCGCTTATAGGGGTATGTGCGTAATTAGGTCGAATACGGTATTTTTCATTAAAAAAAGTAACAAACATGGGGGAAAAAAAAAAATCCTGTAATTTTGAGCTGTGGACGTTTTCTATTGACATGGGGAAATTATGTTTTTACACTGTAGGAATCTGAAGAAAGCGGAAGATAAAGTTAAGTCCCTGCTAGAGGAGATAGAAGAAAACAAACAAGATATTGTAAATCTTGAAAAAGAACTGGGAAAACTTGAAGAGGAAGCTACCAATGTCATGGAGGCATACCAGGAATCTCAGGTATGTGTATTTTTATACTTTTTTTTACATTTTATCCTTCCACCTTCTGAAGGCAACGGTAGGGTATATAGCATTTCTCAGTGATATTACATCTGTACGTATGTAAGTTATGTTCGTAACCAGTTTAACAGTTTTAAGTTTACATTCAATTTCATTGACATTTATGTCCATGTTTCTGCCGGCCTCGGTGGCTCAGTTGGATGCGCCGTCCGACTGGAGACCAGGAGGTCGCGGGTTCAACCCCCGCGGAGGTCGGCAACATTCTTTGGTGGAGATTGATCATGAAATATTTTCTACGGTCATTCTCTCCCTTCCGCTGATTCAAGAAGGGCAGTTGTCAGTTTCTGGCGAAAGAATGTGCACAATACTGGTTAACCACTTAGAGGACTAAGCCTGCCCAGTAAACGTGTGGCTAGATAAACTGACCGCGCTCGGTATGACCCCATTGAGTTGACTGGGCCGTAAAACCTCAACACAAACAAAATGTCCATGTTTCTCTTGGAGGTCATAATTTGGGTACCTTTTATGCTAAGATGTTGAAATTTAGACCTACCCTAGTAACCCAAAGTATTGGGACAGATAGGCCTTTGCAAACAGTGTAGACCCAGATCAGCGGCGTCGGCGTCTGATCAGGGTCAACATTGTTTGCCATACATACAGCAATATTTTGACACATCAAGAGGTAGTAGAATGGACTATTTTAAATTTTAGGACAAGTATGGTAAGTAGATAAGGTGTCCCAATACTTAGGGTTATTATGGTATATCAACTCTGTGCAAGAGTTGCCTCTTGGTCATGCCCTGGCTTGGGGCTAAGGGGTCAAAGTGTGTAAGAGATCTGGGCCCAGTTGTTCAAAACGTCGTTAGCTAAATGAGCTCGTTAAGGGTCATTTTGTTAACTGTTTTAGCGGATTCAATACACATTATTCTGATATTTTTTGCTGAAAAAATGTGAGTAGCTTTTGCACTGCAAAAGCTACTCACATTTTTTTCAGCAAAAAATTTCAGCATATTTGCGTATCACTCGATGTAAATTTTAACGAATCGTTAATAACGATGTTGTTAGCTTTGAACACCTAGGCCCAGATTGAGCAGTTGGAAAATTGTTATTGAAATTTATGCATCCAGATGCTGTTTGCTATATGGGCAAAGACCGAAGGGATGGGGGCATTTGTATACTTTGGACACATATCAAGTTTTATAATTCTTTATTTAAACGAGTATACATACATTATTAAAAGCACATTTCTGGCAGTTAAATTTACATATACGCAGAATAAAAAAAATAATCTTTTCAGCTAATAATGATCATTTTTGGTGTATCTTTGCAAGAAAGTAAAAGAGGCAGATAGAGACAGAAAGGTAGATAGAGAGAATTGCATCAAAGTTTAGAAGAAATAAATATCAATAAGGTGGTGTCTGCACAATACAAATATTTTGCAAAATGGGAATCTCTTCATGTCATTAAGCATTCAAACAGACAGTCCTGAGCAAACAGTAAAGACTCAGGTTAGACACCACGTAACAGGTTAATACTGTTTGCCACTCATCCAACAGCCTCAAAATACACCAACAGGCTGTCACATTTACAGCACATGTTGGGATGAAGCATTTTAACACTTCATTATCTCTTTAGCCTTTACCACTCTATTGGCAAATTCAGCAGATGACATATTGATGATATTTTTCTTATTTTTCCTGAAAATAGGCTTTAAAATGTCAGCCTATTTTATGTGAAAAATAAGGAAATATTTCAGTATGTCATTTGCTGAAAATTTTACCCAGAGTGCTAAGGTTTAACGCATTGTAGTCGGGAGACCCGTAAAAGGGTACTTGGCAAACAGTGGAGACCCAGATCAGATGCCGCAGAATGCGGCATCTGATCAGGGTCTCCACTGTTTGCAAGTAGTTTAGCCATTTTTCTCTAGGAATATGTAAATCTCATAACCTCACCTCCCTAAAATTGAAATTGGACTCTTCCAATATACGAGGGATGTTCGAAATGAATTGTTTATTTCTATCTGGAGACTTCAAATTTCAAGTTAGCCCAAAAGTACTCATTTCATGCCCTCGAAGTACTCCCCGTGGCTAGAAATGCAAAGTTTCAGCCGATGTATCCACTTCTTGAAGGCGTCACGGTACGCTGATTTGGGCACAGTAATAAGGTACTGATGAATGGCAGATCCAAGTGCCTGTCGGGACTGGTATTTCCGCCCAGCAAGGAATGCTTTCAATTTCAGAAACAAAAAGAAATCACATGGGGCAAGGTCTGGGGAATACGGGGGGTGAGGCAAAACAGTTACTTTTTCTTTCTTCAAAAACGCCGTAACTATTGCGGAGGTACGAGCTGGGGCATTGTCATGTACACGGACATGATTAAAACCAATGGCAGGGCGTCGTTTCTGATAATACTTTTTCAGTTTCTTCAGTACTACGTCTTTGTAGTACTTTCCAGTGATGCTTTTGCCCTTTTTTACTGGCACTTTTATTGCGACTCCTTCACCAGAGAAGAAGATTGCATACAAAACCTTCTTTGTACTCAAAGAACGTTTGGCAATTATTGGGCGTTTGCTGTGTTTAGTGGCCCAGATCTTATTGCTAACCTTTCTGACGGGCTCTAAATAATGGACCCAGATTTCATCACCTGTGACGACATTGGCAAACTGCTTTTTGTCGTATTTTGGAAACATTTGAAGCAGCTTTTTGGCCACTTTAACCCGTTGCCTCTTTTGCTCGTCAGTCAACAGATGTGGCACCCATCTAGCAGAAATCTTTCTGACTTTCAAATGCTTCTTCAAAATAAGGTGAACCGTTGATAGTGATATGCCTACCTTTCGTGCAATATCACGAACTGTAAATCTGGCATCTCCTTCAATGATTTCCTTTATTTTGGAAACGATTTCTTTACGAGATGCAGATTTTGGCCTACCTGATTTCGGTGCATTTTTGATGGACTCGACACCAGACTCAGATTTCTTTTTCCACCGCCGAACTGTGTCATAAGACACACAAGAAGGTCCAAAAGCAGTAGAAATTTCAGTCATCAGCTTCTTCAAAGAACAACCAAGTTTTGAGCGAGCTTTGATGTAAGCCCGTATTTCATCTTTTTTGTCGACGCTTCTACCAACCATTTTTACTGCAGTGGTCAATGACTGCGTGTATTCAAATGGCAAATTTTATGTCTAACACTTAGTCTAACATGTACATTTATACACCATTGTGTAGATATTGAATAACCCTATACAGGCATGTATTGGTTTTAATCGTGCCCCACGTGGATATCGAGCTAGAGGACAATAAGCAATTCATTTCGAACATCCCTTGTATAGTGTGGGAAAGTCTATTCAGTCTACAATGGTTTAATAGACTGCTGCAAAAGCACTAGGCACTACTGAAAGCTTCAGCTTCAAGCTGGATGGGTTGTAGGTTTGAACCTCAGCTGGGTTATACTGAAGAAACTAAAACAGCATTAGCTGTGCTTCTGAGGGTCACCTTGCTTTAACTTTTACCACTCTTGGCTATTTCAACAGATTGCAAATTGGAGATACATCACGTAAATATGCCTATGTAAAGTTGACCCCTTAAACCCCACTTTTATATAGTAAAACTGGGGTTTACAGGGGTATACATTATGTTTCTTATTTCTGTTCAAAAGCACAGATTGTGGGTACTCGTTAGAACTGCCTTGCAGAGGCGATTCTAACGAGCACCCACAATTTATGTTTTGAGCAGAAGTATGAAAAATATCAGAATTTTTATCTAAAAATTTTCAGTTTTTGGTGGTAAAATTTTCAGTGTATTTGAATAGGCTTGTTTTTTTAATGTTTTTTCATATTTTTCCCAAAAGACAGGATTTGGCATTTCTTGCAAGTTGTCTCCATTGGAGACAAATTGCATGAAATGTTAAATCCTTATTCTGGAAAAAAAAAAAAATAAAAAAATAAGAAAAAATTTAAAATGTCACCTGCTGAAAATTTTACCTAGAGTGCTAAGGGTTAAGAAATAGGAATAAAGATTGTGAAATGCTAGCCTGTGTCTAGATGATTTTGACAGTGTGGCATATATTGCCTTGTGTCTGGGACATGGTATTTCTGGCTACTCCTTCACCTGACACTTAGCCATTAAGAAAGTAAGGCTAGGGTTGGTCATTACCATGTCCAGATAATTTCACGGGATGGAATATATTGCCTTGTGTCTGGTAAATGGTATTCTGGGTTGCTATTCACTTGACACTTGGCCATGAAGAAAGAAAGGCAATGGTTGGACATTACCATGTCCAGATAATTTCACGGGATGGAATATATTGCCTTGTGTCTGGTAAATGGTATTCTGGGTTGCTATTCACTTGACACTTGGCCATGAAGAAAGAAAGGCACTGGTTGATCATTACCATGTCCAGACAATTTCACTGGGTGGAATGTGTTGCCTTGTGTCTGGTAAATGGTATTCTGGGTTGCTATTCACTTGACACTTGGCCATGAAGAAAGAAAGGCACTGGTTGATCATTACCCTGTCCAGACAATTTCACTGGGTGGAATGTGTTGCCTTGTGTCTGGTACATAGTATTCTGGGTAACTCTTTCACTTGACACTTGGCCATGAAGAAAGAAAGGTAATGGTTGGACATTACCCTGTCCAGATAATTTGACTGGGTGGAACATGTTGCCTTTTGTCTGGTAAATGGTATTCTGGGTAACTCTTTCACTTGACACTTGGCCATAAAGAAAGAAAGGTAATGGTTGGACATTACCATGTCCAGATAATTTGACTGGGTGGAACATGTTGCCTTGTGTCTGGTATTAAATGGAATTCTGGGTTGCTATTCACTTGACACTTGGCCATGAAGAAAGAAAGGCAATGTTTGGACATTACCATGTCAGGATAATTTGACTGGGTGGAATGTATTGCCTTATGTCTGGGACATAGCACATGTCTCAGATTAACCTTTACCACTCTCTTGGCTAATTCAGCAGAGGACAAATTGGTGATATTTTGCTTATTTTTCCCAGAAAACAGGTTTTGACATTTCAAGCAAATTACCTCTGATGGAGACAGTTTGCATGAAATATCAAAACCCTGTTTTCTGGGAAAAATTAGAAAAAAAAATATTTTAAAATCTTGTCTGCTGATCTTTTTACCTAGATTGCTAAGTCCTAATTTATAACTGCATTACAGGAAACTATGAAAGCAGCAGAGACAGCCTTACATGATGTGAATAAAGACTTAGCTCAGCTCGAAGAAGATGAAAATGGAATTCAAAAAGAGGTAGTTGATGTAAAGAATGAACTAGACAAGTTTCAGAATATCATCAAAGAGAACCAGACTAAAATTAAACATTGGAAGAAAGAGGTTAGTTTTGCCAATTTATGATGTTAAGTACATGTATCTAAGTCATAAATGGGTTTGTGCTTTCTGCATTTATGTTGAGTGGACTCTCCTACCAGAACTTTTTGGACCGGTCTGTTTCCAATAGCCGGGTGTCTGGTTAGTTTTTGTTAGTACAATGTTTGTAGTAATTCCTTTATGTAATACAAAAAGTATGGACCCTGATCAGATGCTGCGTTCTGTGGCATCAGATTGTGGTCTGCACTGTTTGCCAATTATCATTTAGGGGGTTCCAGACTAAATTAAGTCAGTTCTAGATGTAGCAGATGGGAGGAAGGGGTTGGGGAGAGTATCCAGATATTTTTTTTTTCTTATTTCTTCATGAAAGCTTATTGTAGATACTTATGAGAAGGTCCTTGGTTAGGTGCTTCTAATGAGATTTACACACTTTCATTGAGAAATAAGTTAAATATTAGTACTTTTCTTGTTAAAAAAAACAAAAAAACACACACTTTTTTTCTTTTTTTTAACAACAACAAAAAAAAAAACATAAAAAAAAAAACAACAAAAAAAACCCAACATCCCCGTCTACAGGTGTGTAGCTTTTGTTTTAAAGGAACCATGCCATGAAAAAAAGAGGTCTTCAAGGTATGTGCAAACAGTAAAGATCAAAATCACCCAGCAAAACCATGATATGCATCGTTTTACAATAAAACTTAATTATTCGAACACTGATGACTCATTTACTGTGGGTGAATCAAACTTGTTTTTGAGTCTCTAAGAAATTCTTATGATAGCTCAGGAAAGCAAATATTTCGGGATACTTTAGAGGAAGTCTTATTTTATCATGAAATAGTATGTATTTGTACTCGTTATTGAGGCGATTTTAATGAGTACACTTAATATACCATTATTTTATCGAAGATTGAAAAGACATCTCTAAATTATCCCCCTTAGTCTCCTGATCTGGCTCTAAGATTAACTCTTGGTGGCTGGACCTCATCCTGAAGGAGAGAAGGCTCCGCTGGTAAGGACACGTAGAACGCTCCAGTGGTGCAGTCAAGTCAGCCTGTGACATACAAGTTGATGGAAAGCATGGGCCTGGGAGGCCCAAAATGACATGGAAGCAGCTGACAGAAAGGAATCGCAGAGAGCAGAAGCTCTCGACTATCGACGCGCATGATAGACACACCTGGAGATCTGATGTGAGATCTGCCATGCATGCAGCAAAAGCCAGCTACCTAGAAGGGGACTGATATGGCTGTTGCCCATGTACCTGCATGTTAATCAAATATCTGGTGGTGATGATGATGATGATGATAATGGCTCAAACTACCCATGCCTAGAACAAATTTCAGTGGTCGCAAAAATGTTCGAGCAATTGAAGTTTGACTGTATTCTAAAATTCACAAAATGTACAGCAAAGGCCCAGATCAGATTGAACATATGGCATAGCTCTTGATAAGATGCTTTTTTCAATCAAAAAGTATTAATATGTGTCTTATTTCTCCGCGTAAACATATGTTGTAGATACTCATTAGAAGCACCTCACTGAGGCACTTGAGTACCCACAACATGTTTTCGTGGAGAAGTAAGAAAAATATTTACCTGATACCCTCTCTTATCTAACTCTATAATATGCACAGTCTGATTTGGGCCTTTACTGTCCATATTTGCTCTGAAGACCCCTTTCCTCATGCATCAGCAGGTGGGCGTGACTAAGAGAGAAGTCTCAATATGATCATGAGCTGTTCATTTAGGGCCTTCTCTTTTTGAACTAAAATGTATTCCATGGTATAACTTACTGGTATGTGCAAAGAAAAGTATTCTCTATAATATGGCAAAAAAAAAAAAATAATAATAATAATAAATAAATAAATAAATAAATAAAAAAAAAAATAAAAATAAAAAAAAATGTGTTTAGGGTTTCCTGACCCTACCTAATTTTTTTTAGTGAAACCTAGAAATATTTTAATGTTTCTCTGTGGTAAATTTAGGCTTTTTGCACTAAATTTTTATGCCACTGCAATTTTCAATGGGGGGGGGGGGGGGGGGGGGGGGGGAGGAGGAGGGGGGGGGGGGGCATATAGTATCACTGCTGTCTGTACGTACTTCCATCCTGTCCGTCTGTCCCACACGTAACAAATGGTTTAACGTGCGATATCTTTTGAAAAGATTAGTGTATTGGATTGAAATTTTATACACAGGTAGGTCAAGTTCGATTTAGGGTACAATCCACCAATTATTTTGGGAGTTATGGCCCTTTTTCAACTTTGAAAGATACAACTTTGAAAAATGGTTTCCGTGTGATATCTTTTGAAAAGATTAGTATATTGGATTCAAACTTTATACACAGGTATATAATCATAAAATGTTGGTCAAGTTCGATTTAGGGTAAAATCCACCAATTATTTTGGGAGTTATGGCCCTTTTTCAACTTTGAAAAATGGTTTCCGCTCCGTAACTTTTGAAAAGATTAGTGTTTTGGATTCATATTTTATACACGAGCATATAATTATAAAATATAGGTCGAGTTCAATTGAGGCTAAAATCCACCAATTGTTTTTGGAGTTACGGCCCTTTTTCAACGTTGAAAAAAAAGTTGAAAAATCATTTCCATTCAATATCTTTTGAAAAGATAATTGATTTGGACTCAAATTTTATACACAGGTATATAATCATAAAGTGTAGGTAAAGTTCGATTTAGGGTAAAATCCACTGAATATTTTGGGAGTTATGGGCCTTTTTCAACTTAGAAAAATGGTTTCCGTTCCATAACTTTTGAAAAAATTAGTGAATTGGATTCATATTTTTTACACGGGCATATAATTATAAAATATAGGTCAAGTTCGATTGAGGCTAAAATCCACCAATTATTTTTGGAGTTACGGCCCTTTTTCATCGTTGAAAAATCGTTTCCATTCGATATCTTTTGAAAAGATTATTGTATTGGATTCAAATTTTATACACAGTTATATAATCATAAAATGTAGGTCAAGTTCGGTTTAGGGTAAAATCCACCAATTATTTTGGGAGTTATGGCCCTTTTTCAACTTTGAAAAATGGTTTCCATTCCATAACTTTTGAAAAGATTAGTGAATTGGATTCATATTTTATACACAAGCATATAATTATAAAATATAGGTCAAGTTCGATTTAGGGTAAAATCCACAAATTATTTTTGGAGTTGCGGCCCTTTTTCAACGTTGAAAAATAGTTTCAGTTTGATATCTTTTGAAAACATAAGTGTATTGGATTCATTTTTAATACACAGGTATAGCATCATAAAATAGAGTTCGATTTAGGGTAAACACCCATTATTATGGGAGTTATGGCCCTTTTTTACCTTCAAAAAATGTTTTCTTTCGATATTTTTTTTAAAAAGATTGGTGTATTGGATTCATATTTTATACACAGGTATATAATATAGGTCAAGTTTGATTTAGGGTAAAAACTGCCAATTATTATGACAGTTATGGCCCTTTTTTCAACTTCATGTTTTGCAAAATGCCTGCGTGTGGATGAGGATGGCCCTGGCTGGGGGCATCTGTGTCATATTGACACATTTCTAGTTATATTTCGACATTGCTTCAGATAAGGTTTGAGCACTCAGGATAACTTCAAGATATGTTTTCCTTATCGTCCATCAAAACTGTGGGCACTGTTTCTACAAAAATAATCAGAAAATAAATAAATAAATAATAATTATAAAAAATTCCCTACCTACCCTACCTACTTTTTCTGACATGAAACCCTAAACATACATATTTTTTTATTTGGCCTTATAACAAACTGACCTTGACCAACTTTCTCTGTTCCACAGATTCACCTTAGCCTTTTCACTTAGAATCTCTTCATACTGAAATTATAATTTTCATTGACTGGCTTTAAACCAAAGTACACTACAACCTCTTTATAACATGGTTCGTTATAACATTGTTTTGTATATAACACGGTTCAAAGATGGATCCCAAAATGTATAGATTATATTGAAAAATGACCATAAATGGTCATTTTTCAATATAATCTATACATTTTTGTTTGGATATAACACGGTTGTTTAACAAACACGGTTTTTGCTATGGACCCCAACAATAGTGTTATAAAGATGTTGTGGTGTACATTTGATCACATTGCCACTAATTTGCAGTGGGCATTCATTGGAATTGCCTCATTGAGGTAGTTCTGATAGCTAGGTAACTCACTTTCATGAACATGTAAAGTTACATTCTTCAACATTTTTTTTTTTTTTTGTGTGTGAAAAAAACATTTAAGCTGGAATTTTGTTATACTGCAAAGAACTTTCCAGGAATTTGATTGAATAACAAGAAGCAGACACATCTTATGTACATGGCTGCCCACCAAAAAATAGATAACTACCATTTGCATTAATGGACAATACAGCAAATTCCTGCATTCTTTTATTTCAAGCTGATTTCAGTTTTATTTACCTTTCACAAACGTTATTTTTCTGTTCATGTTATAAAACAAAATTTAAGCCCCTTCCAATCCTCCTAAAAGTAATTTTATATAGCCTTCACTCTGAACGCATTTTAACTGCCGATCAAGCCCAGAAAACATGACATTATTGTTGTTTTAGTGTGATGTTACAATCATTTAAATGATGTCACACAATCTTTTTATTTCCATTTTCCAGTTAGCGATTGCTAAACTTGTAACAAATAATTTACAGGAATTCTAAATAGAAGATTTGCATATAACATCCTTTATCTAGATTCTTGAAAGGGGTCATGGGCTTACTTTCCCTGCCAGAAATGTTTGTTTATCCAAGTCTTACTTCTCAAGCAGGGAATGTGAGACCACCTCCACTGTCAAGAATACAAAATTAAACCAATGATATTTTGAAATTGTTTTGTTTTGTTTTTTTAAGTTGTCTCATTTGGCTCTGACACCTATTGATGGACAAGAGACTGAAGAGCTGGTGACAATTCCTAAGGAAGAATTGGAGGAGATCAACAAAGAAGATATACAATACGAGATAACAGTTTGTGAAGAGAAACTCAACTCCATGAAACCCAACATGGCTGCTATTGCAGAATACAGAAAAAAGGTAATACTATCAGAGGACTTTCTAAAGGAGGAGTATTTTGTCCCCCCTCCATCTACAGGGAGGGGGACATTGATGTTGGTGAGGATCCTGTTGGGGTCGACATTGGCATCCCACTTTATTGTCTGCACAATATCTTGTGAACAAATGTTTGGATTCTTCCAGTTTGCATGGATATATAATTGGGACATGTCAAAGAACTGATTAGATTTTGGTGACCTTGACTTAATTTTCAAGGTCACAGCAGTAGGAAAACTAAATTCTGTGACACTTTCTTGTCTGCACAATATCTTTTGAACCAATGGTTGGATTCTTACTATTTTTCATGTGGTATAATTTCATATAATTGGGACATAACAAAGAATTGATTAGATTTTGTAATATTGACCTAATTTTCAAGGTCACAGTAGTAGGAAAACTGATAATTCATGGTGGGGAGACATTTGTTTTCTCTGAAAATACTGTTCTTTGTTTTCTTAATTTTCCATGAAGGTATATTTTGTGGGTACACATCAGAAGTATCTCATGTAGAATTAAGCAAAATATCACTACTTTCTGTTGAATTCAGTGCCTTAACAAGAGCCATGCATACTGTGAAAATTTAATTTGGCATTTCCTTTGTAAACAAAACATGTGGGAAAAAAATGTGATTTTACATGTATTTTCTAATGACTGAATCGAAAGTGTATGTATAAAAAAATATCTCAGTGAATGTACATGTATACAACTTAATTTATAGTATGCTTTCCCACAGGAACAAATTCTTTCCTGTTAGAGTAAACTGGGCTCGGTGGCTCAGTTGGATGCATGTCTGACTGGTAATCAGGAGGTCGCGGGTTCAATTCTTGATGGTTCTTTTGCAGTGATCAGGAAATATTTTCTATCATCATTCTCTCCTTTCTACTGATTCAAGCAGGACAGTTGTCAGTACTAGTTTCTGGTGAAATAATGTGCCCAAATACTGATTTACTGCATAGAGGACTAAGCCTGCTCAGCAAAGTCAGTGTGGTTAGGTAAACTGACCACACTTGATAAGACCCTAATGGGTTGATTGGGCCATTAAACCTCACCTTTAACTCAAAACATTTTTCTTTACTAATGAATTAAATGAACTGCATAATGAGAAAATGAGGGCTGGTGGTACAGTACAGAATGGAATTAAATTCTCACAGAAAGGATCCTTTGGAAGATATTTTTTATGTCCCCTAACCTTAGGGGAGGGGTACATACTGATTTTGGTGCTGATCCTGTTGGCATTTGCTTGACACTTCCTTGTCTGCACAATATCTTATGAACCAGTGGTTGGATTCTTACCAAATTTTCATGGTTACATAATTTGGACATAACAAAGCACTGTTTAGATTTTGGTGACCTTGATATAATTTTCAAGGTCACAGCAGTAGAAGATCTGAAAATTCATGGTTGGGGGACATTTGTTTTCTCTGAAAACACTGTTACTAGTTGTCTTAAGAATGAAAGGAAATGAGATATACTTTATTTTTATTTATTCAAATTTTATGACATAAATACGTATATTTGACAAAAACAAATATACATAAATGCCAAGGGATTGGATGTAGGCTAGACCTATCTATATTCATCCTTTCCCAGGGTGCTATGACAGATGAAGAAAACATATAAGCAGTACACACAATAGATGAACTACATGTCAATACTTATTAACTAGCAAATATTACATATACGTGGAATTAATGGGTAAGTTATGATTAAGATTAAAAGAGAAAAAAGCTGAAGAAAGAAAATATACTTTCAGACAAGGCAGCTGTCAGAATTGTTTGCTTTCTTCTGTAATGGCTTGGTGCTCAGGAAAGAAAAGCAGAAGTCACAAAAGTTGTCTCCCTTGTAAATTGTTGAAAATCTACCAAGTCTGTCCATTTTTAGGGGACTGGGTACACATTGTTAATTTTCCACTATTTTCATAAGGGAGACAACTTTAACCCTTGTCATGCTGAATAAATTAAGATGCCCCACCCACTTCTAATTTTCAACCAATCAGATTACTTGATCCAGGTTGTTGATACAAATTCACATTCTAAATGACAGACAGTGCAGATCCAGAAGCTAGCTGATCTGGATCTACACTGTTTGCAAAGGCATGCCATATGATATGTAGGTTCAGCAGGACCAGGGTTAATGGCTTCCTGTTTACTATTCTACACAGTAAATCCTTTCTGAAAAGGGTCTTTTCCAAAAGAAAAGAATTTGCTCCCCCTGGGAGCAAATTCTTCCCTTTTAGAGTAAACCCCCTTTCCAACAAGGAGGAGAAAACCCTGTCAGAGTAGACCCTTTTCAGAAAGGAGGTAAAACAGTTTTTACCACTTCTGAGATTCATTCCACTTATGCAAACTGTTATTTCATAACAGGAAGAATTATACCTGCAAAGAGTTGCTGAGTTGGACCAAATCACAGAGTTCCGAGATGGTCAGAGGAAGTACCATGAAGAGTTACGTAAACAGAGACTGGACGAGTTTATGGCTGGGTTCAGTGTCATCACATACAAGCTAAAGGAGATGTACCAGATGATTACACTTGGTGGTGATGCCGAGCTGGAACTTGTGGATTCCTTGGACCCTTTCTCAGAGGGAATAGTTTTCAGGTAAGGACATTTCTATAATGGTGGACTGCATTGCCATAATGAAATACAGTGAACCCTCATTTCAACCACAGCATTTGTTCCCACAGACAAATGAATTTGCTGTTGTACAGAATACTTTTAATGAGCAGATTGATATGTAAGAAAGGTCTTGTTTTGTTTGTATTTCCTCATAGAACATATGTTTTGGATATTTGTTAGAATTGCCTCACTGAGATGATTATAACAAATATCCAAAATGTATGTTTCTTTAAAGTTTTAAATACAATATTCTTGCATAATTTGTGACTAACTTACTTCTTGAGCGAAAGTCTCATGATAGTCAAATTGTCATTATAATGAATTTTGTCACTGTACCGAGTATCGGTATAAAGAGGGTTGTCTGTACACATTTGCTGGTGTTTGTTTTGTTTGTTTGTTCTGAACTGTAGTAATTCCAGCACTTTGGACAGTCACAAGCTTTCTCTGAATATTATGATAATTATTTTTTATGCCCCCAGCCTTGAAAAGGCTGGGAGGGCATATTGCTTTGGGCTTGTTCGTCGATCTCTTCGGATTTACTTCTTTTCTTTTAAGCAAAATATCTGAGGAACCACTTGCGTTAGGTTCATGAAATTTTGCAAGCAGTTTATGTGCAGATAATCTGATTAAAGTTTGGTGAACTTTGGATTAATTTTGTCAGAGTAATGCCCCTTTTCAACTTTGGCAGTTTGTATCCACAAGTGTATAGTTGGGGGCATAGTGTTTTACAAACACATTTCTGTTTTCTTTTTTTATTATTTTGTGTGTGTGTGTTTTTTTGTGTTTCTTTTTTTTTTTTCTTTTTTATTCATGTTTTTTTTGTTTTTG
The DNA here is from genome assembly GCA_964016985.1 of Anodontia alba. NCBI lineage: Eukaryota > Metazoa > Mollusca > Bivalvia > Lucinida > Lucinidae > Anodontia > Anodontia alba. The sequence continues at coordinate 21,039,463 of OZ024832.1, read as the reverse complement.
TTTGCTTTTTGGTTTTTTTTGCACAACAACAGGCCCCCTAGGGGAACCTTTAAAACCTTTAAAAACCTTTAACTTCTTGAAATCCTTTAAAGCTTTTAATTTAGCTGAAAAACCTATAAAAACCTGTATTTTATGAAGAAAACCTATATATATTTTTAGCTATTTATTTGTGCTGTATCACATTCAGAAAAAAGTATCATTATAGTTTGCTGTCATGTAAATTATTGATGTCTGCAGTTGACAAAACAGCAATCTGAGACAACAGATGATCCAGATGTGAAGAAATCAGAATGTAAACAGGTGAATTCAAGGCAGTGTTTGCCATGATGGCAGGTTTTAACAGCCTGGAATCTGGAAGTGCGGAGAGAAAATTAACCTCTTTTTGCTGTTTATTTTGTTGAAAAATTTGCCAGAAAAACCTATATTTGACCAAAATTAACCTTTATATAAAACATTTATTTTCAAAAGACCCTGCTAGAGAGCCTGCAACAATGATAGTGTGATCAATGATGCTTAAATAAGGTTTTCACAACTCTTTTCTCTAAATGATCAGGTCTGCAGAGTTTCAGAAGATGGCATATCTGGATTCAGCAGGACAAGGCTTAAAAGCACAATGAATATTGAATTGACTCAAGGAACAAAGGTGCATTTATCAGATGACAACTGATATTTTTATTGTTCTTTTATACAGAAAAAACAGCATGGCATCATTTCATGCAGATTATCTCCAAAGCAGAAAAAATGCACGAAAAATCAACTATTTGTTTGGAATTTTTTTTTTTTTTTTTTTCTTCAAAATGTCGTCTTTTGTAATTTTGTTTAGAGTGCAGAGTTAATTAACTTTATGTCCAGTGAAGATGAAATTAGCCAGCAATAAATGTGACGTGAAAAGCTGTCTAACCCTTTCATCTCTGTGTTTCTGAAGTAGACTTTTCCATCTTTGATTCAGGTCAGAACCATTCTCCCAAATAGGGGTCTTATTATAAAATCAAACTAGAATTGCAAACAATGCAGATCCTGGTGAGATGACTCATTATGAGCCATCTCATTTGGATGTACACTGTTTGCATAGTTACGTGTACCAGTCTACAGGGTTGACAAGGTTAATGGTATCTCAAATACACAGTTTTAGATCATCCTGTGCACCCATTAGTGCTTTTGTCTTACTAGGTGCATATAGTTTTTGCATTAGCTTTTAAACATGGTAATGAAAGTGATGCATCCAATTTCTATTAGGAATCAACCCTATACCTGTCTGGCATTGAAGTGTAATTAAATTACCTGAAGACCCTCTTTGCTTGGCCTAGCCTAAATGAGTGACATATTAATTTCTCCGAGAAAATAAGGCTTCACATTTCATTTGAGTCCTCTTTTAGAAAAAATGCCTAATTCTACTTTCTGGGGAAAAAAAATGAGAAAATTATTTTAGAATATGGTTTACTGGCACTTAAATGTGGCAAACTGAAGGTTCAGTTTCAGCAGTATTTAAGATTCGAAATTCAGGGTCCTGTTGTTCAAAGCATCGTTAGCTTAACAAGCTCGTACCGGTCAAAATTTTAACTGTTCTAGTCAGTAAGATATCTGATTCACTGGTAGTTTTGCTGAAAAAATGTGCATAGCTTTTGCAAGCAAATGCAAAAGCTACTCACATTCTTTAAGCAAAATATTAGCATATATGCCATATTTAATGATCAAAGTTTTAACGATATGTAAACTAATGACATCATTAGTTTTGAACAACTAGGCACAGATTTTGTGATAAAAACGTTAGGCTATTTTAATGTCTGTGAAGCCTGAAGCACTTCTCGGAGACATTAAATAGTCTTTTTTCATCATCCAGTGCAAGCTCAAAAACAGGGCCCAGTTGTTCAAAGCTAACAATTTTTTTAAAATTTACATCCAGTGATACATAAATATGCTGAGATTTTTTGCTGAAAAAATATGAGTAGCTTTTGCAGTGAATATTGTATATTGGATCCGCTAAAACAGTTAACGAAATGACCCTTAACGTGCTCGTTAAGCTAATGACGCTTTGAATAACTGGGCTCAGAATTTCAATTTTTATATTTACATTTTTTTATTCATGCAATTTTTGGTAGTATTTTATTCTAACAAGAAATATTTTTCTTAAAAGGGGTTAAAGTTTGCTTAACGTCAGATTTGGAACAGCCAGAAGGCGGAACTTGCATGCTACATCAAGGCAATATGTGTACGACGTCATTATAACTTCAGTAAACAAAGAACACTATTAGCTGATGTTCACAAGCAGTATACTTTGTTTCTGCCTTATGCCCGCCTTGCTGAGAACATTTGACACTGTTTTTCCTTAAGAAATAGAACACATAAAAATGTAATGCTTCATTTAAGGAGAGAACATTAAACATTTTTACATATATCTCTTACTGGAGCCATCAAAATGACACTCTGGGTGGCTCAGTTGGATGCCCATCCGACTGGTGATTAGGAGGTTAAGGGTCGGCAACATTCTTTCATGGAGATTGATCATTCCTCCCTTCAGCTGATTCAAGAAGGGCAGTTTCTGGCAAAAGAATGTGCACAATACTGGTTAACCGCTTAGAGGACTAAGCCTGCCCAATAAAAGTGTAGTTAGGTAAATTGACCACGATCAACATGACCCCATTGGGTTGACTGGGCTGTAAAACCTCAACACAAACAAACAAAATAACACTATAGGACAAACGCCACAAGAAATCAAACCTTTATCCCTCAGTGTTATTTCTGTGTTCCAGTGTTCGACCACCTAAAAAGTCCTGGAAGAACATCTCAAACCTGTCTGGAGGAGAGAAAACATTGAGTTCACTTGCTCTTGTCTTTGCCCTTCATCATTACAAACCCACTCCGCTATACGTTATGGATGAAATCGATGCTGCTCTTGACTTCAAGAATGTCTCTATAGTGGCTAACTACATTAAGGTATGTGTTTGTGTGACTTGAACCTTGTGTAGAATAAATATTCTTTCAGTGGAGGTAATTCTTCAAAATTGTTTTGTCTGCATTCTGTTAGGAGGTCTACTCTAAAAGAAAAGATGCTCTCACCAAGAGCAAATTCTTTTCCTTTGGAGTAGACCCCTTCCAGAAGGGGCTTGGTGTGCAGAATAACCAGTCAGGAAGACAAAGTCATTTTTCTTGTTAAAAAAAAAAAAAGAAAAAGAAAAAGAGTAGCAGAAAATGGACCGTGTATCCAGTCCACGTAAGCACTCTGTGCAAAATTTGTTTGCCACATCTGGGTCTCATGATCTGGAACCAAGGGCCAATGGCCATTGGCTTAGTATGGAGTGTTGGGGACATGGGTCCAATAAAGTTTGAAGAAATAATATTATAACCTTGGATTGACCTAATGAAAAGGTCAAATACACTACTATAGGCAAAACTTTAAAAATCCTTGTCTGAAACTAGAAGGCACAGGCTGTTGGTGTTTGGTATGTACTTTTATCTTGTGGACCTTCACCAAGATAATTCAAATTATAGCCAAGCTAAAAATCGGCCCCACCCCAGGGTTCACTTGTTTTACATAGACTCATATGGGAAAACAAAAATCTAGAAGGGCCAGGTCTTTGATATTTGGTATGTAACTTTATCTAATTCACCTCTACCATGTTTGTTCAAATTATAGCCCTGGAGTCAAAAATAGCCCTGCCCTGGGGCTCACTTGTTTTACATAGAATCGTATAGGGAAAAACTTTAAAAATCTTCTTGTCTAAAATTAGAATTTTTGCCGGCCTCAATGGCTCAGTTGGATGCGCCGTCCGACTGGAGACCAGGAGGTCGAGGGTTCAACCATCGCATTCTTTCGTGGAGATTGATCGTGAAATATTTTCTACGGTCATTCTCTCCCTTCCGCTGATTCAAGAAGGGCAGTTGTCAGTTTCTGGCGAAAGAATGTGCACAATACTGGTTAACCGCTTAGAGGACTAAGCCTGCTCAGTAAACATGTGGTTAGGTAAACTGACCATGCTCGACATGACCCCATTGGGTTGACTGGGCCGTAAAACCTCAACACAAACAAACCAGGCCTTTGATATTTAGTATATAGCTTTATTTAATGGACCTTTACCAAGGGTGTTTAAATTATAGCCCTGGGGTAAAAAATGGCCCCGCCCTGGGGGTCACTTGTTTTACATTGACACATAAACATGATAAAAGGAAAAACTTTATCTTGTCTGAAACTGGAAGGCCCAGACCTTTGATATTTGGTTTGTAGCCCCAGCTAACGAGCCTTTACCAAGATTGTTCAGATTTTGGCCCTGGGGTCAGAATGCAATGGCTTTGTCCTGGAGGTCACATAGATTCGTATGGTAAAAAATCTTAAAAAATCTGCTTGTATGTAACTGGAAGGCCTTAGTTTTTCACATTTAGTACTTAGTTTTATCTAGTGGACCTTGCCAAGATTGTTCACATTATAGCCCTGAGATCAAAATTAGCTCTGCCCCAGAGGTCACTTGTTTTACATAGACACATATGGAGAAAAACTCTAAAAATCTTCTGTTGTGTAACTTTAAGGCACAGGTCTTTGATATTTGGTATGTCACTTTATGAAAACCATATTTTATGTGAAGTTTCCATTTCACCAAATTAATCATACCAAGTTACTGTAGGATACACAGACAAAAGGTTTTTCAGGGTTCAAATTTAACTTTTTTGACAGCTTGCTAAAATTGGCAAGTGGCACTATTTTTTACATGCTAAACCCTTCAGCCAACTTGCTTTTTCACACTTATAAACGCTGTTAAATGCGTCTTTTAACCTTAGCACTCTGGGTAAAAATTTCAGCAGACATTTTAGAATATTTTTCTTATTTTTCCCAGAAAACAGGTTTTGACATTACATGCAAATTGTCTCCTATGGAGACAATTTGCATGCAATGTCAAAACCTGTTTTCTGGGAAAAATAAGAAAAATATCATCATTGCTTTTGGAAAAGAAATTGCAAAACTTTAGCAACAATGCCTCAGGTTCTGCCAATTAAAGAGAATCTTTCCAACTTGCTAGAATTAGCAAGTGATGGAAATTGCAGCTTGCTTTTTGAGGAAATTAACCAGCATTTTGCAAGTTAGCAAGTGCTAAAATTGATCCCTGTTTTTCAAACTGTACTGGCTACCATACCCATATGTTTCATTCTTTAAAAATGTTACCGTAAACTTGTTCAGAACAAATGCCTCAGGTGAGCTACAGGACGATTGGTCCTCTGGCTTTTCAACTTAGTCATTTTTTACCTCAATTGTAATCAAAGAGAAGATGTCTTGTAAGCACAACTACTCGTACAGATTTTAACTGATCTTTCTACATGGTTTAAGGATGTGCATGTTGTTTGGACATAAACCTCAGATTATTTTTAGTCACTTTGCTCTAAAATACTATCAAAGTGTATAGTTAGTAGGTACCTTGTTGACCTGGTCATTTTTTCGAGAATTTTTGAAAGGCAGGGGAGGTAAATTCTCGTAATATGCATGTTTCTTATTTTCTCCAGAAAACAGGGCTTTATTTTCATGCAGATGGTATTGTAAGACAATTTACAAGACATATTAAACCTTTTTTTTTTCCTGGAAAAGACAAAACAAATATTTTAAAGTGTCTTCTGCTGCCATTTAAGCTCACAAGGTTAAAAGTTAAGTTGTCCAGTGTTACCATTTTCTGCGTTTCTGCAGAATCCAGTGTTGTTTTCACATGATAGCTCCAGGTAAAGTGTTTTTTTTGTTTTGTTTTTTTCCACCAAAAACTTGATATTTTTCTGGTTTGTCCATAAAAATATGTTGTGAGTACTCATTAGAAGCGCTTTGCTGAGGCACTTCTAATGAGGACCACAAAATATGTTCTTATGGACAAATAAGAAAGTATCTTTCTGATACCTCCTCTAATCTGTAGTGTGTCACATGCAAAAATATATTTTGTCATTTGTAATGCACTGGAAGAAAGATGATCCTGTATAATGAACAGCAAAGATCTATACCAACCTATAGATTTGTGTGGTTTGATCAGAGGCTTCCTATCCCTCTACTGTCCTTTCGACATCTCTCGAAAAGACGTTTTTTGCTTAGCGTTTTATCTTAAATGAAAATATTTTGTTCAGATTGACTATATCTTATCAGAAACCTTTTGTCTTTTCTGTTCCTGTGTTTTGTTCTCAAATATGTACCCTAAAATTAAATTCATCGCCAAAAATTGGTCTGACCTATGCAATTTCTATAGTAAAGTGATTTTTTTTAATTTTTGTCTTAGTAAATATTTTTTACTTTTCTTAGTTGAATTGAATTATTGATGTTTCACAACAATATTGTGAAAATTTCAGAAAAATTGAACAAGTGATATATCAGGTTCTACAGTTAATTCTTATTTCCCTTGTGTTTGTAGGAAAGGACAAAGAATGCCCAGTTCATCATTATATCTCTACGAAACAACATGTTTGAACTTGCAGACAGACTAGTGGGAATATACAAGACAGATAACTGCACAAAATCAGTGACTATAAACCCCAACAAGTTAAAAATACCTCTTCAGGAAGTGAACACTGCTTGAATATAAGTGAACATATATTTCATAGCCATTACAACTCTATGGGCAAATTCAGCAGACAACAAATTGATAATATTTTTTCCAGGAAATCAGCTTTGACATTTCGTGCAAATTGTCTCCTTAGGAGACAGTTTGCATGAAATGTCAAGGCCTAGTTTCTTGGAAAAATAAAAAAAATATTTCAAAATGTCAGCTGAAACTTTTAACAAGCATTCTTAGCAATAATCATGTTCCTAACCATGCAGAAATGTGTCAGCCCCAGTCCTGCTGAACCTGGATATACCCTGTTTTTGCAAACAGTGTTGATCCAGATTAATTGGCTTCTGAAGAAGCCAACTGATTTGGATCTGCACTGTTTATCGTAAAGTGTGTGAGTTTGTATCAAAAACCTGGATCAAGTAATCTGATTGGCTGAAAATTAGCAATGGACATGGCATCTTAATTTATCCAGCATGGCAAGGGTTAAGGAAGGACAGACAATGAAAGTTCAGATCAGCCTGCACACGAGGTCTTTGCTGTCTACTTAAAGGCTCCATATTCCTCAAAAATAGACATTTTATTATCCAAGATAGGTTTAATAAATTGATATATGGTATAATACAATCATAAAATGTGGCACTTGACAGCCTGTAAAATTTTTCAGGTGTCCCAATACTTTGAAAAGTGTAGATACGGTATCTTGATAACTTACCTAGAGCAAGGCTGGCTGATCTGTATCTTTACTGTTTTATATGTTCTGAAGATATCTTTTCACTTGACATGACTAATATTATCGTTGTTGACTGATCATACATGCATGACCTCATTCAATGTTTGAAGCGTTTCAATAAAATTGTGAAGAGCTCAGTACTATCTCTGTAGTTATGCAGGGATTGAGGTATGAGTAATGAGTTATGGCCAATATACCAAAAGGGGCAGGTCTAAATAAGTTTGTGCAGTCACCTGGTGTGATCTTGTGCACACAGTTTTTAGCTCGCCTGTACGAAGTACAAGGAGAGTTATTGTAGTCACCCCGGTCGTCCACGTTTGCGTTTGCGTTCCCGTCACACTGCGTTAAAGTTTTTCAAATGCTTATATCTCAACAGTCACTCCTCACAGAGGCATCAAATTTGGAACTTAGGTACCTTGGAGGGTCTTCTGAGATTCCAAGAGAATAAACCCCTGGGTTCATGCCCCTGGGTGGGGCTAGGGGTCAGAATCTAGGACACCTTTGTAATACTGTGTTAAAGTTTTTCAAATTCTTATATCTTGACTTTCACTCCTCATAGAGCATTCATATTTAGAATTTGGGTACCTGGAGGAGTCTTCTGAGATTCCAAAAGAACATACCCCTGGGTTCATACCTCAGGGTGGGCCTTGGAGTGGGGCTAGGGGTCAAAATCTAGGACACATTTGTAAAATCTTATATGCCTACAGGTTATAGACACAACTGGTTATACATCAGCTAACTGTGACATCGGTTTAAGTGTAAGAGAGTGAAGGTCATGGTGACCTACATTTTACGGTCCAGGTCACCTAGATTTCACGGTCCAGTGATTTTGCCTTATATCTTGAATACTATTTGTTGGATAAATGTCACACCTGGGATATTACTTCCATGTGACCCAATGAATGACCACTTACTATATCTAGGTCATTGTGACCTATATTTCATGCTTCAGTGATTTTGCCTTATATCTTGAATACTATTTGTTGGATAAATGTCACACCTGGGATATTACTTCCATGTGACCCAATGAATGACCACTTACTATATCTAGGTCATTGTGACCTATATTTCATGCTTCAGTGATTTTGCATTATATATTGAATACTATTTGTTGGATAAATGTCACACCTGGGATATTAGTTCCATGTGACCCAATGAATGACCACTTACTATATCTAGGTCATTGTGACCTATATTTCATGCTTCAGTGATTTTGCCTTATATCTTGAATACTATTTGTTGGATAAATGTCACACCTGGGATATTACTTCCATGTGACCCAATGAATGACCACTTACTATATCTAGGTCATTGTGACCTATATTTCATGGTTCAGTGATTTTGCCTTATATCTTGAATACTATTTGTTGGATAAATGTCACACCTGGGATATTATTTCCATGTGACCCAATGAATGACCACTTACTATATCTAGGTCATTGTGACCTATATTTCATGCTTCAGTGATTTTGCATTATATCTTGAATACTATTTGTTGGATAAATGTCACACCTGGGATATTACTTCCATGTGACCCAATGAATGACCCCTTATTATATCTAGGTCATTGTGACCTATATTTCATGGTTCAGTGATTTTGCCTTATATCTTGAATACTATTTGTTGGATAAATGTCACACCTGGGATATTAGTTCCTTGTGACCCAATTATTGACGTCAAAATATATCTCTGTTGGTGTGACCTAAATTTCATGGTTCAGTGATTTTGCCTTATATCTTGAATACTATTTGTTGGATAAATGTCACACCTGGGATATTACTTCCATGTGACCCAATGAATGACCACTTACTATATCTAGGTCATTGTGACCTATATTTCATGCTTCAGTGATTTTGCCTTTTATTTTTATTACTATTTCATGGAGAATTGTCATACCTGGATTATTATATCTATGTGACAAAATGATTTACATACAAATACATCTAGGTCAGTGTGACCTATATTATATGGCTTAATGATAAAAATGTTACAATATAAAATGTACCCAGCAGGCGAGCTACGCTGTCCTACAACAGCTCTTGTTAATCTTGTCTGTATAATAAACATTGTAAATTGTCGGGTCTGAAATGACAGTGTCCCATTCAGTGCCTTATAACTTTTATGAAGAAGTTAATCAACACAGACTTCCAATATTTTACAACAAAGAAAGTGTTAAAATCTGCTCACATTATTTTCACTACAATTATACAGTGGACCCTCGATAATTCAAAGTCCAAGGGACCAGGTAATTTTATTTGAATTACTGAGACTTTGAATAATTAAGGGTTAGATGCATACAAATATTTTAGTTGGGACTTCAAAATCACTTTGAAGTATCGAGAATTTTGAATTCTTGGAGTTTGAATTATCGAGGTTCTACCCTATATATTTATAACGTTTATTTTACAGTAAAACCTCTTACAGAGGAATTATAAAGGAAGATATTGATAATTTTGGTGTATTTTTTTTCTTATTGTTTATACCCAGCCACACGATAGTGGCGGGTATTATGGTTTCATGTTGGACGTTCCTGTGTCTGTCAGTTGTACTTACGTCCATCTGTATGTCTGTATTTCGTTTCCGGATGATAACTTGAGTAAACATCAATGTATTTTCACTGAACTTGGTATGTGCATTGATATTGTAGTTATGTGGTTTGGGATTGCTAATGGGCAAATTTCGTCAAATTTTAACAATGTTATCTGCCCGAGACAAGCCCATAATTTTGTTTCTGGACAGTAACTTGATGAAATGTCAAAGGGATTTTAACCAAACGGCACATGCATTGATATTAAAGGAGATCTGCTTTGGGATTGCGTATGGGCAAATTTCTTCAATATTTTAGTTATCTGCCTGCGACACATCAATGGCGGGGTATTGTCGTTTTACCTTTTTATTCCATAAAAATATATTGTAGGTAAAAGTAGAAGCACATGCTTATGGACATTTATTGGAACTCCTTGTCCAGGTACTTCTAATGAATACCCACATCATTTGTTAACCCTTGTCATGCTGAATAACTTAAGATGTCACTATTAATTTTCAGCCTATCAGATAACTTGATCGAGATTGTTGATATATATTGTTTACATACTTAATTGCAAACAGTGCAGATCCCGATCAGTTGGCTTTAGAAGAAGCCGACTGATCTGGATCTACACTGTTTGCAAAGGCATGGTATATCTGGGTTCAGCAGGACTAGGGTTGAGGATGAATCATTAGATCAAGGCCTGGATCAACTCATATGACAAGGAAAAACCTTGACATAAAAAATTAGGATTCTCTGGAAAAATTCAGCAGAGAAGAGATGGCTGATGTTTCTTAGAATATAGGAGTTTAACATTTCATGCAAGTCATCTACTCAGCATGAATTGTCAAATCCACTTTCTTGGAAAATAAGAAACAATACACTAGAACTAAGATAGTTCAAATACCAGTCATTCAAATCTCAATAATTCAAAGTGTTTTTGAAGTCCCAGTTGAAATTAAAAGTAATTTTGTTACTTTGACATGAAACTATATCTTGTAGGTACTCAATGAAATTGCTTTCCTAAGGCATTTCCTTTGAGTACCCACAAGATATGATTTGTTGCAAAATTAACAAATGTTTATCCTTTGATAGCTGGGCATATGATGCAGTCATGTAAAGGAGAAAGGAAAAAAAACAACAACTGAAGTTTATCATTTATTATCAAGTTACAAACAATATTTAAAGCTGAAATGGGCTGTTCATCTTCACAATATTGTCAGGACTTTTACTTTTTGTCTGTAAATGCTACAGTTTTCTTTCAGACAATTACCACAGGCTTTGGTTAAAGGCCGATGTGGCCTTGGCCTTCACTGCATATGGACTTGGGGTGTATCAGTCAGCTTCAGCTCCCACTCATGGCCCATTGTATCATTTGTGACATGGCTCAGAATGTGTTATAGAATGTTTATAGAAGAAAGAAAGGAAACTGTAATCTACTTTGTACATTAAAAACAAAACACACAACACTTTTTCCCTTGTTTTGGATTGGTCATAGACTATACCTGTATTACCAGTCTTTAAACCTTTAAAAGCACTATGGGCAAATTCTGCAGACAAATAGAAGATATTTTTCTTTTTCCTAGAACATAGGGTTTAACTTAATTGAGATGCCTTTTTGGATCAGACTTTTGAGAGCATGCCACTGATGGATATATTATATATATATTGTTTATTTTTTTCAAAACTGCATGTTGGCGGTGCTCATTATATTTGCCTTGGCAATTACCCATAGCATGTTTATGTGAAAATTGCATTTGGTCTAAAGTTATTTCCTATTTCAGCTCCACCTCACATATGTATTTCTGTTGAACATAACAAGATTTATCATTCCAGCCCTGGACGCGAGACAAGATTTCTAGGCAGTCCTCATTACCAGAGTTACTTGGTTCACCAGGGTACCAAGCTTGCCAGGATGATGTAATCTGGGTCTTGCTGGAATCCCAAATCCATAGATTCTCTGTCGTCTTGTCTGTCCCTCCAATCCAGAATTTACCTGATAAACATAATACAGATCTACTCATACCATAAAATAGATAGGAAATTATCTGGGCTGCATCAAGAAAAAACAGTGCCTTCTAACATGCATAAAATCTGCAGATTCAGATCATTCTGGGCATGTGCAAGTATCTTCTGGCCCTTTGCTCTCCATTATTGCATAAAAAGCAGTGCCGCATGTTATTAACAGCCGTGCATTAACTGGCGAAAAGCCGTGTATTAACAAGGCAATTCACACGCTGTTAATGCACGGATACGCAACTTTCAATATGACCGTACAGGGGCCACAGCTTTGCTGCCGTTACAAGATGTGTACTGCCCGGCCCTAGAACGAGCATAGTGTGGAAATTACGTTCGCCAGACATCGGTGGAAAGGCGAAACAAAATAGTGCAAGAAATAACGCAAAATATAGCAAATATTTTCAGTTCTTATGTAATAGTAGCGATCGAACATGGTTTTTCAATGCTTTAACATTTGCCAGGTCCCCAGGGAAGTGTTGAAAACCACAGCCTCCGGCCCCGGTTTTCAACACCTCCCTCGGGACCTGGCAAATGTTAATGCATGAAAAATCATGTTTGATCCCTATATTCATACTTCTATAGTTCTGTAAGTGGACAGCTAAGACCCTGATCAGATTGTGACTTCACTGTCCACATTTGCCTAAAGACGTTTTTGAATAGTGTGGCACATATCGGAGCCATTGGCTACTAAGGAAACACCGTATTGGCTATTACTGCTCTGATTGTTGATGGAGAAAAGAAAGATTTGTAAATTGTCACTTACTTTCTGCTTTAATACACGTTTGGGCCCCAACATGCAAACACGTGTATTTGGGCATATGCGTATATCTGCGCAATCTGCCTTTGCAAATTATGTAGACCCAGATCATTTGGCTTCTTCTGAAGCCAAAGATTGGATCTGCATTGTTTGTCATTAATTTGTGAATTTAAATCAACAACCTGGTTCAAGTTATCTGATTGGCTGAAATTTAGAAATGGGCATGGCATTTTTATTCAGCATGGCACGCGTGAAGAGTGTTAGAGTTTAGCAGTTCGTAGTTAAAGCTAAAACTGCTGGTTAGAAGAGGATTAAGAGTTCAACAAATTCTTTGACTACCTTTTCTAGCCTGACCTGTTATATGAAATTATGCAGCGGACACCTTCTTTTCCATCGCAAATTCATTAAGGGTATTTGCAACTAATAAATTGTATGGGCCACGTCAAGAGAAAACATGCGAGCCCCTGTAGCCTAGTGGATAAGAGAGTTGACTCTTAATCCATTAGGTTTTTCACCTCTGTGGTTCGAGCCTCGCTAGGGTCATATGTGGGAAAACCAAATTCTGCTTACGGATGGTCAGGTGTTTTTTTTTCCCGGGTTCTCAGGTTTTCGCCAACTCTTGATGAATGATCTGCTCAATATAAGTGAAATATTAACAAGTTTTCGAATGTGAAAATAATTTAAGAATTCTACAGTTGAAACATGACTACGAACAGGAAATAGATAAGGATCCCCGCATGTGCTGGTAAAGCGCGAAAATAACGTGAATCTAGAAATCATACTAGAAATAAATACAAGAATAATATTGGTAGTATAAACGACCAAAGAATTGCATTTTTTTCTGTTGAAAAAAAAGAGTGTTTAAGCACCATCTGTTATTGAGATACTGTGCTGACTTTGTTTTGTTATACTTAAATGTCCAAGTCAAAGGGATATAATAAAAAGTGACATTAAACCAGGTGACACTAGGAGGAGGGTGAGCACAGGCAAGCTGGGTAATCATGATATACCGGGTGGTTCGTCTTGTAGGATGTCAAACCATGCAGAAACCTTGACCCATTTAAGTTGCCTCAATGAGACATTTCTCATGAGTGCAACAACAAGCATTTTTGTGGAGAAGTTTAACACTATGCACCTATATAAGCAATGGTAAATCTAGTGATCTATTGAACGACTAATCACTGGGCGTAAAAGCGAGAAACTATTTGGCTGCTTCTTGACATCATCATGACATAGTATGCAACGTTTTAACACCAGGAAAGCATTGAAATACATGTAAAAACGTTTTTCACAGTCTAAAAATAGGTAAGGAGAAATTGAAGGGCATTGTTCGTTTTTTTCAGTGCTTTATGTGCGTTAGAATCGAAATAGGTACATGCTGGTAAATGATTTATACCTTAATAGATAACTGTCTGTCGGTCAATAGTCGTAAGTGAATAGATTACGTTTAAAACTGACCTCCAGCCAGTGATCTATTAAGCAGCACATTACTACCAGCACAAATCTATTTCTTAAATAATAAAATATTAACTTGATGCACCCTCTTATCTGGAGCTATGGTTCATTTTTAGGTCGATTGTTTACAATCGAGTCAGTATACAAACGCCTAAATTTCCTTAAAGTATTTGTCCAAGTGATTATCATTGACCAATGTAATCAAACCAGCGTTAGACGAAATCCAGGTAATGGTTATTTATAGCCTCGCTGGTCTTGTCACTGTGACGTCAGAGTGCTGTTGACAGAGGGTTATCTGTAAAACTTGGACATTGGCAAACAGTGCAAACCCAGGTCAGACACCACGTTCCCAGGGTCTGCCTTATTTGCTTAAGTTACAGGAAGTTAAAGGTTAAATGAAACAATTGTCCGCGTTCAGAACTATATTCTCAGTCTACACAGAGACAATCGACCCACCAGTGCTGTGAGTGCTTTGAAACAACCTTGCAGTGTGTCTAAATGTGCTGATGGAATGATAAACATGTCAAACCATGATCAGACATCTAGAAGCTTGCTGATCTGGATCTACACTCTTTACTCAGGCATGGCTGTTCAATATTCAGGGTACCATATTCACCCTTCAGACATGAGACTTGGCGGATTTCAGATTTTTTAGTTTCAAAATATGTTCTGCAGAATTACTTGGTTTTGTCTGACAGTTGCAAAAATGACATTTTTGGAAAGGGTGACAGTGATTTTCAGACTTTTATACCCCGCCACACGATATTGGCGAGGTATTATGGGTTCACGTTGGACGTCCGTGTGTTTGTCCGCCCGTCCGTCAGTCGTACATCCGTCCATCCGTATTTCGTTTCCGGATGAGAACTTAAGTAAACATAATGGATTTTCAACATATTCGGTATGTGCATTGATATTATGGAATTCTGTTAGGGATTGTTTATGGGCAAATTTCGTCAGTGTTTGAGTTATCTGCCCGCGACAAGATGATGGCGTGGTATTATAATTTAACATTTTTATTTAATTTTAATATTTAATATAATTAGTATTGCATAAGGTAAAACACAAACCCTGCAAGTTCTTGACCTTGTCCCACAGATAGGAATTTTCATTGGCGTTGTTAATTTCAGCTAAATAGCCTCCAAGTCCTTCACAATAGGTCTGAAAATGAAAAGGACACACTTAAATTCACTATTCTACAGCCAAACATTGGTATGTTTTTTGTTGTTTTTTTTTTACATTTGGGCCGCGCCATTAAAAACGCATCTTCGGGCATATGCGGACAGCAAATGCCCATATCAGCCTGCGCAACCGTGTAGTCTGATCAGGGCCTTTATTGTCGGCTAACAGACTCATTGGATACAACAGAATGCATGAATGGAGAGCAAAAGCCCGGGTGATACTTTGCGTTTGCGCAAGATGATCTGAATCTGCGCATTTTGCACATATTCGAAGACACTTTTTCACTTGATGCAGCCCATTTGATGATTTATGTAGGAAAAGGACGGTCTCCTGGGAATCTCAGTCTGGCAAGCACTTTTTCGCAGATTATAGGATGCTCCTTAAGGGTCTTTGTGTGTATAATTTAGAGAACTGGTAAACATTACGAAAACTTGCCTATTCAAATATGCTGAAAATTTTACCACCAAAAAAAATGAAAGTTTTCAGATAAAAAAAACTTTGATATTTTTCGAATTTCTGCTCAAAACATAGATTGTGGGTATTCGTTAGAACCGCCTCGTGAGTTGTGGGTATTCGTTAGACGAGGCGGTTCTAACGAATACCCACAATCTATGTTTTGAGCAGAAATAAGAAAAATAATGCATACCCCCTGTTAACCCCAGTTTTATTATATAAAAGTGGATTTAAGGGGGTCAAAATTATATAGGCATGTTTTCGTGATGAAGGTGAATGGATATACCTGTAAGAGTCCGTTGCCATTTTGCTAAGGGAGACAAATTCTCTAGACAGGAAACTGCCTCCCGAGTATATGAAACCTTTCGAAAGTAGGGCTTAATCCTTTTAGCACGGTAGACCAAGCAGCCTGATCAGAGCTTTTGCTGTCCGCTAAGAGAATCATTGGACAATATAATGTATCAGTAGAAAGCAGATTCTTGGATGAGACTGCGCATGGGTGGGATGACTGAATCTATGCATTTTGCGCATGCGCGAAGACACATTTTCGCTTGCCGCGGCCTATATGATTTTCAATGTGTTCTTGACATCTGATCTGGGTCTGCGCTGTTCAGGCCTGTCTGTCCCAATACTTGATGGTGGCAACATGGACCACATATATATTGATGGTGGCAACATGGACCATAGGAGTGGATTCAGAGGGGGTTTCGGGGTGTTCAATTGAACCCTCCTGTAATTAAAAAGTTCATTTTGGATAAATTTAGGATACCGTATTTACATTAAATATCCTCACATCGTACAACCGGCGCTTTTGACTTCAGATGGCTAACGAGTGGACAGATGTAAACATTGTTGACATAAAATGGGTATGCGAAGAAATAGTACCGGTAAAAATCGAGAATGAAAATATTTCATTTGTATCATTATGGGGATAATATTTAATGGTTGAAGACCCCGCAGTAGTAATCTGATTTAATGTCACTGCCGCATAAGCCCATTTGAGGAGATCGAAAACATTGTTTCCTGAAATTTGCACAAAAATCCGTTTTCTGCGAGGGTCGTTTTTCCCCGGAACAAACTCTGGTATTTCCCCGTGCATAAAGAAAATCTGCAATCACAACGGAGCAAGTGTCTGAAAAACGGCTGCCTTAGCCTACAGATCAATTTTTGTTTGGCTAACACGCACGGCAGAGGAGAGAATTTGAAGGCTAACATGGACGGCAGATCAGAATGTCGGTTTTTTGGGTTTTTTTTGTTGTTTTTTAAAAAAAAAAAAAAAAAAAAAAACAAGGTGTTTTGTCTGAGTTTGCACTAATGCTTCAGTATGAAATCGATATAAGCTTTAAAAGAACACTTTTACCACTATTTCAAATTCATACAAAATCAAAATATCAATTCCAAGAAAGTCAAATAGTAGCGTATACGCGTCTGGCGATTTGGAACTCAAGGTTTAATGGGGACTCAAACCGATTAGTACTGAAGGCTTATGGGGGACTGTGACTGAAAAGGACATTTTTCAATACATAATCAAACACTTGATTTCATCCCACAGAAATAGGCTGTCTGTACGAAATATTCCAACCTTGTTATCAGCTGTGACAATGTCACCGTCTGCTGGGATTATATCCTCATGGGCCTTAGTGTGGTATGCTACCGAACCAGATACTTCATTTAGTTCTAATGCGCGATACTTCAGGCAGTTAATTTCTATGGGATGAAATCAAGTGTACGATTATGCACTGAAAAGTGTCTTTTCCACAGTCACAGTAATAACACAAGTACCGTTTCATTGTTCTCATGTGATGTAGCCGATAGACCTATAAGGAGAGAATAAATTAGTGAAATGAAACTACTTTTGCTAAATGAATAGAAGATTGAGTGTCTCTATCGATGTTCCGTTGTACCTCTCCACAGCAATTGAGATCCGTCTCTAGTGTCACTGTATTGAAACATTTAGCTGCCCAAAATTTGGATACTAGATTGTTTTCAAACATGATTCTTACAGTCAACAAAGTTTGATGATAGAGACATAAAAATATACAATATACAATCGACTTCGACAATATATTATGATTATTATTCGAGAGCATTTGATCGGTTTCACGAATTCATATCACATTCAACAATAAGTACCACATATACATACCAACCATTTTTATAATCCGCCTCGCGATAGTGGCGGGGTATTCTGGTTTCACATTGGTGTCCGTCTGTCGTCCGTCCGTTTTTTCGTTTCAGGTCGATAACTTAATTAAATGCCAATGGATTTTCACTAAACTTAGTGTGTACATTAATATTGTAGAAATCTGGTTTGGGATTGCAAATGGACAAATTTCGTCAATTTTTGACAGAGTTATCTGCCCGCAACACGTCCATATTTTCGTTTCCGGACGATAACTTGAGTAAATGTCAGTGGATTTTCACCAAACTTGGTTTGTGCATTAATATTGTGGAGATCTGGTTTGGAATTGCTAATGGGCAAATTTCGCTATACTTTGATGAAGTTATCTGCCCACGACACATCCATATTTTCGTTTCCAGATGACAACTTGATTAAATATCAATGGGTTTTCACCAGACATGATGTGTGCGTTGATATTGTAGAGATCTGGTTTGGGATTGCTAATAGGCAAATTTCGTCAATTTTTGACGGAGTTATCTGCCCGAGACACGTCCGTATTGTCGTTTCCTGATGATAAATTGAGTAAATATCAATGGATTTTCACTAAACTTGGTATGTGCATTGATATTGTGGAGATCTCGTTTGGAATTGCTAATGGGCAAATTTTGTCAATTTTTGATCGACATATCTGCCCGCAATATTATAATGGTGGGATATTATCGATTCACAATTTTTTTTACGTGTCGCTGTAGTCAGAGGCTCTTTTTGCACAACAATTATTCTAGTTTGTAGCTGTTCTCAATATTTACAATTGCTGTCACAGTATTCTTTCAGATTTTTTTTTTCAACTCACACATTATGTTCTATTTGTGACATTAAATTGGCTGCCTGGTGTCTCTATCGGCGTGGAGAGGTACCAAAGAACACCGGTAGAGATTCTCTATCTAAACGAATATCAGTTGTAGACATCAGGACTTAAGCAGCTTCAGCTTTTGATAAGTCTCTCGCCTAATATAGGCCTTCAGGCCCCATCATTAGGTATTACACATTATATCCCCAATAAGTCTTTATCTGCAATAGACCTTGAGTCCACAGAAGACCGTGAGCTCTGCTTAGATAGTGAGTTCTAGTTTAACGCTAGCCCCCTCCCTCCCCCCTCCCCCGTAAGCCTTCAATATTAGACCAGTTTCAGTCCTTCATTAAACTGAGTTCCAAGTCGCCAGAATGACGCTTATATTCTACTGTTTGACCTTCCTGGAATTGATATTTTGAATTTGTATGAATTGGAAGTTCTTACTAAGCTTGTATCAATTTCGTACCGAAACATTAGTGCAAACTCAGTCAGAACACCCTTTTTCTGAAAGAAACAACTGACATTCTGATCTGTCGTCCATGTTAGCCTTCAAACTCTCTGCTATGTTGTAAGTGTTAGCCAAATAAAAATTTATCTGTAGGCAACGGCAGTCGTTTTTCAGACACTTGCTCCATTTGGAAGCGTATAACTCCGCTATTAAACCGAGCTGCAATGCCAAATTTTGCAATAGCTGTTGAATGATTGCAGAGAAAATACCGGATTTTGTTCCTGGGAAGTATGACCCCAGCATAAAATGGATTTTGGTGCAAATTTCAGGAAACATTTTTTCGATCACTTTACATATGCTTACTTGAAATTAAATCAGATTTCTATTGCGGGGTCTTCAAACATTACATAATATCCCTATAATGCATAGCAATGAAATGCTTGCTTTCTGGATTTTTACCGGCATTTCTTCACATACCCCTTTTTATGTCAATAATATTTACCTCTGTCGTCTCATTAGTCATCTGTCGTCAAAGACGCCGGTTGTACGGTGTGATCCATATCCCTTACTTTTTATACCCCGCTACACGATAGTGGCGGGGTATTATGGTTTCACGTTGGACGTCCTTATGTCTGTCCGTCCGTCGCACGTCCGTCCGTCCGTATTTCGTTTCCGGATGAAAACTTGAGTAAACATCAATGGATTTTCACTAAATTTGGTATGTGCATTGATATTGTAGAGATCTGGTTTGGGATTGCTTATGAGCAAATTTCGTCAGTTTGACGGAGTTATCTGCCCGAGACACGCCCATATTTTCGTTTCCGGATAATAACTTGAGTAAACACCAATGGATTTTCACCAAACTTGGTATGTGCATTGATATTGTGGAGATCTGGTTTGGGATTGCTAATGGGAAAATTTCTTCAAATTTTGACGGAGTTATCTGCCCGAGACACACCCGTATTTTCGTTTCCGGACGATAACTTGAGTAAATATGAAGGAATCTGGTTTGGAATTGCTAATGGGCAAATTTTATCAATGTTTGACAGTGTTATCTGCCCACGACGCGATAATGGCGGGGTATTATACTTTAACGTTTTTATTTACCTTCGCTTCAACTAGTCCATCCTATAAATGTGTGTAAAATTGCTGGATGAGTGGCTCTTGGTCTACATGCTGTTTCAGGCCTGCCTTTCCGATTACTTAGAGAAAGTATGTTAATTTGATCATATCGAATCACCTCAGAAATAATTCTTGATCCGCCCCTGGACCACAAAAAAGATTTCGACGAACAGTCTGTGTTTGTGTCAGCTTGAATCATGGATGTTTCAATGTCTAACATATTTTCAAATGCATTACCTATTTCCTCACAAGTCGTATTTGCATAACCTGACAGTTATAAAGATTGTGATTTTTCAGGAGTCTGTGTAGTCACTTATTCCAAATTTCAGCCCAGCCTACATTTTCCACCAATCAGATGCCTGGTTTTCTCCTTAAACTCAAGAATTTAATTGCATAAAATTTCTTCTGTATCACATGTTAATTCTGTTACATAATTCAGATTCACATGTCAATTCTGTTACATAATTCAGATTATGGCAAATCCCTTAAATTTCTAACACTTTATTCCAAGCCCCCCCCCCCACCTCCCCCCCCCCGCCCCCAAACCCCCCTCCCCCCCCCCTTTTTTTTTTGCCAAAAATTCGCTTTTTGTGCAGTTATTTCGTAAAATACTTTGTGGAATGGCAAACAGTGTAGGCCCTGATCAGGGGCAGTCTGATCTGGAAATGCCGTGTATGCATATGTCATTTTGTCATTTTTTTTGGCTGTACGAAATTTTAGGACATTCACCATACACAGAAAAAAGAATGCAATAGAACCGACAGGCAGTATGGTGCAATTTCTGGTCAATTTTGCTAACTTCATTTGGTTCAGCTGTTAAGTAAATAGGTTTACCCGGAGAAATTACACAATATAATTTTACGCACCCTTTGGTGGCTTAAGTTACAGAAATGTATTTCTCCAGACAAACTATAACTTTAAATATACTTATTGGTCAAATGAGTTTTCTTATATGTAAGTATTGTATTTACCCTAAGTATTTGAACGCCTTATCTAATTACCATACTTCTACTAAAATTTGAAATAGTCCATTCTACTGCTATTGGTAAACAGTGTAGACCCTGATCAGACGCCGCGTTAATGCGGCGTCTGATCTGTGTTTACGCTGTTTACAAAGGCCTGTCTGTCCCAATACTTAGGGTCATTATTGTAAATAAGAGTTTATCTGGATAAATTAAACATAATTTTGCGCTACCTTCAGTCAATGTCTCCAGATAAACTCTAATAAATACTTGTATGATGAAACCAAACGCATATAAGAGTAAGGAGGAATCTAAGCATCTCATAGCCATTTTAAGATGTCTTTCTCCAAACATACCTGAGAATCAGCCCAGTTGGCGTCTGTTTTCCCAAAGTAATAACAACTGTTTCCATACTGGCTCCATCCATCTTTCAGTGGTTCTGAAAATCAGGATTTTGTTAATCGGTTTTTAGTAGAATTTCAGCACTTAAACCATTAAAGTGCTGATCAAAACTGCAGTAGACGATATTCTGATTTTATTTTTCAGAGCTTATAAGACTTGACAATTCATGTGATTTTGTCTGCTGTTTACATGAAAGGCAAAGTCTTATTTTCTCTGCAAAATAATTTAAAAAAATAGAATGTCGTCTGCTACAATTTCGCTTAGCACCTTAAGGGTCAAGGTGAATAGATATACCTCAAAGAGGGAGCACTGTAAAGTGAGTTATTGTACCACTGCTCACTATTGTAGTACTACAATAATGGACGTTGCTACAACAGCTCACGCTGTCGATAGTCACTATTGTACCAATATAGTTCTTTTATATCTTCTGAAATATGATCACAGAAACACATCAAACATATTAATCTCGTACTGACTTACCGTAAACTCGAATATACGAGGGATGTTCGAAATGAATTGCTTATTTCTATCTGGAGACTTCAAATTTCAAGTTAGCCCAAAAGTATTCATTTCATGCCCTCGAAGTACTCCCCGTGGCTAGAAATGCAAAGTTTTAGCCAATATATCCAGTTCTTGAAGGCGTCACGGTACGCTGATTTGGGCACAGTAATAAGGTACTGATGAATGGCAGATCCAAGTGCCTGTCGGGACTGGTATTTCCGCCCAGCAAGGAATCCTTTCAATTTCGGAAACAAAAAGAAATCACATGGGGCAAGGCCTGGGGAATACGGGGGGTGAGGCATAACAGTTACTTTTTCTTTCTTCAAAAACGCCGTATCTATTGCGGAGGTATGAGCTGGGGCATTGTCATGTAGAAGACGGACATGTTTAAAACCAGTGGCAGGGCGTCGTTTCTGATAATACTTTTTCAGTTTCTTCAGTATTACGTCTTTGTAGTACTTTCCGGTGATGCGTTTGCCTTTTTTCACTGGCACTTTTATTGCGACTCCTTCACCAGAGAAGAAGATTGCATACAAAACCTTCTTTGTACTCAAAGAACGTTTGGCAATTATTGGGCGTTTGCTGTGTTTAGTGGCCCAGATCTTATTGCTAATCTTTCTGACGGGCTCAAAATAATAGACTCAGGTTTCATCACCTGTGACGACATTGGCAAACTGCTTTTTGTCACATTTTGGAAACATTTGAAGCAGCTTTTTGGCCACTTTAACCCGTTGCCTCTTTTGCTCGTTAGTCAACAGATGTGGCACCCATCTAGCAGAAATCTTTCTGACTTTCAAATGCTTCTTCAAAATAAGGTGAACCGTTGATAGTGATATGCCTACCTTTCATGCAATATCACGAACTGTAAATCTGGCATCTCCTTCAATGATTTCCTTTATTTTGGAAACGATTTCTTTACGAGATGCAGATTTTGGCCTACCTGATATCGGTGCATTTTTGATGGACTCTACACCAGACTCAAATTTCTTTTTCCACCGCTGAACTGTGTCATAAGACACACAAGAAGGTCCAAAAGCAGTAGAAATTTCAGTCATCAGCTTCTTCAAAGAACAACCAAGTTTTGAGCGAGCTTTGATGTAAGCCCGTATTTCATCTTTTTTGTCGACGCTTCTACCAACCATTTTTTTACTGCAGTGGTCAATGACTGCGTGTATTCAAATGGCAAATTTTATGTCTTACACTTAGTCTAACATGTACAATTATACACCATTGTGTAGATATTGAATAGCCCTATACAGGTATGTATTGGTTTTTATCGTGCCCCACGTGGATATCAAGCTAGAGGACAATAAGCAATTCATTTCGAACATCCCTCGTATTTGCTTCATTTCTCTCCCCTTTAGAACTTTAAAGAAAACTTTGATTTAGGTGTTGATACAATAGTGAACGGTATTGTATCGTGGCATGCGTCGAATAAGGATTTTCTTTGTAATCAAAGTTACCATTTTAAAAGAGTAACAATATTACAAGATGTTCATTATTAAACGTTAAAATATTTTTCTCTCGTGACTGAGGTGCAGTTTTTGTGATAGAAAATTCGATTGCTACAAGAACGAACGTTGATATAATAGCGCACGCTATCGCGCACGCTATCGATGGTCAGTATTGTACCATTATGGTTTTATTAAAAGCGGGGTTTCGCGCGAGTTAATCTTGCATCAGCACGTGAAAAGTTTTTTTGTTTTTTTGTTGTTGTTGTTGTTTTTTCTACAGAGAGTTCTGAGGCGATTCCTCTGTTGCACACCACGAAAACACGCCTATATAATTTTGACCCCCCCCCCCCTTAAACCCCACTTTTGTATAGTAAAACTGAGGTTTACAAGGGTATACATTATTTTCCTTATTTTTGCTCGAAAACAGATTGTAGGTACTCGTTAGAACCGCCTCGCTGAGGCGGTTCTAACGAGTACCCACTATCTATGTTTTGAGCGGAAATATGAAAAGCATCAGAGTTTTTTACCTAAAATTTTTCAGTTTGTGGAGGTGAAATTTTCGATATATTTGAATAGGCGTGTTTTTATAATGAGTTCTGCTTTGTTCGTGCGTCGATGGTTTCATATGTGGAGTTTGTTTTGTCATTACAGTCGAACCTCAATGGCTCGATCATCTTTGGGACCATGGAAATTTGTTCTAAATATGGGTAGTTCCAACATTGAGGGTTAATCATAGCGCCGTGTTAGGAAACAAATGGGAATAATATAGGGATGTCTTTTCGATCTTCTATAAAATAATGGTATGTTGAGTGTAGTCATTAGAATCGCCTAAGTACACACAGCATACAATTTCATGATAAAATAGGAACGCTTCTTTAAATATCCCTATATATTTGTTTTCTTGAGCTGTCGGAAGAATTTCCTAGAGACTCGAAAACGAGTTCGAATTAACTATGGTAAACAAGTGATCGGTGTTCGAGTCATTGAGGTTTTACTGTCACCGTCTTCAATAGCTGCCCACTTTGCTTTCTGTTTTACCAGTTGTGCTGTGATGCTAGCATTTTAATCACCTTCAACAGCTGCCCATTCTGCTTTCTAGTTATTAAGAGTGGCATCGGGTCCCAGGGTGAAGTTAATCGGCTGTAAATGTGTTTCAACCTCCCTTCCACCCCACCCCTACCCCCTCCCGGTAGTTTATTCCACTGACCTGGCCGTTTTAAGGTGGTGGTCTTGGTGTTAGTCTTACTCTTTGTTGCTTTGTGGTTTATTCTATGAGGCGATTTGTTTTAATTTTTGCCTTGTGTTATTTTATTCTTGTGTTTTTCAGTCCTTTTAGCTTTGCGATTACCTCGCTTGGGGAAGAGAGAGCTAATCTTAGTGCTTTTCGTACGTTTGTTAGATTTGCGCTTG
This sequence comes from Anodontia alba, assembly GCA_964016985.1. Taxonomy (NCBI): domain Eukaryota; kingdom Metazoa; phylum Mollusca; class Bivalvia; order Lucinida; family Lucinidae; genus Anodontia; species Anodontia alba. The sequence goes on along the minus strand of OZ024832.1, from coordinate 21,014,560 downwards.
TTTGGTTTTGTCTGTTTCATCTTCTTTTCGGTGTCTGGGAAGGGCTCCGGCTTGTGATTGTAGCACTCCCTGGACTTTTCTATCACCTTTTTTACTGTATTTGTTCCTCGTCTTTTCTTCTCTCAGTGTCTCGGGTGAATTTTGTACTTAACCTTAAGCGCACAGCTGCACCTAATAATCTCGTAACTGCTCAAAAGCTACCCGTTACTCAGGGTATTTATCAAGAAGATCGTCCACGTTAATAAATAAATAAATAAAAATAGTAATAAAACTAAATCGAACGGATCAAGCAAATATTTTAAAGCTCTATATCCCCCCACACCCACGAGACAAAAAAGTTTAGCGTACCCGAATAGTTGCACGACGTGCCTACCTCCTCCCATCTGAGATTGTCCCTACAAATTACACTGTATTCACCGCTACGACCACAAGGACAAGACCCCGGCAATGTTACCGTTGATCCTATTAGTCGACTCGAGGTGACCTTTGTTTTTAGCTTCGGACATCGTAGCTCTGAAAATAAATATTGTATTTACTTCGAATTTCAATGGCTCGAACATCTTTGGGACCATGGAAATGTGTTCGAGACATGGGTAGTTTGAGCCATATGGCAGTAAAACATACTTTTGTAAACTTCAATCGCTTTTGAAAATATAATTTTCCCAAAGGATTAAAACAGATTTTTCCTTTCGACGTGTTTCCATTCTCCTGCATTTTTTGTAAATATTTCTGAGATAGTTACCAATCAGTCCACAATTGTCAAATGGAAGACTAAAATCAGTGTCATTTGTCGCATTCAGCCATGTTTTCCAGTCAGGGCGTTTTCCGCTTGGAGCCATTAGAAGACGATTGTGGCTCTACCTGTACATCTTCTTTGTATAATTACAGGCGAACCTGAATATGTACGCTTATGTATGTAACGTATATTCAGTTTTAGTATCAGTTTTATCTTCTTTTTTCATATTAAACGTGATATTTGTATATTCCGGTGTCAATAGAACCGCCTCAGCGGGGCGATTCTGATGACTACCTATACCGTAAACCCAGACTATGCTACGCATGCGCACAGGTCTTATTTGCATCTCGATTAAAGGCTCCAAATTCCACAAAAACAGACATTTTTCATTTTTTTTTATCTAAGAAAGATTCAATAAATCGATATATAGTATTAATAGGATCATAAAATGTGGCATCTGACAGCCTCTAAAATTTCAATTAGTCTCGTTTTTGAACTGGATCAAACATGAAATGATCTATCTTTGAATTAATGTTGGCAACATTAATTCAGAGATACAAAAATCAGTATATTTAAAGAACGAGAGACTAACGGAAATTTTACAGGTGTGACATTTTATGACTGTATTAATACCATATCAAACTTTGGAAAATAAAACGTCTGTTTTGGAGGGATATGTAGCCTTAAAAAGTCTAGCATGTAACACGTATTTAGACGGCTCCGAAAAAAATGCTAAGACTAGTAATTATACTTTCCAATTACGTGTACCTCCCTTGCAATCAAGAAAATAGTGATATTCGAAAGAAAGAAAGAAACAAAAAATGAAAGAAAAAGAACGAAAGAAAAATATTGCGTGAACAAAGCTATGCAATGAAGACCCCGGTAAACCCAACCTTATACAATGTATAGGGAAACGTGGAGTGTATAAGGATAAACATTGTTGTCGCACCTGCTTTAGCAGGGCGAACTTATGCGTACAAGTTTCCGACCGTCCGTTCGTCCATCCGTCAACGTTTTCCGTCGGTGCCTTGTGAGCTTGTGAACTCCTGTTACAGTTTTGTATCTACCATTTTGTTACTTTGCATACGGTTTCTGTATAGTATGAGGATGTACATTTTGTTTGGATATAATTGTTAGGTCTTTTGGTCACTTTTTAGTCATTTTTCACCCTTAATACAGTTGGTACCTCTTGTGAGCGCAACTCCTCTTACAGTTTTGTACCAATTATTTTGAAACTTTGCATGTGTTTTCTTCATGGTTTGATGATGTGCATGTGATATGGATATAATTGTTAGAACATGTTTTGTTACTTTTTCCACACTGTGAACTTAGTCATTTTTCACCCTCAATATAAAGACAGTGGGTACCTCTTGTGATCGCAACTCCTCTTACAGTACTGTTTTACACCGATCGTTTTGAAACTTTGCATATGTTTCAAATTATATCCAATCCACATGCACATCCTCAAACTATGAAAAAAACATATGTTTTTTTCATAGTTTGAGGATGTGCATGTGGATTGGATATAATTGTCAGATTATATTTGTCACTTTTTACACATTGTGAACTTAGTCAATTTTCACTCTTCATATATAAACAGTTGGTACCTCTTGTGAGCGCAACTCCTCTTACAGTTTTTACCGATTATTATGAAACTTTTGCATGCGTTTTCTTCATGGTATGAGGATATACATGTGATATGGGTTTAATTGTTAGAACATTTTTGGCACTTTTTCCACATTGTGAACTAACTCATTTTTCACCAGCAATATATAGACAGTGGGTACCTCTTGTGATCGCAACTCCTCTTACAGTTTTGTACCGATCGTTTTGAAAATTTGCATATGTTTTTTTTCTTTTTTTTTTTTATTTCATGGTTTGAGGATGTGTGGTTTGGATATAATTATTAAATTATTTTTTGTCGCTTTTAACACATTGTGAACTTTCTCATTTTCATCCTTTATATATAAACAGATGGTACCTCTTGTGAGCGCAACTCCTCTTACAGTTTTGTACTGATTATTATGAAACTTTGCATGCGTTTTCTTCATGTTATGGAGATGTGCATGTACTTTGGATATAATAGTTAGATCTTCTTTTTTTTACTTTTTCCACATTTTGAACTTAGTCATTTTTCACTCTAAATATACAGAGTACGGGTATCTCGTGAGACAACTCCTCATACAGTTTTATACCAATCTTTTTGAAACTTTGCACATGTTTTCTCCATAGTCTGAAGCTGTGCCTGTGCTTTTCATATAACCCTTGCCTTTAATTCTGTCATCCTTTTTTCATACTTTTTGAACTTTGTCATTTTCTGACCTCAGATTATAGACAGTGTGTACCTTGTGATTGCAACTTCTCATACAATTTTAAACCGGTTTTTTTTTAAACTTTGCACATGTTTTATCCTGGATCTGCAGAAGTGCACGTGATTTGGATACGAGTTTTAAATTTATTTGTCACTTTTTCCACGTTACCATTTTCTTACCGCATATTTTATGAAAGTGTACAGACTGTATGTACTTTTTGAGCCCAACTTCTATGCATCCTATGCGACATCTTCAACGGTTTGATCTATTTTTTTCTTATTTCTCCTCTAAAACAAAGACTGTGTTCTCGTAATGTTAACAAATCTTTGAACCGGCAATCTATGTTTTGAACAGAAATAAGAAAATGGCACGTTTTCGTCTGAAAATTATCATTTTACAGCCGTAAAAATAGTATTCTATTGTGAAGGTGCGTCAAATTTAATGAACAGAAAGAAAGAAAAAAAAATGAATGAATGAATGAAAGAAAGAAGAAAGAAATAAAAGAGAAGAAAGAAAGAGCTAGTGAAAGTCAGATTCATACAGCATGCAGCGAAGACCGGTCAGTCTGCGCCAGGGTCTGCGCGGATCAGATGAGCCGTATAAACTCGCCGAATACATGTGTAATGTTGCAGAATTTCTGTGTCCCAGTCGAAATGAGTTCTTCCACTGAGGTATTCTGTAAGTTCCAGATAGCATTTTAATGCAAATTTTACACACATTCATAGGTAGTAAAATGGACTTGTTGATGCCGCATTGTACTTTGCATGGCTGAATATACAATCCACCCCAGCCCCAAGCACCGGTTTAAGCGGTACTCTGGCTGCATACGCAATCCACCCCAGCCCCAAGCACCGGTTTAAGCGGTACTCTGGCTGCATACGCAATCCTTCCCTGCCCTAAGCACCGGTTTAAGCAGTACTCTGGCTGCATACGCAATCCACCCCAGCCCCAAGCACCGGTTTAAGCGGTACTCTGGCTGCATACGCAATCCACCCCAGCCCCAAGCACCGGTTTAAGCGGTACTCTGGCTGCATACGCAATCCTTCCCTGCCCTAAGCACCGATTTAAGCGGTACTCGGGTTTTCTAACGTTCCAGACTAGGCTCAATGATTTCAAGGAAAGTAAAAACAAAAACTGCAAATAAAATAAAAATAAAAACCAGAAAATATTCGTAATTAAGTGTAGAAACTGTTACTTACTGACTGGGATACAGATTGGCGGATTTCCCGGGACACATCGTTCACCAGAAGCACACTGGTACTCCGCACATTGTTTTGCAATAGACTGAAAACGTAATTAAACATTTGATATTATCATATTAATAGCTCCAGATTAAGTACCTTTTGCAACTTATTTCTGAATGTACACATACATTGTGGGTACTCGTTAGAAACACCTCAGCCAGTGCCAACAACACATGTTTGCATGGAGAAATAAGAACATTATTACAGTATAACCTCGATGGCTCGAACACGGATGGCTCGTTTACCGTGGATGATTCGAACTCTTTTGAGTCCCTAGGAAATTCTTCCGATAGCTAAAGAAAACAAATATTTTGGGATTTTAAGGGAACTTTTCTTAATTTATCATAAAAATGTATGTTGAATGTACTCATTAGAATCGCCTCATCGAGGCGATTCTAATGAATACACTCAACATATCATTATTTTATAGACGATGGAAAAGACATTCCTAGAATATTTTCATTTGCCTTCTGACCTTGCGCTATGATTAACCCTCAGTGGCTCGAACTACCCATGTTTCGAACAAATTTCCATGGTCCCGAAGATGTTCGAGCCATTGAAGTTCGACTGTATTTGGATACCCCTCTCTTGTCTGAAGCTAATCATATTGTATTGCTACATTTACAGCAATGGGGTCGGGGGTCTTACAACACCTCTTACGTGTTTCAATATCACATTTCTTTGCATGAAGCAAAAACATCGCAAATTAAACATTTTACACTGCTTGTCTGTCCGTCAAATAAATATATAAATACAGTTATACAAAACAGTTTTAGATAGATAAATTGATAGATAGATAGACGGAAACTTTTCCCCGGGATGCTAAGCGTTAAGGCCTTAGTACAGGTAAGAAAGAAATATATATGCACCGATAAAGTATAACATCTAAGGTAATTAGATAAATATGTTTATTATTGGGAAAATACAGTTTCTTTGATTCCTTACTTTTTTAGAATTTAGATTGAAATTCTCTTATTTACCAGTCACCATTATTATTAAAAAAATCTGTTGCCTTGATATAATTTATGAATCATTCTAAACAGGATAACATTACTTCCTATGTTCCTACACGATGAGTAGACCAACAGTTATTCATTGGATCTCTCTTGTAGTATTGATCAAAGCACTGGGAGTGCTGATGGCGGCGGTTGCCTGAAATTCTATAGGTCTCTAGAACTGACTGGGATTTACGTTGAAATTTTAAAGAAGTCACACACAAACAATAGCCCATTTTCTGTGTTAAATAGGACTGCGACTCCGGTTACACTTTTTCAGAGATTTTACTAGGGTGCACGATTGCGGGATTTGAATCGATTTCTGGTAGCTCGCACAGGTTATCAACTAAATAAGGGAGTGCTCCCGCAAAAAAAAAAAAAAAAAAAAGAAAATGCAAAATGCATTCTGCGCTATTTTCATTTTTTCCGGACCTAAACGTATTACAGAAGTGTTTTTTTTTTCTACCTTTTTACTTCGACTTGAAAGCAAGGTATCAGATTTACTGATAAAAATCCATGGTATCATTGGATGGATGGATCGGTCAATCGCAACGTTGCTTACACATTACTAGGGCTATACACAAAAAGCTTGATATACGATTCGCACACAATAAATGTTAACGGAGATTTTGATACGGAATAGTCTTGTTTGTTTTTTTTTTCTCTTTTTACATGCAAATCTTGGCAAAATCGGCTAAATTCCATAATGCAAATGTTGAATTCGAGAAATCTAAATGAGATATCGTCCTGTTGGCCTCTACAAGAATGACCCTCACATTACAGATAGTTACAGCTAATTTCACACCACTTTTTAGGCTTACCTCATCAAAACTAAAATAATAGTTTAGAGTATCAATGTTTTTGCCATACTGTCCCGGGAATGCTTTAAATTGCGCTTAGCAGTATCAATGCATCCACCCACTTTAAAAGTAAAATTGTCAAAATTAATGTATATCTCATAACCGTTGACACAGTGCTACAATGGTTATCTTTACGTAAGTGCACCGTTAAAACAGTTCGTCGAAGTTCTTCTTAAGGACATGGAAACAATAATAAAATAGTCATTAAGATGCTTATTTGCTACGAATGATCATAATTAGAATAATATAATTAAAGAATATGAATGACATTTCTACCAATATAATGATAAAAAGGTATGCTCAGAACGAAATGCCAAAATACGAACTTGTCTTGGGGCAAATGTGGCTATCTGGTGGTTGTGTTTGAGTTGTTTCCCTTACACAACGAAATGAGCTGCCGTGAAACGTCCTGTCCCCATTACCAAGAGGGATAGGTCAAATTGGTCAAATTAAGCAATACCCCCAAGGCAATAGATAAGTGGAAAGAAAAGAAGACACGCAAAATATTTAAAATTATTAGGCGACTACTAGCCCCACACGTATGTTTTGAGCCTCCCAAGTCCCCAATTTATTTGTCATTGGGGGAACTCCCCCTCTATTGCAAATTCCTAAAATCTTTTCTGTCAGTTACCAGGGGCGTGAATACTGATATCAGCTGTTACCCAATGCTGTAGCTGTGACTTGTTTTACTGGAGAATCCATATTCGTCCGCCGAGATTGTCCTCAATATGATTAAAATCTTATTTCTTCAAAAGTTTAAATTTTCTTTGGTTTTATTTATTTATTCGCTATTTATAAGCACCAGAGTGTATATAATATGTTTGAATGCAGAAGCGTTATCAGCATTAGCAGGGAACTATTTTGGGGGCGGTTTTAGGTAGTTATTGGGTCGACAGCACCAGAAAAATGGATTGTCGAAATGCGATATGTAAAATCTGGTGGCGGTTTGACAACTGTCCCCAAAAAGTACATGTTACATAGAATTTTTCAGAAGGAGATTGGTGTATAGGCGAGCAAACAGGAAGAAACGTTATCTCGCTTGTCAAAAAATACGGGAACTACCAAGTGTATCCATTCATCAATAGCCCGGCAGGCACATGACGTAAATACAACGTCGCCTCAACGTCGATGCAACGTCATGACGTTGCATCGACGTTGAGGCGACGTTTTATTTACGTCATGTGCCCGCTGGGAGGTGTCCAAAGCGGGCTCCATAGTGCAGTCGGAAGCGCGCCGGACTGCAGATCACGGCCCCGAGTATTAAACTTTTCTTTCCTGCTCAACTTAGCTGAGCATGTAACTTTTCCTGCTAATAAATCTCAAATTACTAACAACTGCAAATTCTTTTTTGCTAAGCATTGATAAACATGACATTTTCTCTGCTAATAAATATAAAAATGCGAACTATTAGCAAAGAATATTTCATGTTGAGCATGAAAAAAAAGTTTAATAACCTCGGAGCCAGGGATCGCAAGTTCGTGGATTGACCATGAAATCCTTTCTACGGTCATTCTCTCACGCTGATTGAAGAAGGACAGCTATAGTTACTAGCGAAATTGTGTGCACATGTACTGGTTAAACGCTTAAAGCCCTGCCAAGGAAAAGTGTGAGTAGGTTGACTGACCGGCTCGACATAACCTTAACAGTGTTTACTGAGCGTAAAATCCAACTCAAATTATAAGGTATCTGAATATTTAGAGTAAATGCGGCAATTTAAGAGAGCATTTTTGGAACGAAAGGGAGAAAAATGAATCTTACCTTCGGCCATGCTTTAATGTCAGAAAACATCATTTTCCTCTGTGTGGAAATGATATCTTCTGGTGCGGTCTGGCTGTCCTCCGAATTTATCTCGCACATGTTGGTGTCCATATCATAGTTAAATGATTGACAATTTGCCAGAACCATACAGTCGTACACACACACTGAAATACTGGTAACTGTTTTAGAGTCAATAACATGGTTTACCATCATCGAATTTATATGGTTTAGCTGTATTTGCACCCAGGCGTTGCAAGTCCACACCAAAACATAGAACCACAATCCTTTGAGAATATTCTCATGTCTCATCTTTGGATGTATCTCTCAGGCCTACAGTTGTATTCTGTTGCTATCTGTCTGGAAGTAGCGCTCAGAACTGATCTAACTGCCTTCAAACATGCGAAAATGCGCATGTAACTGGAGTGAATTTCATTGTGTTTAAAGTATTTTAAAATTCACTCATTTATGCTGGCATTTGACAAATTCAGGAAAATTGATTGTTTAACTAAATTATTAATATCTAAGATTTATCAAATGTCAGCACAATTGAATGAATTTTAAAATACATTAAACATGATAAAATTTCAGTCCAGTTCCACCTTCCCCCTCTTCCAGTTACACGCAGTCCCAGATCATCCGGCACATGGGCAAAGTATCGTCCGGGCCATTGTTGTCCATTGATACATTCTATAGTATCAGATGATTCTGTTTGCGGACAGTGAAGGCCCTGATCGGACTGCACGAATGCGCAGGCTGATTTGGCCTCCGCTGTCAGCATATGCCCGCAGACACGTTTTCGCATGGCGCGGCCCATTTGATGCACAGCGTGGGAAAGGGCCTTTGTGTAATATGCGAATAGCGAAGGTACAGATGACGGTGCGCATCATTGCAGTCTGATCTAGGCATTTTCTGTTCGTCGACATATACTACAGTATCCATTGATGTCTGGACAACAACAACCTGATCATTCGCGCAGGCTGACTTGGGCTTGCGTTTTCCGCAAAATGCATAAGGGCTATTTAGCACGTTGCGCATAATGTGATCGTGCAGAAAATACAGACAGGCAAATCGAAATCAATGTGAGGGTAATGTCAAGTGAAAAGAGGGTAATACATGTATTAACATTTATAGCATGACCGTCAAGTTATTCAGTGAAATAACCCATGCCATATGACTGAACATATAATGACACCTGCAAGGCATCCCGTTGGTTAGCCTCATTAACCTTTTTAATATTCGTATTAATCCGCTTATTGATAGCAATCATACTTGACCTCCGTCGACTAACGCTGCTGTATACTGATGGTACGTTAGGGCAGGATATTGCCATGAGACGGACAAGTGTTAAGGACCCGGGCAGTCATAGCTGGTTCGTGTCATGTAACGACCGTTTTGCATAGATACAGTCTACCACATCTATATTCTCAGATAAGTGTTTGAGTCTGAGACAGATAAGTCGACTCGGGCAGTCATAGCTGGTGTAACGACCGTTTGCATAGATACAGTCTACCACATCTAGACTGACAGACAAGCGTTCGAGTCTAAAGCACAGTTCAAGCAGCAGGTAAATCCAGTATAGACAGATACGTCAAGGATTCCTGGTCGTCTATGGCAGCAAATCGGAAAAAAGGTAAGAGAAAAGTCTAGGGAAGTCACCTTCTCTGGTGAACATGGAAACATGTAATGTCGGAGAAGTCCACCCATGCTGGAAAAGTGTTGACAGTACAGTAATTGATATAAAGAGAGCCATTGTTAAAGTACGTCTCCTGAAGGGCATCTAACACCTACAGTCATTACGGGCCAAGATTTACAAGAGCAGCACGTCAAGCCTTTGTCCGCTCTGTACTCCTGCGCCAGAAGACAGGCTCTATTTTGTCACAACATGCACGCCATTGTATCAGGCCCGACAGCCATATCTTGAAGCACCTGAAAATAAACTTCTAACGTCCAATAGTGTCGCGTCCTTCTCCTTGGTTCTATCAAACGCGAGCTTACTACTACAGTTCCTTACGGATTGCATTTCAAGTTTTGTCAGAGATAAGTTTTCCTTCTCTGATTCTGAGTGTAATGAGATAGAAACTGTTTCCAGAAGAAAGTGCTTCGCGTTGCATTTGAAACGATATAGACTGTTGAAGGAGCCGACTTAGTCATGGAACAGATTTATAACGCGAGAAACTCTTACAATGTAATTATGTGAATTTTTTCAGCGAAACCTCTGTCAAACTGTACAATATGTTGATGGGACTAACTTGGGGTAGGTGTACTTTATAAAGTTGTTTAGTTCTATAGTATGGTACTAGAATATGGTACTAGAACAGTTGGTGTTATAGCACGCTTCCGTATCTTATGACAGCCGTGATATCCTATATGGCAATGTACGCGTTTCTGATCACTGAATGCTGGTTATTGAATCTTTAACATTCTAAGGTGGTATCTTGCATAACATAATGCGCGCCTCCAGGTTGGGCGGTGGACGCGGACTCTATATCGATGGTGGACGCGATTGTTCGCTCAAACCCTGGACGTTGTTCATTATACAATCGTCGCTGGACGCGATTCGTCTTCTTTATACTATGGACACGGTCTTCAAATCGATGATGGACGCGGTTCCTCCTACATTCAACGCTGGACGCGATTTCTCTTCTTCTAACGTTGTTGGACGCTGTTTCTCAAATGATGACACTGGACGCGATTATTCTTATTCTTCTTCAAACGACGTTGGACGCAGCTGTTCTGCTGGCGACGTTGGATGCGGTTCTTGAGGCGACGTTAGACGCGGATCCTGATACATGGGACGATACTCATTCACACGGTATATATGCACAATTATGTTATAATAAGCATAGTAATGCAATAAAGCTTGTACGTAATAGCACAGGCATTATAATATGCCCTGCTCTCAAACTATGCCAACGGCGGTTACCCATTACTGGGTAGATGTCCTACGCTAGTAACAAGTAAGATGGTGTCCGCGTTCACTGATACAACTTTTACTTTTGAAACAGATTCTGCCTTCAATTTTGAGATGAATGATAAAGTTTAGATTGATGAAAGGGGAAAACACAGCACAATAACAATGTGAATAACACGGCTATCAGAAATGTTCATGGTGGTTTAAATTCGATGTTTTCCGGCAACGTATTTTGAGGCACTTTCAACACCAAAATGATCAATGTCGTCAAACAGTCAATGAAAAATATGCGAACTTTTTTGTGTTGTGTACCACTATCGAGGATGGAAATTTTGGTCTCGGTCTCGGACCTCGGTCATGGGGTTCCGGTCTATGGGTTTCATACCCGACCCTATTAAATCCTTTGTAGTGAGTTGTTCGGTTCAGCTATGTAAAGCCGTTATCTTTGTATATTTTGTGCATTTTTTGGTCGTCGGAAGGGTCATGTGAGAAACAGAATCTTACAGTCGTTGTCATTTAAGACTCTCAAAATACCGAAATTACCCAAAGCGTTTCACAAATTTCAAATTAAATGACCACTCATGTAAGATCCTCTATATATAATCACAGCATGGACATCATAGTTAAAGCATTCGCTACCCGCCTTAACAAGTCCTAGTAATTTGTCATTTAAGATGACAAGATACACCTGTTAGATTTCCGCCATTTTTGTTTTTACAAGAGAGACAACTTTGCGACTTCCTGTTTGCTTTCTGAACACGACCCCTTCCGAAAAGTGAATAATTATTGATAAGTTCGATTGAGGCACAGCTTCTATTTTTTCTGTTTTTTGTTCTGAATGCATCTCATATACCTGCTGCAGCAGAAACTTATGTATTGACGACATATTGAATTTCCGCGATAACTTTTTAAAGAAGCAGCGTGAAGCAGTCTAAACAGGCGAGAGTCGATATTTGAATGTTGAGCCATGTCGAATGTCGAGATACACGACATTTGACATTCGAATGTTGAGCCGCACAACATTCAAACTTCGAATGTCGAAACACATGACATTCAACATTTGAATGTTGAACCACACGACATTCGACATTCGAATATTGAACCAGATGACATTAGATTGTCCAGACACAGAACGTCAAATGTTGAGTCGTACGACATTCGATATTCAGCACTTCAATGTCTACACACGACATTCGAATGTCGAGACATACGACATTCGACATTTGATTGACTTTTGAACGTCGAGACACACGAAATTCAACATTAGAATGATGAGCCACACGACATTCCAATCTCGAATGTCATATGTCTCGACATTCAAATGTCGAATTTCGTGCGGCTCAACATTCGAATGTCATGTTTTTCGACTTGTCGTGTGGCTAAGCATTCGAATATCAAATAGGATGTGGCTTAACATTCAAATGTCAAATGTCGTGTGTCTCAACATTTGAATGTTGAATGCCTTGTGGTCGAAAGTCATGTCTCGACATTCGAATGTCGAATGTCATGTATCTTGACATTCGAATCTCGCGCGGCTCAACATTCAAATGTCGAATGTTGTGTGTCTCACCATTCAAATTTTCACGTTTTTATTGCCTCGGCTAAGCCTCTGTAAATTGGCAAGTTCATTGGCTAGATCTTATTGGTATCTATCAGTATGCCAAACGTTATAAAAATTTCCAACGGTTTAAGCGCTAGGGCCATTTTCGCTAACCGACCATGGACGGACAGATGGACAGACGGTCTCCTTAGGTTTTTATAGGACACTCTTCGAAAGTCAAACTTTCAGTCAGTCAAATCGGTCGACTTTCCTGCGGCCCATGTAATAGGGACCGCGTAACGCAAATACAAGTTAGAGCGTATAAGTTTTAGACTTCTGGTCAAATTTGATCCTCCCCCCAACCCCAGGGAATTTTGCAGACATAGTCTGTCTTAGCGCTCAATTTTCTGCATCGAAAAAGAGTTGTTTGCACTTTGTACCTGGTGGCGTTACGTAGTGACAACGTAGTGACAGCTTATTAATTACGTTACCTGTCACAGTTTTACGTAATTCTATTTATTTGCTAAAATACCACGTTAATTTATTCAACAAAGCTATTTCAACGAAACGATGTACCAAAAGGGGTCTTTTTTGGTTTAGTTGAGCAGTTTAGGTAACATACGTAAAAAACAATATATATATATATATATATATATATATATATATATATATATATATATATATATATATATATATATATATATATATATATATATATATATATATATATATATATATATATATATATATATATATATATATATATATATCTGTCTATCTAAAATGCAAACATGCATATAATTGTATAATTACGCAGAATATGAGCAAATAATTGTTGTAGGGTTTGTTCGCTTGCTTGAACAATTCTGAGTAACAGAATTAACAAAATAAGCTTTTCAAGAATTTTGGTAGGACTGTTAAGCTGTCAATAAGAAAAAAAAGTATCGACGTTTTCAAGATGTTGGATCGGAAATATCACTAACATGCCCGGTATTAAACCTTTACCTATAAATAAACTGAACAATCACCGTGTATTTGTTGATGTAACAATGCATTAAATTACACTCCTGTAACCAATGTGACATATTTAATTATTTTTCTAGGACTTCATAATAAAGTACGAATTTCAGCAAATCTAATTATCAAATCTGCTTCAAATATTTGGCACGTATTTTTAAGTTTCCCACGTCCCATTTTCTTGTCCTCTCATCAGGGAGGCATTTAAAAATGACTGCAGTACTGCTGACTAAGCCGTTTCTGTGAATGCAATAATCAGCATTTCAGTACTTAAAGATTGTTTATGGGAGTATACGTAGTAATGCGTGTCACGCACGTAACACTATTTTACACATGGACATTTGTCTTTGAAGTGTTTCGTCAGAAGTGATGACTGAACTCAGTTTTACTTTTGGAATTGGGAAATGTGCTAATAAAAGAAAATCATTGTAACATGTGTCATACCTGTTACATATGTTTCATAATGCAAAAATAATGTAGGATGGTTTTAACCTAATTCTGTTCAATAAATAGCTCATTCCAAAAAGGTCATAAACATTAATTTTAATAAAAATGATAGAAATTGTAGCCAAGACCAATACTTTTATTTAAAATGGAACGCTTTTGCTGATTTTCTTCAGACATATACGCCTAAAACCAAGATAAAGTAGCCGATTGTTTTCTTTGTTACATATGTTACCTTGTTTCAGACAAAACGTCGCAGACAATATTTTAACAAGTCGCAAACAATGTTTTGAAACATTTTTTTCTTTGTTTTGCTTTCTGGTCGTATTTACAGATGCAGCCAGAATTAAACGCAAAACAAAATGGCTATGATGGATTTATAAACAATTTTGTTATGAAAACTTCTTCTTTCTGTTGTTTATAAATGGGTGTTAAATTGATTAACTGAATATTACGGCTATAATAAAGCAAACAGGATTATAAAAAATCATTTTATCTGAAAGAATATTAAAAAAAAAAAAATAAATAAACTGCAATTACAATGAATTTTTAATGCTGTCCAGGGAAGGCTAAAAGTCTTATGTAGAGTAATTTTGCAATTTTTGGAGATAATCTTTATGGAGTAACGTCCGTTACATTTTGGGAGACGTAGGTTTGCCATCCAAAGATTGCTTGTTTTAATTAACTTACTAAGCTTTTAAAATATATGCATTTTTATTAACATTTGTGTAAGATAAATGCTTCTTCCTATTTCACACACTTTGACTCTTGTTTCATTGAATTTAGTGGGGTAAGGTATGTAACAGACTGTAACACACATAGGCCACCACATACTGGATGCAAGCAACTTTTATTTTATACAGTAAGCATTGCTTTTTTTTAGATCGGATATGTCCACAAAATTCCCTAGGGTTGGATAGGTGATAACTTTCTGGCAAATTTGACCCAACTCTCCAACCCAAGTGTTTTTTTTTTTTTTTTTTTTTTTTTTTTTTTTGTTTTGTTTTATTTATTTATTTTTTTCAATCATAGTCTATCTCTAAGATTAGTCTTTTCTGCATCAAATGCGAGTTGTTTGCACCCTGTATATAGTAACGGCTTAGAATTGCCATGAGTACTCGTCTTTGTTTATTATAGTGATTAATTTGATTTTTATGTTTTTTATCTTTGATGCATTGACTGAGTTGGGAGCCTTTATGCGAACCGAAGTTTTATGTATTTCTGTATTAAGAGTAGCATCGGGACCCAGGGTGAAGTTAGTTAGCTGTAAAAGTGCTTTAAACCCCCCGGTGGTTTTCTCTACCGACCGTTCTAAGGCGGTGGTCCCGGTGTTAGTCTTACTCTTTGTTGCTTTGTGGTTTATTCTACGAGGCGATTTGTTGTATATCTTTCCGTGTGTCATTTTTGTTCTTGTGTTTTTCAGTCCTTTTAGTATTGCGATTACCTCGCTTGGGGAAGAGAGAGCTAATCTTAGTGCTTTTCGTACGTTTGTTCAGTTTGTGCTTGTTTAGATTTGTCGGTTTCCTCTTCCTCTTGGGGTCTGGGAAGGGCTGCGATTTGTGATTGTGGCACTCCCTGGACTTTTCTCTTACCTTTTTTTTTATTAAACGCGTTACGTGTCACCAGTGTTACGTTGTTCTATTTATTTGCTAAAATACTATGCTGATTTATTCAACACAGGTTTTTTACCATTATATATCATATATGAACCAAACGATGCACCTACAGATTAATGCGGTTACTTCTGGTTCACATTTTTAGGTAACATACATAATGCAAATGGTTAACATGCACAATAAAGGAGCAGTTTTACCGCAAAGACAACACATTGGTTCACATGTATATCTGTCTGTTTCAAACGCAAATATGCGAAAAATTGTACAGAACTATGAGCAAATAATTTTTGTAGTGTTTGTTTGAAGAGATTATTTGAAGAATTCTGTGTAACATATGTAACAAACTTGGGTTTTAAATCAACTTGGTAGGACTGTAAAGCTGCTAATAAGAAAAGAAAAAAATAACAAGCAGTTTTAAAATGTGTAACCTGGAAATATCTTTAACATACCCTATACTAAACGGTTATCCATAAAGCACCAAATAAAATAAACCATCACCGTGTATTTTTATGCGACAATATAACAAGATGTTAAATTACTCTCATGTCATCAATGTGACATTTAACTTTATTTTTCTAGGCTTTCATCATAAGTACGGATTTTGACAAAATTAATTTTCAAAGCTGCTTCAAATAACTGACACGTACTTTTAAGTTTCCTTCTTTCCGTTTCTTATCAGGCAGGCGTTTAAAAATGACTGCAGTACTGCTGACCAAGCCGTTTCCGTGAATGTAATAATCAACATTTCAGTGTTAAACTAGAAATGAGTTTGTAAAACACTATAGCCCCAACTGTATGCTTGTCGATACAAAATGCCAAAGTTGAAAAGGAACATAATTCCGACCAAAATTTGATCAGGTCAGCCACACCTTGGTTCCAAACTGCTTGCAAAATTTCATGAGCCTAACTCAAGCGGGTCCTTAGTTATTTTGCTGACAAGATGTTCATTGGCTGAAGTTTGAAAAGGGGCATAACTCCACCATGAATACTCCGACAGAAAAGAAAAAAAAAAACAAATTAACAACAGGCCATAACTCAAGATGTATCTGACAGTATTTATTCAAATGTTAATCAGGTCATCTACCTCTCACTAACAATCTAATCACTAGGTTTCAAGGCTCTAGCTTCAATAGTTCTTGAGATATTGTGCTGACAAGATTTCATCCATATATTTTCCAAGGGCCATAACTCAAGAAAGGTACATAACATTGACAAGAAAAAAAAAAACACGTGTCAGCTATTTATTCATGAGGAATCCATATATGAAATTTTAAAACCCTGGCATGTACAGTTCAAAAGTGAGACTGTGCATCAAAGTGTGCAATGTAAAAATGCCCAAAATGACAAAGTTTATTCAAAGTTAATCAGGTCATTTACTCATTGCTATCAATCTATTCTTTAAATTTCAAGGCTCCAGCTTCAATAGTTTTTGAGATATTTTGCAGACAAAAATTCATCCATATTTTTATCAAAGGGCTATAGCTCAAGAAAGAGGCATAATCCTGATAAGACCAAAAATATGTGTCAGCTATTTTTTCATGAGAAACCCATATGTGAAATTTCAAAACCCTAGCATGCACAGTTCAAAACTTACGCGCTGCATCAAAAAGTCTGCAATGTAAAAATGCCAAAATGACAAAGGTCCATAACTTGAGAGTGTTTTTCAGAATTTATTCAAAAGTTGAGCAGGTCATCTACTTGTTGCTACCAATCTATTCCTCGAATTGCAAGGCTCTAGCTTAAATAGTTTTTAAGATATTTTACTGACAAGATTTCATTTAATTTTTTTTAAAGGGCAATATCTCAGGAAAATGCATAATCCTGATAAGAAAAAAATATGTGTCAGCTATTTTATCATGAAATTTCAAAATCCTAGCATGCAGGATTCAGAAGTTATGCTATGTATGAAAAAGCATAACACACGGACGCAGGGACGAACGAACCAAAAGCAATATGCCCCTCTAACTTCTTTGAAGTTGGGAGCATACAAATGTTTATGGAAGTATGCTTAGTAATTCTTGTCTCGTGCGTAACACTATTTCATACTGTCATTTTGTCTTTGAAGTGTTTCGTCATAAATGATGACTGAACTGTTTGTTTTTGAATTTAGCAAGATGACAATAAAAGAAAATCACTGTAACATGTGTTATATTTGTTACATATGTTACATATTGCAAAGATAATGCAGGATGATTAAAATTTAATTTTGTTAAATAAAATAACCAGTTCCAAAAAAGGTCATAAATAAATCCTTTTTTGATTTACGTTTTTTTTTTTGTTTTTTTAACGGTTGTATATATGTACATTGCGAAATTATCAATTTCGAGTTTTTTTTTTACATATATTTTGATGGATGTTACGTGATACAATGATGCATCGTCGATATGCTACCGAAATAAATGAATAATAAAATGCTTGAAACTGTAGCCAAGAACAATACTATTACAGTCGACTCTCGTTATCTCGAATTCCAAGGGACTCTATTGAATACTTCGGGATATCCGTACCTCGACATATTTGTAGAACTGAGGAAAAAATTATTCGAACAACCACATTTAACAAATATATATGTAATTGGACTCTTGAAGTTAGAGATATATTAAAAATATTGTGGAAAAGAGGAGAAATTGCTCTTTAGGAGCAATTTCTCCTCTTTTCCACAATATTTTTTTACCTGTTGTTAGATGTTCATGTTAAGGCAGGGACCAGATATTCACTTCGAGATAAGCGGTTATTCGAGACAAGCGAGGTCGAGATAACGAGAGTCAACTGTATTTAAAATGGCATGATTTTGCATATCTTCCTTAGACATATATGCCTAAAACCAAAATATAGTAGCCGATTGTTTTGTTTTCGTTACATACGTCACCTTGTGGCAGGCGTTTTGTAAATTGCGCAAACAATATTTGAAACATTTTGTGTTTTTAATTCCGGTGATTTATTTACAGGTGCAGTCAGAATCAAACGCAAAACATGGATTAATAAGCAATTCTGTTATAAAAAACATGTAATTCTCTTTTGTAGATTATAACTGGGTGTTACCGTAATTAACATAATATTACAACCATACTAAAGCAAATAAGATTATAAAATTTATTGTATCTGAAAGACCATTAAAAGATCTATAAAATGCAATTACATTAAACTTTAAGTGCTGTTCAGGGAAGGCTTCAAGTCTTTTTTATAGCGTTTTGTAAATTGCGCAAACAATATTTGAAACATTTTGTGTTTTTAATTCCGGTGATTTATTTACAGGTGCAGTCTGAATCAAACGCTATGATGGTTTTATAAGCAATTCTGTTATAAAAACATGTAATTCTCTTTTGTAGATTATAACTGGATGTTACCGTAATTAACAGAATATTACAACCATACTAAAGCAAATAAGATTATAAAATTTATTGTATCTGAAAGACCATTAAAAGATCTATAAAATGCAATTACATTAAACTTTAAATGCTGTCCAGGGAAGGCTTCAAATCTGATTGCTGAGTAATTTTGCATTTTGGAGAAAATCTTTATTTGGTAACGTCCATTACATTCTTGGAGACTGAGGTTTGCCATCCAAATATTGTCTGTTGTAGCTAACATACTAAGCTTTTAGAGTCTGTGTAGCAATATCTAGGGTAGATGGAGCTCTCGAGCCCTTGTCGGCAATCCATCTAGGAGTTGGCATGGGGAAGGGGCTAGAAAAGATGCCCTAAACAATTGCCTGCTTCAAAACTCCTGGCTGGTTAACCGTGATCAGCACTTAGCCGTCGAACAAGAAAAAAAGAAGATGAAGGTGATACTTTTAACTATTGGCGCTTGGAATGTGCGCACCCTAATGGACAGTTCTGGTTCTGATAAACCTCAGCGAAGAACAGCTCTAGTTGGTAGAGAACTTGACAGATACAAAGTCGAGATTGCAGCTCTGAGTGAGACTCGCCTTGCAGAGGAAGGGCTTTTAAAAGAAGTTGGAGCTGGCTACACTTTCTTCTGGAGTGGACGCCAGAAAGAAGAGCGACGTGAAGCAGGAGTAGGATTCGCCATTAAGTCACACCTCGTCAACAAGCTCCCTGGACTTTCAAAAGGCATAAATGACCACCTGATGACGCTGAGACTTTCCTTATCTGGAAAGAGGCATATGCAACAATTGTAAGTGCCTATGCACCCACAATGGCCAACCCAGACGAGGTTAAAGACAAGTTCTATGATGATCTGGATTTTGTGATTTCTGCAGCACCCCGGACAGACAAACTCATCCTCCTTGGGGACTGCAATGCCAGAGTGGACACAGACCATCAAACCTGGGAAGGAGTGATTGGATCTGAAGGTGTAGGGAAGTGCAACAGCAATGGACTCCTCCTTTTAAGGAAGTGTGCAGAGCATAAATTACTGATCACCAACACAATCTTCCGTCTACCAACTCGCAGAAAGACATCATGGATGCACCCTCGCTCCAAACACTGGATCTCATTGACTATGTCATAGTGCGAAGGAAGGACAGACAGGATGTAAGAGTGACAAAGACTATGTGTGGTGCAGACTGTTGGACAGATCACAGGCTTCTTGTCAGCAAGTTCAACCTGCGCATTCAGCCTGTACGACGACCACAAGGCAAAAAGGTGCCAAAGAAATTGGATGTCTCCAAGCTGAAACAAGACAGCAAGAGGCAAACATTCGTCAACGATTTCTGCAGCCGTTTAGCTGCACTGAAACACAGTTCAGAAGATGTAGATGAGAGCTGGACAGTCTTCAGAGACACCGTTCACTCTTCAGCAGTGGACTTCCTAGGACCAGTATCTCGTAAACACCAAGACTGGTTTGATGAGAATGAAAAAGAAATCCAGGGACTCCTTGAAGAGAAACACCAAAAACACAAGTCTTACTTCAGAAATACCAGCTCAGTATCTAGTAAGACTGCCTATTCAAACATATGCAAGACAGTACAGACTAGGCTCAGAGACATGCAAGACTCCTGGCTGAGCAAAAAGTCCTTTACAGACAGAAAGGATATGAAGGTTCTTTGATGCACTCAAGGCAATATATGGTCTCCAGAGCTCAGGAACCACCCCACTCCTTAGTGCAGATGGAACTAGTCTTATGATTGACAAAGAAGCTATCTTGAAATGATGGGCTGAACACTTTGATGGTGTCCTTACTCGGCCATCATCTATCAATGATGAAGCGATCAACAGACTATCACAGGTGGAATGTAATCCGCTGCTTGATGAGCTCCTAACGTCTCTGAAACAGTGAAAGCAATAAAACTCCTGTCATCTGGCAAGGCTCCAGGATCAGATGCAATACCTGCAGACATCTACAAAGCCAGAGGTCCTTCAGTTGCAGAGTTATTTCACATTATGTGGAGAAAAGAAGCCATCCCTCAAGAATTCAAGGATGCAACAATTATCCACCTATTCAAAAGGAAAGGGAATCCTCAAGTCTGTGACAATCATCGAGGCATCTATTTATTGTCAATTGCTGGGAAGATCCTTGCTAGGGTCCTACTGAATCGATTGAATGAACACCTTGAACAGTCAGAGCTTCTACCAGAAAGCCAGTGTGGATTCAGGAAAGACAGAGGAACAATAGACATGATCTTCACAACACGACAGCTTCAAGAAAAATGCCAGGAACAGAATATGGACCTCTACATGACCTTTGTCGACCTTACCAAAGCATTTGACACAGTCAGTCATGAGGGACTTTGGAAAATTATGGCAAAGTTTGGCTGTCCTGCCAAATTCATAGAAATGGTGCGGCAGTTCCATGATGCATGCTTGCAAGGGTCCAAAATGATGGCGAGTTTTCTGATCCATCCCCTGTGACAAATGGAATTAAGCAAGGCTGTGTGCTTACAGATGCTTTCCAGGATGGTGACAATGGTATCCTATTAGGTACGCTTTGATGGAAAACTTTTCAACCTAAGAAGGTTGCAAGCTAAATCCAAAGTGCAGACAGAGGTGCTAGATGAGTTCTTCTTTGCTGATGACACGACAAAGGGTGCTCCAACTGAAGAGAAAATACAAAAAGGTATGGATCAAGTATCTGATTCATGTGACAGCTATGATCTCACAATCAGCATCAAAAAGACTGAGGTAGTATATCAGCCATCCTGGAAAGCCTTACAAGGAGCCTACCATCACAGTGAAAGGTAAACGACTGCAAGTGGTAGACAAGTTCACCTACCTTGGAAGCACATTGTCTGGAGCTGTGCACATTGATGATGAAGTCAATGCTAGGATTGCCAAAGCTAGTGCAGCATTTGGCCGGCTACGTGGAAATATTTGAACCACTTCCATACAAACTGTCTTAGAAAACTTCTAAAGATCAAGTGACAAGGCAAGATTCCAGACACAGAAGTCCTGAAAAGGGCAGGGATGCAGAGTGTACATATTCTTCTAAAATTGGCACAGTTAAGATTACCAGAATGCCTGATGAAAGTTTTCAAAGAAAATCAATCCTCTGTGGAGAACTACAAGTTGGAAAACGATCCCATGGTGGTCAGAAGAAACGATACAAGGACACACTCAAAGCCTCCCTTAAAGACTTCGACATACCAAGAGGAACAGATTGTACAGGATCGAACAAAGTGGCGAGGCCGCATAAGAAAGAGAGCTGGTGAATACGAAGCAAAATGAATCGGCGAAGCCGAGCAGAAACGTGCACAGTGGAAAGCCAGAGCTAAGGCATCACCAACAGAGCTTTCTTCCTCAGACCTCTCTTGTTCTATCTGCAACAGGCAGTTTAGAGCTAAGATCGGTCTTATCAGCCTTCTTAGAACACACAAGTAATAACACATCACACAGTTGATCAGGATTGGTCATTGTCAGTAATGACAGACGAACGATATATATATATATATATATATATACACACATATATATATATATATATATATATATATATATATATATATATATATATATATATATATATATATATATATATATATATATATATATATATATATATATAAGCTTTTAAAACATATGCATATTTATTACATTTGAGTAAGATAAATGCTTCTTCTTGTGTCACAAACTTTGACTCTTTAACAGACAAAGGCCACCAGGTACAGGATGAAAACAACTTTTATTTTACACAGTAAGCATTGATCTTTAAGATAGGATATGTCTGCAAAGTTCCCAAGGGTTGGGGAGATGATCGCTTTCTGGTCAGGAGTATCCTTACATCTGAAACAAAGTAGGCGTGTGCTCTAGGCTATGGTGACTGGATTGTGCACTTCCGTCTTTTCGCCATGCAGTTTCGCCTTTTCGTCTTTTCGCCGCGGCGAAAAGACGAAAAGGCGAAATTGCACAAACCAGCCACTATATTAGACAGTGAAAAGATAGGGAGATATACATGGAACACCACAGTCACGAACACAACCCTCCCAGGAAAAGGAAAAGGGACTGGTGACATGAAATGACAGTAAAAATGAACAGTTCTTCAAAACAGAACGAACCAAATGAAAGGGGCCACAACATTAAGACCATTGAAATGGTCGACAGCAAAACTGATACGGGCATGGGCAAATACCCACGTTTTCATCTATATCTGAGCCTGAACGTCAGAAAACGTATCTCTAGACATTTGCTCTCAGCGAAGATTCAGATCAGTCTGCGCATTCGAGCAGTCTGATCAGAATCTTCATCGGGCACATTTTGAATAGCCAAGGATGAAATGTTTCTTTGTGCGAATAACGATGATCTGACTGCGCTGATGTGCAGGCTGATTTGAGTTTTTGTTGGGCTCACATGTCAGAAGGTCCGTTCACATGTCAGAAGGTCCGTTTTCTCACGCTTTGGATCATTCGCTAAAATGTAGAATAGGTGCTGCGCATTTTCAAATGGGTCGCAACGTGAGAAAACGTACCTTCTGACAGGTGCGCCCAACGGAGACTCAAATCAGCTTTGGCTATCCAAAATGCGTCCAGTGAAGATTCTGACCAAAATACGCGCACATGTCCGAGGGTACGTTTTCTGACATTGCGGTGCATATAAAAACTGAAAAACTGAAAACCGGCTGACACTGTAAATAATTTACTGTTTACTAGTTCACAATCGATTAACTCTTTCACTGCCACAGGCGATAATAATAGACTTTTGCAAACAGTCTGGAATTTGCACTGAAAGAGTTAAAGACTGCGAATGTTACATAATTAACTGTATTTTTAGACCTTCTAACTGTACTTTTAGAGCTTTATTAGAAATAGGGTCGGATCCAGGATTATTTAATAGGGGGTTCAGAATTCTGAGATGGGGCCGGGTATCGACCTGATCAAATTACCTCCGACTTACTCTATGTATTCGGACAGACAGGCCTGGGCCTGGGGCAACCAATTTAGACCCTGATCAGACGCCGTAGACGCCGTCTGATCAGGATCTTGTGATACTGCTGCCACTCATCCTGCAATTTAGACAAGTTCAAAGACAGTAAATTGAACTTTTTGAAATTTAGACGGTAATTTCCCCGATAGCATGACAACGTTGGCCCAACGTTGGTATTGATTTGTATCGTTGGCTGATGGTTATCCGTTGGCTGTCCAATGCTGGCCCAACGTTGGACCAACCATGATATCAATGAATTATTTTAAAGTCAGTAAAATAATGTCATAGTTGGCACAATAATGGTCCAACGTTATGCAAAATATTGCGAATAAACAGTTTTATTTGCTATGTGGTGTAAGGTTGGCCCAACGTTACCAAAATATGCAAATCATGCACTCCTTTGCATAATGTTGGACCAACGTTGGGTCAACGTCAGCAATTTGTTTATTGCTGATTCTGCTAAAGTGACAAAAATGTTGCCAAATGTGCCAAAATGTGATTTTATATATCATCCGGTGTGCATAATTTTGATTTTCATGTTTTAAATCCAAATTAAGTTGGTAGTGTGGATCTATAACTAAGGCTGCAAATCCAAAGAGTTAAATGTTGCATCAACGTTGTGACAACGTTGGCCCAACATACCCCGAATAATAGGAATACATAAAGGATCTTATACGAGTGCTCATGTATTATTGGATTTTATTAAATCCGTTTGAGAAAAGGATAAGATGTATACAGCATGAAGTAATCTTTGGTCCAGCGCCAAGATGACCAATAAAACTTGCTATATTAATTAGTAATCCAGTACCTTGGAGTAATCTTGTTCATTACTGTTACCATCTACCAAAGCTTTTATAACACTTTAGACTACCCATAAAGCGAGCTTTTATACCATTTTATTTCTGACTCTCTGATTGAATGCACCAATAAAGGTCTCAAGATGTGATTTAAAGAAGAAGGATTAATATTTTTAAACATGAGAGTACAATTATATTATATATTCATTTCTAATTTAGGCAAAAATAATGAACTGTATGCGGCGGATATGAAAACCTCCTATCAGACTGTGCAGTTGTGCAGGCTGACCTGAGTCTTTGTTGGATGCTCATGTGACATTGTAGGTTTTGCTGTGCTCTGGAAAAAAATGATTTTGACATTCTTACAGCACAAACATTGTTTTACTAGAGTAATGGGTCCAAAACAGGCGCACGCAAAACGGTGTAGACCCTGATCAGAATCCTCCTACAGGACTCGGAAGAGAGAAAAAACGCTATGTCAGTTTATAAAAAAATTATTGTAAAACCACTGCAATTAGTGAAATACTGTTTTACATTAATAAAAATATAGTACTGTGCTGTAAGAATGTCATAATCACAAATGAGCCAGAGCACATAAAATATAGTACTGTGCTGTAAGATTGTCAAACTCAGAAGTGAGCCAGAGCACAGGAAAACCTACAATGTCACATATGTACCCAGCAAAGACACAAATCAGCATAACTGCACAGTGATAAGCGGCTTTCATATCCGCCTCATACAGTTCATTTTTGCTGCCTAAATTAGAAACGAATATATAATAATATGAATTTAATAGGTGTTACATAGATCCGTGCGTCCAAATTATCACCACATGCTTCATAGGTGGGTTGGCCAGATCTAACTGAATTTGACTTCAGACCACGCTTGACTTCTAAATCCACTGCATGAATTGTGATGTATCAGATGTTTTTCCTAGTCAACAATATTTCAGTAGTTCAGAGACATTGCCTCCACATTTGTGGGACTTTTACCCGACTCGATCACATGAATTCGGGTCCTGCTTAGTTGCTAGCAGCTCTGCCATGGAGGCTTTAGGCAGCCCATCTATTTCGCGGGCCCGGATTGGCGGGGGCCATGCTATCCGAATACCGTAAACTAGTGTATGCCGATGACAGGTAAAGCGACAATATATTATTGTTCGTTTAACTGAAATCCAGTTTACTGCTTCAGGATTTTTCCTAAAGATTTTTGACCGTTTGTGCGTCCCGGTGTTAGTCTTACTCTTTGTTGCTTTGTGGTTTATTCTACGAGGCGATTTATTGTATGTCTTTCCGTGTGTCATTTTATTCTTGTGTTTTTCAGTCCTTTTAGTATTGCGATTACCTCGATTGGGGAAGAGATAGCTAATCCTAGTGTTTTTCGTACGTTTGTTCGGTTTGTACTTGTTTAGATTTGTCGGTTTCCTCTTCCTCTTGGGGTCTGGGAAGGGCTGCGGTTTGTGATTGTGGCACTCCCTGGACTTTTCTCTTACCTTTTCTACACATTATGAAAAGCAGAAAAAAACAATATAAATATAACAACAATTTACAAACCAGTCGAACAAACGCATTATTGCGTCGACGTTTTTTTTTTTAAGATTATCACATGAAGAGCGTAAAGTCTATGTGTTATCTAAAATTTTACATCAAAATGTACCTTATGCACAAAACAAATCATGCTTAGCTTGTAAATAGACGGAGAATGGATAGAAATTAAATTCGAAATGGAGACAAAATTCAAAATGGCCCCGATCGCAAATTTTACAAATGCCAAATGTTACATCATAAGTCTCAACCCCTTGCAATTGGAATATTTGGCGTTATTGGCTGTATTGTTACTATTATCGGCACGGCCGCCGCGTCAATAGTCTCTGCCAAATCACGGAACGCTTATTGTTTTTCAGGATAAGCACCGAACCATCCAAGCGTTTGTTGGACCATCACATTTTTGGTCACACACATCATCGGTCACATCGTTAATAGTAGTGTGTCTGCACGCGCGAACCGTCCGCAGTTCCCGTTGGACGCACTTATAATTATACTCACATATCGATTTGCTGTTGGAACAGCCTCTTTTCACTGGCAAAAAGTGGGTTGGCATCATTGGCACAACGTTGAAATTAACATTGATAAAGGTTGGCCCAACGTAATGCCTACACGTTAGCGCAACGATGGCCCAACGAGCAGACTTACGTTGGACCAGCGTTGAATGTCTACGTTGGGCCAACGAAAGGGACAATCCTTTTTCAACGTCGGCACAACGTTAGCATGCTGTCTGGGTAAAGAGTAAGGTGAACGGATATTATTACGGTAAATACGTATCAATTATTTTATCAAATCAAAATTTCTGAAGAGGAAGTTTGGAGGCAAACAGGAGCGCCACTGAACCCTTTCCGACCCCCCCCCCCGCGCGCCCACCCACCCCCGCCCCACACACACACACACACATGCAAACTCGCTCTGGATCCGCCCCCGAGTAAAAAAATAACACTAATTATTCATTTGTCATGGTGTTTGGACATTTGTTCCGCCACATGTTCCCTCGTCCACTGTATGCACACAGTCATCACAATAATGCTTACAATGCAAGTGCTAATGTTTTATGTAATAGATGTAATCCGGAATCAGTCTTACATAGAAATGTCATTTGCTGGTTGCATTGTCAAACTGTAGTCGATAAAAGCAAGTTATTCTTTTGGGAATACAGCAAAGACACAATAAATGACGTCGAATTATCTTTAAAATTAGTTTTGAATATTTTATTGTGAAATGATACACAGTATAAAAGTCTTCTAATTGTTTTCCCAGCTATTCCTGTATTCCATCACATAAGCTACCGGTAACCCAGTAAACATTCTAAACAAACCAGCTACCCTGACGGGCTGATAACGGCCCGCTATAGATTTATAAAGAATGCTAGCCGGTAAGCTATACTGCAGCAGAGCGCGTGTAACACAAACTAGATACACTTCGTAGTATTTACAAGGGAGACAATTTTTATCATTCCCGTTTGTCTTCCACTAATACAATAGATTCTGACGTCCCTTCTGAAAAGGGATCTACCCTGAAAGAAAGGAATATGCTACCAAAAAGAGCAATTTCTTTCAATTATGAGTAGATTTTTTTTTCAGAAGAAGGGCAAAATTATGATGAGTTGCCTTGAAAAATGTCTTCATTCTATTTAAGACTGAAGGAAGCAAATTGTTTCTCCACGTAACATCATGTGGCGTGTACACCCGTCGCATTGGAACATTGTTGCTGAAATTAAAACAAAAAGAATACATAAAATATATTCTCCATATCATGTAGGTAAGTAACCTGTGCGTTGCGTAATTTAGAAGCCGTTTGCGTTGTACTATGCCTGAACGAAAACCGTTTCAAAAGGATGTAGCATGTGTCATCGGATTTTACTGAGTTTTATCATTTGAACTTTATGAGGTTACCACAGCCTGTAGCTAACATTTTCTCGTCAATATTCTTAGATTCTAAAAGGTTGGTATGAAGGCGTGTGAGTTACTTGCTTCCGCAGAATGCCATAGTGGAAAGACCTAAGAAAGAACGGAAGAACGATGTGTGCGGCTTTTCATTGCAGAATCTATAGAAATTCAAATTCAAGCTTGAACTCTTAAATTGTGTTGGTATTCTCAGCGTTGTAAATGATTTAGAAGCTACTAACATTGCATTGAAGATTCCGAAAAAATATCAAACAGAGATCTGACATTTAATATGTGAATTTTTTCGATCTGATAATCTTCGTTTACAATTCCTTGATCAGTAAACAGGCTGAGAACACATACTTCAGAAGGAACTCCGAGAAAAAAAAAAAGAAAAAAAGAAAAACACTCCCGTTCTGATTTCAATTTGGGTCCTTTTTATTAATTTGAAATATGGAGAGTTCGCCTTACTGTAGATGAAAATAATACATGTCTGTTTTGGATAATCGACAAACAATTGTAAAACAAATAAATCATATGTCAGATACCTTCAAACATTGCCACTTTACGCCATTATCCTTAGAAGCCGATGCGTTCAAAACTAGAAGCCTATGCGTTTTAGTCGTGAAGCCTATGCATTTATATTGACCAGTGTGATTATGCAGTTCATTTAATTCACAAGTTAAAAAAACTGTTTTGAGTTCTATTTGAGGCTTAATGGCCAAATCAGTTTACCTAACCACACATCACACTTTTAATGGGCACGCTCAGTCCTCTAAGCAGTTCACCAGTATTTGTACACATTATTTCGCCAGAAACTAGTACTGACAACTGCCCTTTTTGAATCAGTGGAAGGGAGATAATGGCCATAGAAAATGTTTCCTTGTCACTGCAGAAGAATGTTGCCGGACTCACTAGGAATCGAACCTGCGACCTCCTGATCATCAGTCAGACACACATCCTACTGAGCCACCAAGCCCGGTTTACTCTAAAAGGGGAGAATTTCCTCCTGTAGGAAAGCATAATGTAAATCAAGATGTATGCATGTACATTCATTGAGATACTATTTTATGCTTATTATTGTACTGAGGCATAAAAAAGATCACATTTTTACATCTTTTTTGTAAGATGTAGATTTCAGGGTTTCTATTATTGTAGGAACTTGAACTTTGGTATGAGGCTTTATGTCTATGAGTAAATCAGGAATATACAAGAATCATGTCACATCGACCTATACGTCATAGTCCTATTACTTCTTTCAAAGGTAGATTTTTGTAAGAGGTAGATTTTAGGGTTCCTATTATTGTAGCAACTTGAAATTTTGTATAAGGACTTATTTCTTATGTTTTATAGAGGTACCCAGAGGACACATTTCTAGTTTTTCCATATGCTTTGTTCCCAAAGAAAATGCAAAATTAAATTTTCAAATCATGCATGGCTCTTGATAAGGCACTGCATTCAACAGAAAGTAGTAATATTTTCTTATTTCTCTGTGAAGCTCTTCTAGTGAGTACCGACACAATATCTTTTCTTAGAAAAGAAAGCAAAACTAGTTACAGTGTTTTCTGAGAGAACAGATGTCGTCCTGCCGTGAATTTTCATTTTTTTTTCTGCTGCTGTTACCTAAATGTGCTGAGTTTATTTTGGCATGTATTTATTATAGGGATCAAACTTGGTTTTTCATGCATTAACATTCGCTAGCTCCCGTAGGAGGTGTTGAAAACCGAGGCCGAAGGCCGCGGTTTTCAACACCTCCCAAGGGACCTGGCGAATGTAAATGCATTGAAAAACCATGTTCCATCGCTATTATTGAATAAAAACTGAAAACATTTGCTACATTTCGCGTTATTTCTTGCACTATTTTGTTTCGCCTTTTCACTGATGTCTCGCGAACGCTGTTTCCACGGACTATGCTCGTTCTGGGACAGGGCAGTACACATCTCGTGACGCCAGCAATTCTGTGGCCCCGGTACGATCATATTGAAAGTTGCGTAGCCGTGCATTAACAGCGCGTGAATTGCCTTGTTAATACACGGCTTTTCGCCGGTTAATGCACGGTTGTTAATAACGTGCGACACTGCGTTTTATGCAATAATAAATATTATGTTTAACATCCATGTTTAAAATGTGATTTTTGGTAGGAACAGAATCATCTCTCAATGCATAATGATTTGATTGCCATGTACCAACATGCGTTCAAATACAAAATTGCATCCGAGATGGCTGACATAAGTATTGACACGCTGCAATATAGTCAAAATACAGATAAGTGATGACTACTATAGTAACAGTTGCATTGCAGACGTTCAGTTTCTATTATGACTAAAAATGTATGGCTACCTCTAGGTTTGTTTGTTTGAGTTGGGGTTTTTATGGTCATGTCAACTAGTTAGTGTCATATGGAGCCGGTCAGTTTACCTAACCACACTTTTGCTGGGCAGGCTTAGTCTTCTAAGCGGTAAACCAATATTTATGCACAGTCTTTCGCCAGAAACATGACAACTCTCCTTCTTGCACCAGCAATAGGGAGAGAACGAGAACGACCGTACAAAATATTTCACAATCAGTCTCTATGAAAGAATGTTGCCAGACCCCTGTATGAATTGACGTCGCGACCTCCTGATCATCAGTCGGACTCGCATCCAACCGAGCCATCGAGGCTGGCCTGTCTCTAGGTACACACTTTGCTGTATATGCTTTAGCATTTAAAACATGTCATTCGAATCATATTTGACAGTTATCTCATTAAATTCCGTAATCGTCATCGGAATTATCTGTCTCGTTTAGTGTAAGGTCATCGTTTTCATAATCATCATTGTCGGATTTTTCATTGTTGGGCACAGCGTTGTCATCAATCAATATGTTCAACAGACCGTTTCAGTCATAATAAAGTGACGTTATTTGACTTAATTATTTTTCATCCACCCATGTCCATCAACTGCACTGGGAACCTACACCACAGGGGTGTCAGCTCTTCTCCAAATGGTCACTGATAGTTGACTCTGTGAATGTGTTGTTTTAGACCTTTTATACACATAGGAAGGCTGCAGAGGTCAACATTGGCGTTGATCGCACCATCTTTCGTTTCCATTTATCTTTTAAGAGAGTACAGCGCAGCTCTTCAACACTTGTTGATCTGCTCTTACTATAGAATCTTCAGGTGAATGCCTCCAATCCAGCAATAAGGTATACTGACACGATCCAATCTTCACCAAGTCTAGCAAGAACGTGCTGGAATCTTGGGTTCTTTGAAGTAGCTTTACGGGCTTAACCTTTCCTATTCCTTTAAAAATATTTGTTGAATCACAGTGTGTGAATGCATGCCACACCGTTAGAGCAGTGCAATATTCCTGGATGAAGTTGGCTACAAGCTCTGTTATGTTAATCAAGCGCTTGTTGTTGCCAGTCCGTTGTCAAAGTAAACTTCACAGGACAGCACTGTGACATGGTGCAACAGTATGAAGAACAGATCACTGCCTGGACTGCGTACACATACACATTCCTGTCCCTGCTCCTTGCAGTACAAAGCTACCCTTGAGTCAGTCTCTTCCTGATTAGAGTATACAGATGCTACTCTTGAACAGTGGTATGTCCAAGGTGAGCATACTAGCATACTCAAATCTGTTTGCATGTCCTTCTGATATCATGCCCACCTTTCTAGTTTGGTAATCTCATCATCGTCCCACACACGCAATAAGAGTTTTATTAGCTGTTGTTTATTCTCGTCATTGGTCATGAATGCTTTCCAATCTGAAGGGCGTTTAGTCATTTTGCCCTGCAGAACTAACTTATCGCAAAAATCACGTCTTCTCCGCCCAGCTTCTTTAACCGACCGGGCTGATACATATTGGGACTGACGACGACATCTGAGCTCTTTACTACCATGTCCAGCATCTTGAGACACATCTGTTTAAAATTGCTAGGAACTTCCCTCAAATAATGAAAGACGGCGTTTCAAGTTTAACATAACAGACCTTATAGCCGACTTCACCCGAGAATATTGCATTACTCTAACAGTGTTGCATGTATTCACACACTGTGATTCAACAAGTGCATTTAAAGTGCATTTAAATGTTAAGCCTGTTTCTTGCTAGACTGTGAAGACTAGACCGTATCAAAAGACCTTATCACTCGATTAGAGGCATTCATCTGTGAAGTATTTAGTAAGATCAGATTAACAAGTGTCGATGAGCTGCGCTGTACTCTCATAAAAGAAGAAAAACAGTAAATTGAAAGATGCTGCGATCAACGCCAACAAGAATGTTGACCTCTGCAGCCTTCTTCCCTGTAGGAAAGCTCGAAAACATTCAAATACCAGGTGATCCTTTGGAGAAGAGCTGACATGCTGTGATGCAGGCTCCCAGAGCAGTTAATGGACACGAATAGATGAAAGATGATGAAGACAACATGAAAAAAAAAATATTGATAACTATATGTTGTACCGGACAATAAAAATCCGAAAATGATAATTATGAAAACGGTGACCTTACAGTAGATGAGACAGATAAGGTCAATGTCAAATATGATTCGAATGGCATGTTTTATATGTTACAGTATATACAGTAAAGTGTGTGCCTAGGGGCAGGCCATACTTGGTGGCTCAGTCAAATGCGCGTCTAACTGATGATCAGGACGTCGCAGGTTCAATCACGCGGGGTCCGGCAAAATTCTTCTGCTGATTCAAGATGTGGAGTTGTCACGTTTCTGGGGAAATAATGTGCAAAAATACTGGTTAACCGCTTAGAGGACTAAATAGAAAGGAAGGCAATGATCAGGAATCGATACAATTATCCCACACCTCCCATCAGAGACATCAAAGGGAAAGAAACACAAACATGAAATAACTGGATCCTAATGGAAACATCACTAGCAGAAAGCCAAACGGACAGTTACTTTCCCACATAGTGGCCAAATGGCTATCCAAAACAAAAAGATGTAAGCGACACACACATTCAAAGACGAACTATAACAAAAATAAACCATGACAGAAGAACCGCCGTGGAACGGTCAGTGAAAAGTATTTCACTGGGGGGCTTAAATCGATTTTTTCGCGGCCAAAATCCTCGCCTACTTCTGCCGCGGTTTAGACACATAATTTGTTCAGTCCGCATAAAACCTTTTTAACTCATCAGTGCTTCATCTCCGAGAACACAAAATATCAACAAATTACAGAGGTGAAATAACGATGAGGACTCGACAGCACAAAACAACTGAAATGCTAGAGCAAAAGAAAACCAACAGTAAGACTCCTGTGGGCCCGACCAAAGATAGAGCATCAAGTACCAACCAACATTATCCAACATTAAATTTCGAGTACGCCTTTACACTGGCACCATCATAGAATCTGAGGCCTACCCCGCCGGCGTGCAATTAAAGAGGGAAGCAAAGTTATTAACCGTGATTGGGTTAACAACCATGCATGCAGTCTGTCGTATAACATTTATGTTGTACCCAATCTTTTTATATCGAAGAATGATTTTACGAAATTTGGTACTGAAGTCATTGCAAGCATATATTTTTCTGAATTTAAGTACTAAGACATCATAAAATTCGGGTTCCGATAGGCCTTGTTGCAGAAGAGATTTAAGTCCATCACTAAATTTAGAAACTAAATCGGAATGACGTCTATAAAACTTAGAAAGGGCATTACGTAGTTTATGATACCGATAACCCTGATTAAGAAGTTTAGCAGTTAGCTATTTATTACGAGTGTTGGTCAGTTACATGACTAGACACTCTGGCAAATCGAATTAATTGTGAAATATAAACACCGTAGGATGCCGCACGAAGAACGTCACCATCCAAGAAAGGAAAATTTACAATCTCAAAATCAAAATCATCGCGTTTATTATAAATTTTGCAGGAAACAAACCCATCTACAATAGATAAATGTAAATCCAAAAACGCGGCTTCGGTATCAGACGAATTAGCTTTATTTAACTGAAGTTCGGCGGGGTGGGGTGGGGGCGGGGGGAGCGAGTAAATTTGACTGATTAAACCGTCGAAGTAGGTATTGTCAATATTCAATAAATCATCCAAATATCTTGAAGTCGAGCTGAAAGTTTCAATGATTTCAGATTGGTTTTCAACGGAAAGGGACATCATGAAGTCTCTTTCATAACAAAACAAGAACAAATCAGCCACAAGCCTTCCAAAAAAAATAAGTGTGGTTAGGTTAACCGACCAGTTCCGTATGGCCCTAATGGATTGACAGGGCCATAAAACCTCAACTCAAACAAAGAAATCTAGAGGTAGCCATACAGCTTTAGTCATACTAGAAACTGAACATCCTGGCAATGCAAATGTCACTTAAGTAGTCATCACCTATCTGTATTTTGACTATATTGCAGCGTGTCAATACTTATGTCTGTCATCTTGGATGCCATTTTGTATTTGAACTCAAGTCGGTACATGCCAATGAAATAATTACGCAGTGAGGTGATTCTTTAACTTATGGAAAATCACATTTGAAACATGGAAGTCAGACTTTATACGCTTTAGTATTTTGATGAAAATATAGAACATTTGCTTCAACCTTGACATTTGCATTGCCAGGATGTTGAGTCATTATTAGTCTAAAACGCATTTTGATTCTTGACAGTGGCGGTGAGCTCACATTCCTTGCTTGAGAAGTAAGGCTCGGATGAACAAACATTTCTGACAGGGAATGTAAGCCCATGACCCCTGCCAATAACCTAGATAAAGAATTTGTTATAATGCAAAGCTTCTATTTAGAATTTCTGTAAATTATTTGTTACAACTTTAGCAATCGCTAACCGGAAATGGAAAATATGAAGATTGTGTAATGTCATTTAAATGATAGTAACATGACGCTAAAGCAACAATGATGCCAGTGATGAAAATTTTCTAGGCTTGTACGGC
Organism: Anodontia alba; assembly: GCA_964016985.1. Lineage (NCBI taxonomy): Eukaryota > Metazoa > Mollusca > Bivalvia > Lucinida > Lucinidae > Anodontia > Anodontia alba. The sequence goes on along the minus strand of OZ024832.1, from coordinate 20,979,697 downwards.
AGTTAAAATGGGTTCACAGCGAAGGCAATGTAAACTTACTTTCAGGAGGATTAGAAGGGACTTAAATTTTGTTTTATAACGTGAACCGGGAAATAAAGTTTGTGAAAGGTAAATAAAACTGAAATCAGCTTGAAATAAAAAAAATATAGAGTTTTGCTGTATTGTCCTTTAATGCAAATGGAAAATAAAAATGGTAATTATCTCATTTTTGGTGGGCAGCCATGTACATAGGATGTGTCTGCTTCTTCTGTTGTAATCATATTCCTTGACATTTCTTTGCAGTAGAACATAATTCCAGCTTAGACGATTGTTTTAACAAAAAAAAAAAAAAAAAAAGCCTGTAATATTACATGTTTACGAACGTGAGGTACCTAGCTTTCAGAACTACCTCAATGAGGCAATTCCAATAAATACCCACTGCATATGAGGGCAATATGATCAAATGTAGTATGGTATAAAGCTACTTAATGAAATAATTTCAGTGAGGATAGAGTCTAAGTGTACAAGGCTGAGGCGAAACTATAGAACTGGGCAAGTTGGTCAATGGTCAGTTTGTTATTAATAGAGTATAAATCCATGGAAGACTTTTTAGTTCAAAAAGAAAAAGACCTTAAAATCTGACTTGTCTCTTAGTTACTCTCACAAGCTAATGTATGAGGAAAGGGGTCATCGGAGCATATATGGACATCGAAGGCTCAAATCAGACAGCGCATACATGCAGTCTGATCTGGGTCTTTGCTGTATATTTTGTGTACTTTAGAATACAGTCAAACTTCAGTTGCTCGAACATCTTTGGAACCATGGAAATTTGTTCTAGACATGGGTAGTTTGAGCCACTGAGGGTTAATCGTAGCGCCAAGTCAGGAAACTAATTGGGATGTCTTTTCAATCTTCTCTAGAATAATGATATGTTAAGTGTACTCATTAAAATTGCCTCATACATATTGTTCATGATAAAGTATGAAAAAAAAAATCCCCAAAATATTCCTAAATACTTGCTCTCGAATCTCCCAATGTAAATGAGTTATCGGTGTTCGAATATTTAAGTTTTACTGTAAAATGATGTATATCATGGTTTTGCTGGGTGATTTTGATCTTGATTGTCCGCACATACCTTGAAGATCCTTTTTTTCATGGCATGGTTCCTTAAATATGGCAGCTACACACCTATAGGTAAGTTTTGTTTTGTTTGTTTGTTTTTTTTTTTTTACAACAAGAAAAGTACAACTATTTTACTTATTTCTCCATGAAAATATGCAGTTCACATTAAAAACGCCTAGCCAAAGACCTTCTAGTAAGTATCTACACCAAGCAATAAATAAATAAAAAAATATCTGGATACCCTCCTTACCCCCTTCCTCCCATCTCCTATGTCTAAACAACTCATTCTAGTCTGGAACTCTTAAAATGATTTGCAAACAGTAGAAACCCAGATCAGATGCCGCAGAACACGGCGTCTGATCAGGTTCTACATTGTGTGCATGACATTGAGGAATTTCGATAAAACACAGTAATAATAAAAACTGACCCGACACCCTGCTCTCGGAAACAGACCAGTCCAAAGAGTTGTAGTAGGAGAGTCCACTTGATGTATATGGGTTAAAGTTACACGCATAAAGCAGAAACCATTTATGACTCTGTGTAACCTAAAAAATGGCAGCCTCTATTGATTACACAGAGCGCTGCCATATTGTTTTGGTTCGCAGTTTATGGTCAACTCGATCCTTGGCCGTTTCGACCATAGTCAATTCGCACCTTTTGATTCTTGGTCACATCGCAACCCCGGACACAAGTCAACTCAGTATTTCTCTCGTGTGTTGCAGTTTCTTTGTTTTGGATGTGACTTGTAATCCGCGCGGAATAACGGTCCATATGATTTTTTAAACCTAAAAGCATTATGTACTTGAATATATTGTCCAGATCTTGGGGGCTGATCATTGACCATTAGTCCATACGTGTCTAGCGGTCCTAATGTTCCATGCAGACTGGGAAACTAGAGCTGAAGTTCTCATAGAAGTGGTAACAAAACTGTAACAAAGTCTCTAACATTCTTGGAAACCGGCAAACATGGGGGCATCAAAGGACTAAAGTCTAATGTGCGAAAATCTAAGCAGCGAGTTGACCAAGGTTCAAACCACCAGAAATTTGTTGAGCCAATGAAATTATCTATTACAAGGCTACTGTACATCATATCCCACAATGCTAATTTTACCCAATGTATATATATATTTTTTAAACTTACAATGAATATTACTTTTTTTGTAAAAATTGTCAATATTTTTTTTGGCAAAGAAATATATATTCTATATATTGTGATTTTTTATTGTCCACATAAAATATTGTATCAGTGCATATATAGTTTGCAAAAAATATATATACATCGCACATAAATATTTTTATTGTGAATAAATATATTTTATTGCCAATGAATATTTTATCGTAAATAAATATATTTCTATTGGCAATAATGTTCATGTAGCAAAGAAATATATTTTTATATCGCAAATAAATGTTTTATTGTGAATAAATATATTTATTGGCAATAAATATCTTAATATAGAATGCATATTTTTAATATGGAACAAATATATTATCAGATACAATATTGCAACGTATATCACGCTATAGATTTACGACTTGTCTTTTTTTAACATTGCAATATACATTTTCTTTCTTAACATATTTTTCGTTTATATGTAATTCTTAAAAAAAGTATGAAACAAAAAGAAAATAAATACAACACATGGATTCAAACCCATAATGTCTATATTTTTAGTCTAGGAAAACTACCACTGGGATTTACGGTTACCGCTGCTTACAATATTTATTGAAGGTAGCTAGTCGGATGGAGTTTACGATGAAGTTGAAAAAGGGCCATAACTCCCATAATAATTCGTGAATTTTATCCGTAATCTAACTTGACCTATATTTTATGATTATATACCTGTGTATAAAATATGAATCAAAAGATATCGAACGGAAGCATTTTTGTACGTACAAACAAGACGGATGAACGTACATACGGACAACGGTGATACTATATGCACCCTCCACCCCGCCCCCCCCCCCCCCCTCCACACACACACACACCCGCTCCCCATTGAAAAATGCAGGGCCTTCAGTAACGCTTAGCACTCTGGGCAAAAAATATCAGCAGATAACATTTTAAAATATTTTCTTATTTTTTCCAGAAAACAGGTTTAGCCATTTCATGCAAATTGTCTCCATCAGAGGCAATTTGCAGGATATGTCAAAACCCGCTTTCTGAGAAAAAAAATCATGAATTCGTGATCATCTGCTGAAATAGCCCAGAGAACGGTAAAGGTTAAATTGCTCAAGACACGACCGACTTGCCACTCTTTGTTCATGGCTGCAGAAAGGGAAAATACATTATGAGGTCATTCCTGTGAGAAACATTTGGAGCAAAAATAACACAAAAATATTACATCGCCTATGATTTCATCTGCATCTATTGCTGTTTGAATCTGGTATGCTTAGCACTCTGAGTAAATGTTTTTCAGCAGATGACATACCAAAATATGTTTCTAATTTGATGCAAATTGTCTCCAACTGAGACACTGGCATGAAATATCAGGTCCTATTTTCTGGGAAAAATAAGAAACTAAACGCCAATTTGTCGTCTGCTGGATGAGTCATGAGAGTGGTAAAGGTCAATCTGAAACCTGTAAGCTCTGTCCCAGACGACATTTCATCACGAAAACATACCTATATAATTATGACCCCCTTGAACCCCACTTTTATACAGTAAAACTGGGGTTTACAGGGGTATACATTGTTTTTCTTATTTTTCCTCAAAGACATAGATTGTGGGTACTCGTTAGAACCGCCTCGCCGAGTTCCCACAATCTATATTTTGAGCAGAAATATGAAAATATCATTTTTTTTATCTGAAAATTTTCTTCAATGGGGACAATTTGCATAAAATCCTGTTTTCTTGGAAAAAAAAATGAAAATATCATCAGTTTGTCGTCTGCTAAATTAGCCAAGAGAGAAGTAAAAGTTAGAGCTAAATGACATGCAGAAGCATTGCTTAACCTTTTTCATGGTGGTTCAAATACAACTGAACTGAGGTCCAAACTTACTACCTCTACAGCATGAAGCAGAAGCAGCTTCAAGCTTTACCAACAGTGGTAGTGACACTGAAGCAGTTTGTTAAAACTTAGCACTGTGTAATATTTTTCTTATTGTTTTTCGGAAGAAAGGATTTGACATTTCATGCAAATTGTCCGCATCCAATAGAGACAATTTGCATGAAATGTCAAATCCTGTTTTCTGGGGAACATAAGAAAAATATCATTAATTTGCCGTCTGTTGAATTAGCCAAGAGTGGTAAAAGGTAAAGCTAGGTGACACTCAGAAGCATAGCTAGTGCTGTTTTAGTGTCTTCAGTATAACCCAAATGGGGTTCAAACCTACAACGTCTTCAACAAGAAGGTGAAGCTTTATCAGTAGTGCCAACTCTGGGTAAGAAATATTCACACCATACAACCGGCGCCTTTGAAAACAGATGGCTAACGAGACGACAGATGTAAATATTGTTGACATAGAAAGGTTATGCGAAGAAATTGTGCCAATAAAAAATCCAGTAAGAAAGCATTTCACTTTTATGCATTATGGGGATTTTATTTAACGGTTGAAGATACCCCAGGTGTAATCTGATTTAATTTCACTACCGCATAAGCGTATGTGAGGTGGTCGAAAAACGTTACCTGAAATCAGCACCAAAATCCATTTTCTGTTAGGGTAGTTCTTCCAGAGAACAAAATCTGGTATTTTCTCTTGCATAAAGTAAATCTGCAATCATTCAACAGTAATTCTGAAAACGTGCTTCGCAACTAGGTTTAATCACGAAGTTCTTCGCTTTTAAACGGTGCAAATGTCTGAAAACGGCTGCCTTTGCCTACAGATAATTTTTGTTTAGCTAACACACACGGCAGATGACTAACATGGTCGGCAGATCAGAGTGTAAGTTGTTTCTTCCAGAAAAAAGCATTCTGACTGAGTTTGCACTATTGCTTCGGTATTAAATCGATACAATCTTTTAAAATAAACTATTGCCAGTACTTCCAATTCATGCAACGTCAAAATATTAATTCCAGGAAATTCAAATAATAGAATATAAGCGTCACCTGGCGATTTGGAACTCAATGTTTAATGGAGACTCAACCCGTTTTAATACTGAAGGCTTATGGGGGCCTGTGACTGAAAAAGACGTTTTTCAGTGCATAAATGAACACTTGATTTCATCCCACAGAAATAACTGCCTGAAATATTGCAAATTAGAACTAAATGAAGTATCTGGTTCGATAGCATACGGCACTAAGGTCCATGAGGACATAAACCCTGCAGAAAGTGACATTATAGTCACAACTGATAACAAGGTTGGAATATTTCGAAACGACAGGTCTATGTTTTAGAGCAGAAATAAGAAAAAATAATGTATACTTCTGTAAACCCACTCTTTCCTATGTAAGGTGGGGATAAGAGAGGCCTTATTGCATAGACTTGTTAATGTGATGTATCATGATACATGATTAAAAATGTAAAATGCTTCTGTTTTGGTGCATACTTAAGTTTAATTACATAAGATGTGTTTTAAATGAACGTTTGATATTCCGTTTAAGATGTGTTTCTCAAAGATTGTTTATATTATTAATGATGCTATTCAGTCTATTCATTTAGTAATGATAAATTAATGATACATATGGAAACTGAGATTATGTCGACATGGCCTTTGTGTGATAAGCTACCGAATCAGGTACTTCATTTATTTCTGATTCGCGATATTTCAGGCAGTTATATCTATTGGATAAAATCAAGTGTTCGATTAGGCACTAAAAGTGTGTGTTTTACAGTCACAATTATAACGCAAGTACTGTTTCACGATTGTTCTCATCTGATGTAGCCTATAGAGCTAAAAGGAGATAATAAATTAGTTAAATGAAACTACTCTTGCTAAATGAATAGTAGATTGAGTATCTCCATCGATGTTCCGTTGGACCTCTCCACATCGATTGAGATACTAGGTTGTTTTCAAACATGATTCATATAGCAAACAAATGTTAATGATAGAGACATAAAAATTGTAAATAAACAATATACACGTACAATTTTGAAAATATTTTCAACTTACACATTTTGTACTATTTCCGATAAAAACTTGGTTGCCTAGTGTCTCTATCGTCGTGGAGAGGTATCATGGAATGCCGGAGATTCTCTATCTGTATATCAGTTACTTCGTAAGATAGCCCTGATAGTTGTTTGAATTCCATATAGATCGTAAGCCGTCAATAGGACTTCAGCATCTTCAGCTTGTAATAAGTCTTAAGCCTAACATAACCCTTTAGGCCCCATCATTAGGTCTTTCTCATAGACATTAGGCCCTCAATAAGAATTGATCTGTAATAGACCTTGGGTCTACAGTAAACCGTGAGCTCCGCTTAGGTATTGAGTCCTAGGATAACTCTAGTCCCCTCCTTCATAAGCCTTCAGTACTAGATCGGTTTGAGTCCTCCATTAAATTATTGAGTTCCAAATCGCCAGATGACGCTTATATTTTACTATTTGACCTTCCTGGAATTCATATTTTGACTTTGTATGAATTGGAAATTCTGGTAAAAGTGTTCATAATAAGCTGGTATCAATTTCATACCGAAGCATTGATGCAAACTCAGTCAGAACGTTAATTTTCTGGAAGAAACAACTGATATTCCGATCTGTCATCTATGTTAGCCTTCTAATTTTTCTCCTCTGCTGTGCGTGTTAGCCAAATAAAAATTTATCTGTAGGCAAAGGCAGACTATTTTCAATCGCTTGCTCCGTTTGAAAGCGTATAACTCATTGTTTAACCGAGCTGCAACGCCAAATTTTGCAGAATTGGTGTTGAATGATTCCAGTTTTATTTTATATAAGAAAAAATACCACATTCTGTTCCTGGGAAGTACGACCACAGCAGAAAATGAAAAAAAAAAAAAAAAAAAAAAAAAAAAAATTTGTTTCGACCACCTCACATATGCTTACGCGACAGTGAAATTAAATCAGATTACTACTGCGGGTCTTCAAACATTACATAATACCCTCATAATGCTAAAAAAAAAAAAAAAAAAAAAAAAAAAAAAGTCAAGTGCTTTCTTTCTGAATATTTACCGGCACTATTTCTTCGCATACCCTTTTTATGTCAACAATGTTTACATCTGTCGTCTCGTTAGTCATCTGTCGTCAAAGGCGCCGGTTGTACGGCGCGATATTGAAATATCTTCTGCTGAAATTACCCAGATAGTGGTAACGGTTAATGAGCTAAGCTTCATCCCAACAGGTGCTGTAAATGTGATTGACTGTTGTTGTGTCCTGAGGCTGTTGGATGAGTGGCAAACGGTATTAACCTGTTCCGTGTTGTCTAACCTGGGTCTATACTGTTTGCTCAGGACTGTCTGTCTGTACGCTTAATGAAAGAGAGATTCCCTTAACCCTAGTCTTGCTGAACCCGGATATACCTGCCTTTGTAAACAGTGAAGATAAAGATAGAAGGGCTTCTGAAGAAGCCATCTGATTTTGATCCGCACTGTTTTTCATTAAGTATGCGAGTTTGTATCAACAACCTGGATCAAGTAATCTGATTGGCTGAAAATAAGAAGTGGGAGTGGCATCTTAATTCATTCAGCATGGCAAGGGTTAAGAAAGGACAGACAACGAAAGTTCAGGTCAGCCTGCACACCAGGTCTTCACTGTCTACTTAAAGGCTCCATATTCCTCAAAAAATAGACAATGTATTATCCAAGAAAGGTTTAATAAATTAATATATGGTATTAATACAATCGTAAAATTTGGCACCTGACAGCCTGTAAAATTTCAGTTAATCTCTCGTTCTTGAAATGAAATGATTTTTTATCGTGTCTCTGAATTAATGTTGCCACCAATAATTCAGAGATACGATCAAAAACGCTTTCTTTTTTGATCTAATTCAAAAACGAGAGATTAACTGAAATTTTACAGGCTGTCAGATTTTATGGTTGTATCAATACTATATATCAATTTATTAAACCTTTCTTGGATAAAAAATGACTATTTTTGAGGAATATTGAGTCTTTAAGGGGAATTATTGCACTTCGAAAGGCGACCACTCAGTCAGAATTGGTTTTGCTCCTTCTAAAAAGAGGTCTCTTCTAAAAGGAAGGAATTTGCTCCCATTAGGAGCAAATTCTTCCCTTTTATAAAGACCCCTTTTCAAAAAGTGGATTTGTGTATAGGAAAGCAAACAGGAAGTCACAAAAGTTGTCTCCCTGGTAGAAAAAAAAAAAAAAAAAAAAAACAGCAAAAAACTGGTAAGTTTACCAGGTGTACCCATTCACTTAAATGATATCATACTATAGAGTCTTTTGACATTATAGTGAAGACACTGCAGATCCAGTTGTATGGCACCAAATTTTTATGTGTTTCTGTATTAAGAGTAGCATCGAGACCCAGGGTGAAGTTAGCTAGCTGTAAAAGTGCTTTAAACCCCACGGTGGTTTACTCTACTGACCGTTCTAAGGCGGTGGTCCCGGTGTTAGTCTTATTCTTTGTTGCTTTGTGGTTTATTCTACGAGGCGATTTTTTGTATGTCTTTCCATATGTCATTTTGTTCTTGTGTTTTTCAGTCCTTTTAGTATTGCGATTACCTCGCTTGGGGAAGAGAGAGAGCTAATCTTAGTGCTTTTCGTACGTTTGTTCGATTTGTGCTTGTTTGGATTTGTCGATTTCCTCTTCCTCTTGTGGTCTGGGAAGGGCTGCGGTTTGTGATTGTGGCACTCCCTCGACTTTGCTCTTACTTTTTTTTTATGATCAGCTTTATAGGTCTAAATAAGACATTTTCTTATTTTTTCATAAAATCCTATGTTGAAATTACCTCACACAGGTGTTTGCAGTGGGTAACACAACATATCTTTTCATGGCAAAATAAGAAATATATTTACCATAATGACCCTAAGTATTGGGACAAAAAGTCCAGAGCAAACAGTGTAGACCCGGTTTAGACGCTGCAGGATGCGGCGTCTGATCAGGTTCTACACTCTTTCCCACTCATCCAGCATTATTTCAGACACATCAACTGTTAGTTACTGCAGTGATTGAGGTATGAGTTATGACCAATATACCAAACGGGGCAGGTCTAAATCAGTTTGTGCAGTCACCTGGTATGATCAAGACCACATCTTGAGCACACAGATTTATACCTAATTGGTCTGTCTAGTGAACATTGTAAATCGATGGGTCTATAAAGAACAATGTCCCATTCAGTGCATTATTACTTTTATGAAAATGTTAATCAACACAGACTTCCAATATTTTACAACAAAAAAAAGTGTTAAAATCTGCTCACATTTTTCCATAAAATATATGTATTTAAAATATTTATTTTACAGTAAAACCTAGTCTGGCCCCAGACCCTTTCTTTATTTTTCTTTTCTTTCTTTTTCTTCTTTTTTTTTGAGGGGACATAACACTTGTATAGCTTGTAGAATTTTTGTTTACTTCAGTCCCTTGGCTAGAAAGAAAGATTTTTGTTCAACCATAGGTAACTTGAAGTTGGATTAAAGAGGATCATGATAAAAAAAATAATGTACAGAAAGAGAGAAATATAGATATAAAACAAAAAACGACTGGAGCCAGTCTAAGTAAAACCTTTTACAGAGGAATTGTAAAGGAAGATATTTGATAATTCTGGTATATATTTCCTTACTTTTTCCATAATAATACATTGTATATTGTAGGTAAAATTGGAAAGACATGGGCACTTATTTGAACCTCCTTATCCAGGTACTTCTAATGATTACCCACATCATTTGTTTTTATGAAGAACTGGAGACAATGATCCCAGAATTATCTTCAAATACTCACCCTTAACAATTCTGTCTCATTACCTTAACAACTTTGGCAAACAGTGCAGATCCAGATCAGTTGGCTTCTGGAGAAGCCGACAGATCTGGATCTACACTGTTTGCAAAGGCAGGGTATATCCGGGTTCAGCAGGACTAGGGTTAAGAATGTCTACTTAGCATGAAGAATCAAATCCACTTTCTGGGAAAATAAGAAATACAGTAGAATTTGGACGGTTCAAATACCAGCCATTCAAATCTCAATAATTCAAAGTGTTTTTGAAGTCCCAGTTGAAATTAAAACAAATTTTGTTAATTTGACACCAAATTATATCTTGCAGGTACTCAACGAAATTCCCTCCCTTAAGCTATTCCATTGAGTATCCACAAGATATGATTTGTTGAAAAATTGATAACAAATGTTTATACTTTGATTATCTCTATAGCTGGGCACATGATGCAATCATGTAAAGAAGAAAGGAAAAAAAATGTTTGAAGTTCAACATTTATTATCAAGTTACAAATATTTAAACTGGCATTTGCGGTAGCAGCTACCACCAGAAAATGTGGGCGAGGCTTATTGATTACTGGTCAGCTTTTTATATGTTTACCTTGGGTCTGCTAGCTCAGGACCCTACAAAATAATGTATATACTCACTACTAAGTATGAATATGGCAAATAAGATTTAAACTTGTGCCTTACATGCCTGGCTTACATCGGGCACAAATGGTTGTGAGTTTTAATAAATTGTACCCAGCAAATAGTGGCTAAATGATATAATTTGTTTACTATATTTTACTTGGTTTAAAGAAACAGAATTCACAATATATTACATGTTTTAGTGCAATTTCCATTGCTGGAATAAAATTGTAACTGACTACTTAAAATATCTCCCTACATGTATGCAGATTGCATAAGCTACTATAAATGCCTGTTAATAATGGTTCAAACACTGTTCTTTTTGAATCATGCAATATGAATGCAATTTTCTCTGCAGGATAATAGTTTTATCTGCATTTACTGTGACTGCCATCTTACAAGTGGACGTTTTTTGTACTCTACACTCCAGGTTGCTATGTTTACATCACATGACCAAGGTTAAAGGTTATATCTAGTTTGAATTTCTCAGCACTTTCAGGTTATTTTATTCAGCTTGCTCATTTAATAATCTTTCATAACACAATATTTTAGTGTCAATGTATAAAGTAAAGACATGCCTTCTAGGAAAACAAATTTTGTGTATGAAGGTTTTCTAGTTCTTTTATTTTCATTCAATTTGATAAAGCTTCTGCAAGTAACAAAATGTAAAAGTCCTTCACTAATTTGAAATAGGCCCCGCCTACATCCTTTTATAGAACAGGTCGGGGTTTAAAGCTGAAATGGGCAGTACATCTTCACAATATGGCCAGGACCTTTACATTACCTTTTGTCTGTAAATGCTACAAAGTAAAGGTGCTTCATTCAGACAGAAATCACATGCTTTGATTAAATTGTAGATGTGCTGGCTAATGTGGCCTTGGCCTTCACTGCTTGGGGTGTTTAGTTCCCACTCAAGGTCCATTGTATCATAATGGCTCATAATGTTTTATAGAAGAAAGAAAGGAAACTGAATATAGTTTACTTCGTACATTAAAAGCCATTACGAAAACACACCTATTCAAATATACTGAAAATTTTAAAATCGAAAAAGGAAAATTTTCAGGTAAAGAATTTTGATATTTTTCATATTTCTGCTTAAAAACATAGATTGTGAGTACTCGTTAGAACCGCCTTGCCGAGGCGGTTCTAACGAGTACCACAATCTATGTTTTTGAGCAGAAATAAGAAAAATAATGTATACCCCTGTAAACCCCAATTTAACTACATAAAAGTGGGGTTTAAGGGGGTCAAAATTATATAGGCATGTTTTCGTGAAAAAACCAAACATCGCTTTTCCCCTTATTGTTGATTGGTCATAGACTATACCTGTATTACCTGTCTTTAAACCTTAATAGCACTATGGGCAAATTCTGCAGACAAACAAAAGATATTTTTTTTCTTTTTCCAAGAAAAAAGAGGTTGACTGAACTGCCTTTTTGGATCATACTTAAAAGAAATGTTATTTTGATAGCTGCTATATAAACCCTTTTTTTTTTTCAAGAATACATGTTGTCGATGCTCATTATAGTTGGCTCGGCAAGTATCCACAGCATGTTTATGTTGAAGTTGCATTTGATCTAAAGTTATGTCCTATTTCAGTTCAACCTCACATATGTATTTCTGTTGAACATCACAAGGTGCATCATTCCAAGCCTTATAGCTAAAGCGAAATTCTAGGCAGTCCTCAATGCCATTGGTGTAATCTGGTTGACCAGGGGCCCAAGCTGACCAGGATGATGTAATCTGGGTCTTGCTGGAATCCCAAATCCATAGATTCTTTGTCGTCTTGTGTGTACCTCCAATCCAGAAGTTACCTGATAAACATAACGCGGATCTATTCATACCATAACATGATAGGAAACTATTTGGGCAACATCAAGCAAAAACGTGCCTTCGAACAAGCACAAAATGTACAATTTCAGATCATTCTGTGCATGTGCAAGTATCTTTGGGCTTTTCTCTTAATCATACATTCTATAGTTCTGTTAGTGGACAGCTGAGGCCCTGATCAGACTGTGAATGCGTAGGCTGATCTGTGCCTTCACTGTCCGCATTTGCCCAAAGACACGTTTTCGTATAGTGTGGCATATATCATAGTAGCCATTGGCTCTGCTAAGGAAACCTCATATTGGCTATTGCTGCTCTGATTGTTAGTGAAGAAAAGAAAGGTTTGTAAATTGTCACTTACAGTCGAACCTCAATGGCTCGAACATCTTTGAGACCATGGAAATTCGTTCGAGGCATGGATAGTTCGAGCCACTGAGGGTTAATCATGGCACCAGTTCAGGAAGCAAATCGCGATAATTTAGGGTATTTTTTTCGATTTTCTGCACAATGATTGTATGTTGAGTGTACTCATTAGAATCGCCTCGATAAGGCGATTCTAATGAGTATACACACCATACAATTCCATGATAAAATAAGAAAAAAATCCCTAAATATTTGTTTTCTTGAGCTATCGGAAGGATTTTGTAGGGACTGAAAAAAGAGTTAGAATCATCCACGGTAAACGAGCCACCCGGGCTCGAGCCATTGAGGTTATACTGTATTTTCAGATTTAATACACATTTGAGCCCCACCATGCAAAAACGTGTCTTTGTGCATATGATTACAGTGAAGGCCCAGATCAAACTGCACATCTGTGCAGTCTGCCTTTGCATTGCACATCTGTGCAGTCTGCCGATGCAAACAGTGTCGATCCAGATCCGTTGGCTTCTTCAGATCTGCACTGTTTATCATTAAGTATGTGAGTTTAAATCAACAACCTGGATCAAGTAATCTGAGTGGCTGAAAATTAGAAATGGGAGTGGCATTTTTATTCAGCAAGGCAAGAGTTAGAATGCTACAGATTAGCAGTTCGGTGTTGTAGATTAGAAGAGTATTAAGACTTTTAACAACTACCCTTTATAACCTGACCTTATATGTAAAATTATGCAACGGACATCCTCTTTTCCATCGCAAATTCATTAAATGCATTCGCAACTAATACATTTTATGGGCTACTTCAAGAGAAAAAAAATTCCATTGAACATGCGCAGATTCAGATCATTCTGTTCACATACAAAATAACTCGCAAGTGCTTGGCTCTCCATTCAAACATTCTGTAGTATCCAATGATTCTGTTAGCAGACAGTGAAGGCCCTGATCAGACTGCGGGGATGAGCAGGCTGCTCTGTGCCTCTGATGTTCGCATATGCGCGAAGACACATTTTTGCATGGCGCGGCCCGTATAATAGGTTCTTAAAATGTGTTTAAACGCTTCGTGAGTCAGTGCGTTCACATCTCAGAAATCATTGAACAGAACTTCTCTTTAACAAAAATGTCCTTTCTATTAATTGCACTGCAGTAAAACCTTGGTACGCCTATCACGACATTACCAGACAACCACTTTGGGTCATATATTTCTTAGCTTTTGAAGAAAATAGGATCTAATATTGTATATGAATCGGAGACGATTCACATGAAATGTCAAATCCTTTCCTATGAAAATTATGTGTTTACTAATATTTAAATTTGGCGCTTAAGAGTTAAAAATCTATTTTTAGAAGTCAGTTCCCATCGTGAAGTCTACTGTGGAAATGTGACTAACTTGTGCGGGTAAAGCGTGAGAGTATACGTGGCAGTAACGTTGAATCTAGAAATCATACTACAAATAAATACAAGAATAATATTGGTACTATAAACTACCAAAAGACGACATTTTTTACGTAAAAATATTTAAGCATCATATTGTATGATGGGCGGATCCGGTCATGACCCCATTGCTCCCAAACTGTTTGAAAACATAAGCCTTGTTTTCAGCTGTTATTGAGATACTGTGCTGATATTGTTTTGTAATACTAAAATGCCCAAGTCAGCAAAGGGGCATAATAAAAAGGAACATTAAACCAGCTGCAGTTGCTGATAATACGGGAACGGTGAGAACAGGCAACTTGGGCAATCATGATGTACTTGGTTCGTCTTGCAGGATGTCAAACCATGCAGTAATAACCTTGACCCAATTAGTTGGGACCCCCCCCCCCCCCACACACACACAAAGGGTGATTAGCAAACAGTGCAGACCAAGATCAGACGCCACAGAATGTGGTGTCTAATTACGGTCTACACTGTTTACGTTAAATACAGTAATTTCTATAAAACATAACAGTAATAAAAACTAGATGCCATCGCATATCCCCGCGCCAGCGCCATCGTGTATTCCCGTGCACATCAAAATTCCAAATGTGTTCCTCCAGTCCTAAATCATAGAGCTACTACCTCTGACAGTTTCAAGGTTCCAGCTCAACAAGTCTAAAAGGAGTTGTGTGACAATTAAAAAAGGATCCAAAATCCGACTTTTTGACCTCTAGTGACCCCCAGACATGCTCCCGGGCAAACGTTTTGCACCACTGCATTCTACTCTTCATTACTTTCGATTTGATATGCAATACGACTATGCTTGTACAAAATGGATTTTGGACCCTTCGGGACCCCCTCGCCCCTGCCCCCAGGGGTTACATCAAAATTCCGAATGTGTTCCTCCAGTCCTCATCTATCGGGCTATTTCCTGTGACAGTTTCAAGGTTCTAGCTCAAAAAGCCTAAGAGGAGTTGGGTGACAAAAAAACAGGACCCAAAATCCTACTTTTTGACCTCTATCGACCCCCAAACATGCCCCCGGGGCATTTTATTTTTGCTTCATTACCTTCGATTTAATATACATGACTATGTTTGTACAAAATGGAGTTTGGACCCTTCGGGGCCACATCCCCTGGCCATGCCCCCAGGGGTTACATCAAAAATCCGAATATGTTCCTCAAGTCCTCATCCATAGGGCTATCGCCTGTGAAAGTTTCAAGATTCTAGCTAAAATGGTCTAGGAGCAATGTTGGGACATTACAGACGGACGTGGGGTATCACAATATCTCCGCTTTTTCTTCGAAAAGCGCGGGGATAACAAACCAGACAACCTGTTGCTGGAAATACACGAATCAAAAAGTTGTGGTAGAAGAGTACACGTGACATAAATAGATTAAGTATTGGGATGGTCCTAACAGTGTAGACCCAGAGCAGAACGTGGCGTCTGATCAGGGTCTGCACTGTTTGCTCTTAATTACAGTAAGTTAATGGTTAAATGAAACAATCGTAAATCCGCGTTCAAAACTATTATCTCACAGAGACAATCGACCAACCAGTGCTGTCAGGCTTTGAAACAACCTTGCAGTGTGTCTAAATGTGCTGATGGAATACTAAACATGGCAAACTCTGATCAGACATCTAGAAGCTGGCTGAGATGGATCTACACTCTTTACTCAGGCATGGCTGTTCAATATTGAGGGTACCATATTCACCCTTAGTAATCTGGAACCTGAAAATACAAGACAACCTGTTTTTGGGTTAAAAAATGGAGGTGAGGCAAACAGTGTGGACCCTGATCTGATGCTGCATTCTACATTGTTTGCTCAAGCCTGTCCATTTGTATGTCTGTCTGTGCTTAGGGTAAATATGGTTAGTATTGCATAAAGTAAAACACAAACCCTGTAGGTTGTTGACCTTGTCCCACAGATAGGAGTTTTCATTGGTGTTGTTAATTTCAGCTAAATAGCCTCCAAGTCCTTCACAATAGGTCTGAAAGTGAAGAGGACATACTTAAATTAACATTCACTGTTCTACAGCCAAAACGAAGTCTTTTAAGTTCATATATGACCTAAGTCTGTCTGCTTCTGTGTGGAAGAATGTACGTGCCTTGAAGCGATGATAAATCTCATGAAACGCTTATTTTTGTCAAATACTTTGATTCAACTTTCATTTTGCGCATTTTAAATCATCTTTACAATACGATCTTCAAGTTCACGCCAAAATCAAGTTTTGAAAGTCCAAGAAAACCTATTATGTTTAGAATAACACTTTGGTAGAATTAATGATGTAGATAGCGCGAAGGTGCTTTCATAAAAAAGGATTAGTACGTTGAAACACGGCAACCCACCGCAAACAACCCCGAAATACCACAAATCACTTTATTTACCGTTTCACACCAAACCACTTACTTTATCTATTTTTCTTTCTAGATTACTTTGTCAATTTATTATCTTAAGGAAATGTGGTATCAAAGATGTTTGATAGCTCAGTATACCATACAATTTGATCTGGGTCTTTGCAGCAGATAAACGTAAGTGAAATGGGCGGGTCAGAACTTTTGCAAAAACAAAAACCTTACATGACATATAAAGTGGTGCCCAGAAAACATCTGACCAGCAAAGTTCGAGATCAGCACACGCATGCATATGCATCTGCGCAGTCTGATCAAGGTCTTTGGGTCTTTACAGTAGAAAAAGATTTACATGAAATATGTGACGGCGTTCAAGAATATATATGACCAACAAAGTTCCAGATCAGTAACCAACAAAGTTCTAGATCAGTAACCAACAAAGTTCCAGATCAGTAACCAACAAAGTTCCAGATCAATAACCAACAAAATTCCAGATCAGCATATGCATGTGCATCCCCACAGTTTGAGCAGGATCTTTGCAATAAAAAAAACCCCAAAAACAACAAAAAAAAATACAAAAAAAAAAACAACAAACAAACAAAAAAAAAAAAAAAAAAAAAAAAAAAAAAAAAAAACAACAAAAAAACAAAAAAACAAAAAAAAAAAAAAAAAAAAAAAAATCACGTAAGGCCGCATTTCGAAAATATGCCTATTCAAATATACTGAAAATTTTACCACCAAAAAACTGAAAATTTTCAGATAAAAATTCTGATATTTTTCATATTTCTGCACAAAACGAGTACCCACAATCTATGTTTTTGAGCAGAAATAAGAAAAATAATGTATACCCCTGTAAACCCCAGTTTTACTATATAAAAATGGGGTTTAAGGGGTCAAAATTATTATACCTCCGACATACGAAGTATGTGGGGGTATATAGTTTTCGCTTTTCCGTTCGTCCGTTCGTTCGTTCGCACGTATGTTCGTTCGTTCGTTCGTTCGTTCGTCTTTCCGTCACAGGGTCAAGGTTTTTGCGTTAAAGTTTATAAGACCTCATATTTTAAAGACCCTTTGATGGATTTCATTCATATTTAGCATGATGGTAGATATAGGTCTAAAGTTTTTATCAGCACCATCCCAACCCCGGGGGTGACCTTGGGGTCAAGGTCACAGACTTAGAATTTTCGTAAAAAAGTCAAAGTTTTTTGTGTTTAAGTTTATATAGCTATATCACCAAGACCCTTGAGGAATTTCATTTATATTTTACATGTTGGTAGATATCGGCCTAGCCTCTTACTCGGCATAATCCCCACTCAGGATGTGACCGAGGTCAAGGTCACGAACTTAGAATTTTCATATAAAAATAAAAAATTTTGCGTTTAAGTTTATATAGCCATATCATCAAGACCTTTTATTAAATTTCATTATCCCCAAACTGAAAGTTTAAGCTGATATAGTTATCAGCAAGGAACCTGTTTGTCTGTCCGTCAGTCCGTTGAAGCATTATTCGTTCATACTTTATTTTTGTCTTAGGGTCAAAGTTTTTGCGTTAAAGTTTATAAGACCTCATATTTTGAAGACCCTTTGATGGATTTCATTTATATTTGGCATGATGGTAGATATAGGTCTTAAGTTTTTATCAGCACCATCCCCACACCGGAGATGACCTTGGGGTCAAGGTCACGGACTTATAATTTTCGTAAAAAAGTCAAAGTTTTTGTGTTTAAGTTTATATAGCTATATCATCAAGACCCTTGAAGAATTTCATTTATATTTGACATGTAGGTAGATATCGGTGTAGCCTCTTACTCGGCATGATCCCCACCCCGGGTGTGACCGAGGTCAAGGTCACGAACTTAGAATTTTTTATATAAAAGAAAAAATTTTGCGTTTAAGTTTATATAGCCATATCATCAAGACCTTTTGTTAAATTTCATTATCCCCTAACTAAAAGGTTGAGCGGATATAGCTATCAGCAGGGAATCTGTTCGTCTGTCCATCCATCCGTCGAAGCATTATTTGTTCATACTTTATTCTTGTCTTAGGGTCAAAGTTTTTGCGTTAAAGTTTATAAGACCTCATATTTTGAAGACCCTTTGATGGATTTCATTCATATTTGGCATGATGGTAGATATAGGTCTTAAGTTTTTATCAGCACCATCCCCTCCCCGGGGGTGACCTTGGGGTCAAGGTCACGGACTTAGAATTTTCATAAAAAAGTCAAAGTTTTTTGTGTTTAAGTTTATATAGCTATACCATCAAGACCCTTTGAGGAATTTCATTTATATTTGACATGTTGATAGATATAGGTCTAGAGTTTTACTCAGCATCATCCCCATCCCGGGGTATGACCTTGAGGTCAAGGTCACAGACTTAGAAATTTCATATAAACGTATAAAAAAATTGCATCTAAGTTTATATAGCTATTCTATCAAGACCTTTTGTTGAATTTCATCCTACTACCGAGAGGTTTAGGGGATATAGCTATCAGCATGGAATCCATCCGTCCATCCATTCATCTGTCTGTCCATAAACGCATTATTGTGCACCCCATAACTCCTAACTACCCTTTGAGCTATTTTGAGGAAAATATTTATATAGCTATACCATCAAGACCTTTTGTTGAATTTCGTTATCCTACTACCGAGAGGTTTAGGGGATATAGCTATCAGCATGGAATCCATCCGTCCATCCATCCATCTGTCTGTCCATAAACGCATTATTGTGCACCCCATAACTCCTAACTACCCTTTGAGCTATTTTCAGGATACTGTCAGGTTGTAGAGGGTATTTGGTAGGTGTCAGGTACAAGAAAGACAACTAACTGACTTGGTCCATGAGTTATCTCCCCTTGTCTCCAGAATTGTAAAAATTTTGTGCGAACCATAACTTTAAAACATGTTAAGATATTTTCATGATACTTCACCTAAGTATGTATAGGACATTCAGTAGGCATATCACATTCAAGAATGACACTCTGACTCCATTCTGCAGTTTTCTCTCTTGGTTATTTAAATCTTGTGCGGGCAATAACTCTAAAAATTCTTTAAGATATTTTTGTGATACTTTACCGATATGTAGAGGGCATTGAGTAGGCAGGTGACCTTAAAATTTTCATTAAAATTTATATAGCTATATTATGAAGACCCTTTTGTTGGTTTCGTTAATATTAAGCATGATGGTATATATAGGTCTAAAGTTTTTCTCGGCACCACCCCCAAGCTGGGGCATGGCTTTTAAGTCAAGGTCACAGACTTTTCATAAAAATGTCATTTTTGCTTATATTATAAAGACTGATTGATTTCACTAGTATATGGTGATAGTTATAGGGCTAAAGTTTTATTTAGCTCAATCCCTTCACCTGTGCCTGATCTTTGATGTCAAGAGCTTCATATTATGTGTGATTGAATTTTTTCAGTGTTATAGCATAAGCATACAACTGCCATCTCCAGAGTCAAAGCTACATACTTTGTGCTCTTTAAAAACTGGCGGTAGCGCTGGTCGAGGATATACGTGCCCCACTGGGCACTTTTCTAGTATAGGCATGTTTTCGTGATGGTTTTGTCTGGCACTCGCTTACTTTTCCATTGGACCTGCATGTGACTTTTTGTTTGTTTGTCTGTTTTCGTAAACACACGCACTCGGTATGCACGAACGATAGCAACGAACAAATAACAAACAAAGAAATGAAAGAAAGAAAGGATGAATAAACTTTTTGCCCTGTAATTTCATATCCAAAGAAGTCGACCCATTATAGAAATTCACAGCTTTCATACTTTGGAACAAACAAGACAATCATTAGTTAAGGTGCCTTTAATCATCAGAAGCTGTGTAGAAATTCTTTGTTAATTTTTCTATAATGTATGTAGATGATAAATCAAATAATATTTATTCTTCTTTGATTACCAATTGTTTGATTTGTGACTCAAGAAGATTAAAATGTGCTATGGGGTATGGTTTGTATGGTTTTAGTGTTGTTTGCGGTGCTTCAGCGGACCCAGAAAGGATAAATCATATGCCTATTTGTTAGAACCTAGCGGGAAATCAAATCGGATAAAATTATGACGGACATTTAGTTCAAGTTCTCAACGTCAGAAGATAAAATGAAATTTTATTTGCTTTGTTTTAGCATGTTTAGGACCCTAATTCAGACAAAAATTTTTTTTTGAAACTTGCAACTGTGCAAGGTGACCAGGCATTTTGCTAACGCAAAGAAATGTATGGTCTGCGTACCCAAGCCATTAAAATTTCGTTAACCCTTGTTCTGCTGAATAAATTAAGATGTCACGCCTATTTCTAATTTTCAGCTAATCAGATTACTTGATCTAGATTGTTGACTTAAACTCAAATACTTAATTGCAAAAAGTGCAGAAGCCAACTGATCTGGGTCTGCACTGTTAGCAAAGACAAGACATATCCGGGTTCAGCAGTACCAGGATTAAAAATGACCAGTGGCGAGTCAGAATGTTTAGGTGAACAGAAACGGGCCCCAAATGACGGTGCAATCAAGTGTCCTAGGAATTTATGGATTGTGACAGTCATTCCATAGATTTATAGTGTGGCATGAGAAGCTACTCGTATCTTGCGAAGAAAGGCGCGTACAGTGGTGAAATTACATGTAGATACCAACTTCGTATCCAGTATTACATATAGTGGGGGTGTGACTTTGACAAGGAAACTGTCAAAATTTCGGGTGTAAAGTGGGCTTCGTTTAAGAACCTCTGTTATAATATTTAAAAAAAATGCCAACAATTATCTGCTGTTCTTCGTCGCTTGTCTTCTTTTCTGAAGATGCTTCTTGTTTCTTTAACATTTGGCGGCGCCATGTACAAACGTGTCTTCGGGTATATACGGACAGCTAATGCCGAGCGGCCTGCACAAACGTGCAGTCTGATTAGGATCTTCGCTGTCGGCCAACAGAATTATTGGATACTACCGAATGTATGAATGGAGAGCTAATAATACTTTGCGCATGCGCAAAATGATCTTAATCTGTGCATTTAGCGTATGTTCGAAGGCACTTTTCATTGATACAGCTCATTTGATGATTTATGCAGGAAAAGGGCCATCTCATGGGTACCTCTGCCTGGCAAGCACTTTTTGCATTGTAATCAGGGCTTTTGTTGGCCGCTTACAGTCAGTGGCTACTACAGACTACTGATAAAAAGCCCGTGTGAATTGACAGTTCATTTTAGATATAAGGGCTCATTTCCCATGTTGCAGATTATTGGATGCTCCCTGTCTTTGTGTACATAATTTAGAGAATTGGTAAACCGAGTTCATTACCATTTGTTAAGGAAGACCAATTCTGTATGAATACACCTATACGAATTCATTGCCATTTTGCTCAGTGAGACATATTCTGTATGGATACACCTGTAAGAGTTCATTACTAATTTGCTAAGGGAGACAAATTCTGTAAGGATACACCTGTAAGAATTCATTGCAATTTTGCTCAGGGAGACAAACTCTGTACGGAGACACCTGTAAGAACTTATTGCCATTTTGCTCAGGGTGACAAATTCTGTATGGATACACCTGTAAGAGTTCATTGCCATTTTGTTAAGGGAGACACATTCTGTTTAGATACACCTGTATTAGTTCATTGCAATTTTGTTAAGGGAGTCAGATTCTGTATGGATACACCTGTAAGAGCTCATTGCCATTTTGCTAAGAGAGACGTCTGTAGACAGGAAACTGCCTCCCTAATGTTGAAACATTTCAAAAATAGGGATTACTCTTAAATCTTTCAGCTCGGTAGACCAAACAGTTTGATTAGGGCCTTCGCTCAGCGCTAACAGAATCATCAAAGACACGTTTTCGCTTGGCGCGGCCCAGTGTATTCTTGACATCTGATCTAGGTCTGCATTGTTCAGGCCTGTCTGTCCCAATACTTAAGGTATTAATGATGGTGGCAACATGGACCACAGTAATGATTTCAACAAATAGTCCGTGATGGCGTCAGCATAGATCATAGATGTTTCAATCTACCATATTTTCAAATGCATTACCTATTTCCTCATAAGTCATAACTGCAAGACTTGACATTTATAAAGATTCTGATTTTTCAGGATTCTGTGTGGTCACTTAGTAAAAATTTCAGTTCAGCATACTTTTTCCACCAATCAGATGCCTGGTTTTCTTTTCAAACTCACGAATTTAACTGCATAAAATTTCTTCTGTATCACACATTAATTCTGTCGCATAATAAAGATTACACAGAAAAGAACACAATCCAACCAACAGAAAGTATAGTGCAATTTCTGGCCAATTTGGTAACTTATTGTTGGTAACTTTGTTTGTTAAGCTGTAAGTAAATTAAGTTTACCTGAAGAAATAACACACTATAATTTTACACTCCCTTTCACACGGCTGCTTATCTCCACACGCGCAACACCTTGTTGTGAAAAAAAAAAATCATAAGGAGATCTTCCGGAGGTGGTTGCGAAGTCAGTTTAGGTAGCGTTGAAGGTGGGTGTCAGTTGAAATAAGACTGACATTTTGGCACGATCGCCGATATCCAAAATCGGGTGATGTATTTCATACTTTTTACTTTCCCATATAATCAGATCGGAATTGTAGTCATAACAAAATCATTTTTCTACCGATGCGAGGGTAGTCAGATTTTGCCGTTTTGGCGACAGACAGCCATGTAAAACTCCAGTTCTTGGAGATATTACAAATCTCTGGTTAAATACATCACCGTTTCAGTGAAGGTTTAACATGTTACTGTGTAGTTCAAAAGAAAATATATTGCAATCTTTTGCCATTTCACAGGCATTTAATTAACGGCTGATACGTAAGGAGAGCGGTGGCGAGTAAAGGGATACGAGGTGATTGAGAAGACCATGGTTCTTCAACAAGAAAGAAAAAAGGTAATGACGGTAATGACGGCACTAGGGCTGAAAGGTAGGCTTCAGGAACACATTTGCCGTAACTGGATAAGAACTCATACGTAAAACCTACCGTTTTCAGTCATTTAAAGTATGTTAATTTCTCCAGATAAACTCTAACTAATACTTCTATGATGAAACCAAACACACATTGAATTTAATGAAAAGGGATCTAAACATCTCATAACCCTTTTTTTAAGATGTCTTTCTCTAAACATACCTGAGAATCTGCCCAGTTGGCATCTGTTTTCCCAAAATAATAACAACTGTTTTCATACTGGCTCCATCCATCTTTAAGTGGTTCTGAAAATCAGGGCCCAGTTGTTCAAAACTAACGATGTCGTTAGTTAACGTATCGTTAAAACTTAAATCATTAAATATGGCATATATGCTAATATTTTTGCTGAAAAAAATGTAAGCTACTCACATTTTTTCAGCAAAACATACTTGTGAATTAGATATTGTACTTACAAGAACAGTCAACAATATGGCCACTAACGAGCTCGTTAAGCTAACGATGCTTTGAACAACTGGGCCCAGGACTTTTCAAATCAGTTTTTAGTAGCAGTTAAGCATTTAAACCCTTAAAGTGCTAATCAAAACTGCGGCAGACGAGAGTTTGATTTTATTTTTCCGAGCAAATAAGGCTTGCCATTTCATGTGAGTTGTCTGCTATTCACATGAAAGGCAAATTATTATTTTCTCTGAAAAATAATTTTAAATCAAAACACTGACAGCACTGGTAGGTCGATTGTTTCTGAGTGTAGGTTGGGAAAATGGTCCAGAACGGGGACTTAAGACTGTTTCATCTAACCCTTAACTACATGTAATTTAAGAAAACTGTGCAGACCCAGATCAGACGCCGCGTTCTGCACTGTTTGCTAATGTCCCAGTCCAGGTTTTACAGATAACCCTCTTTACACGGCACGGCTATAAACAACCGTCACCTGGATTTCATACAAACGCGCGCTTTGATTTCATTGGTCAGTGATATCACGTGGACAGCTTCCTTAAGAAAGTTTTGGCGTTTGTATACTATGGCTTGATTTTAAACATAGGCTATCGTCTGCTACAGTTTCGCTTAGCACGTTAAGGGTTAAGGTGAATGGATACACCTCAAAGAGGGTGCAGTGTAACGTGCGTTATTGTACCGCTGCTCACTGTTGTAGTACTACAATAATGGACGTTGCTACAATAGCGTTAGTTATCGATGGTCACTATTTTACCAATATAGAACTTGTAACATCCAACCACGCGCGCGCGCGCACGCACACCCATATACATGTACCGACGGTGAGTCGGTCCTCAGACTAAATGACGACTCCCTCCTCAATCTGTTTCGGTGGTTGTCCCCTGATTATCAATATCTACGGTTGGGACCATCATGAACCGTTGTTCTGGCGTCATATCGCCATTGAGCCCTCACAGTATTTACAAGACAAAATATTTCGACGTAAACGTCTAAGTACCGGCGCAAATTTTGTTCATGTTTACATAGAGATATGGGACAAGGATATATTAAAGTTAAATAAATTTTCAGTGTAACAGGTAAAATCGAACAACATTGTGTTTCTTTAACTTTCGCTGCCACAGGCGATAATAATAGGCTTTCGCAAACAGCATAGATCCAGATGAGACGGCTCATATGAGCCGTCTCATCTGGATCTACGTTGTTTGGCATTCAGTCTTTTCAAGCGATAATTTGCTAAAAAAAGAAAAGCAGACGACAAATGTCGTCTGAAATTTGGCACCGAAAGAGTTAATGTTTGCTTTTGTTAAGCTTTATGA
This sequence comes from Anodontia alba, assembly GCA_964016985.1. Taxonomy (NCBI): domain Eukaryota; kingdom Metazoa; phylum Mollusca; class Bivalvia; order Lucinida; family Lucinidae; genus Anodontia; species Anodontia alba. Next base: position 20,954,537 of record OZ024832.1, on the reverse strand, counting down.
AATTTCTTGATTGAAATGAAAATAAAATAGACATTAATCTGTTTATAACACAGTTTGTTTTAATTTTTTATATTTGCCGGGATCGTCACAAACCGGCAAATAAAACACGTCCTTAATGAGCTAATCGAATAGTCTTCCATATGTAAAAGCCCAAAGCTATATTCAGAGACCGGCGCGATTCGCGCGCCGGTAAATGACTGTGAGTTTCACAACGATGTTACACTGATGAGGCAGACTATGTGGTCCGAGAAACTGCATCAGAAATAAAATGAGATTGCGCGCGAGTAAAGCTGGTTTCAGCACGTGAAAAGTTGTTTCTACTGAGAGTTCCAAGGCGTTTCCTCTGTTACAGTTCTTCTTTGTTCGTAAGTCGATGGTTTCATACGCATGTGGCGTTTGTTTTGTCATTACAGTCGAACCTCAATGGCTCAAACATCTTTGGGATCATGGAAATTTGTTCTAGATATGGGTAGTTCGAGCCACTGAGGGTTAATCATAGCGCCGTGTTAGGAGACAAACGGGAATAATATTAGGATTCTTTTCGATCTTCTATAAAATAATGGTATGTTGAGCGTAGTCATTAGAATCGCCTCGATGAGGCGATTCTAATGAATACACACAACATACAATTTCATGATAAAATAGGAAAACTTCTTAAAATATCCCTATATATTTGTTTTCCGAAGCTGTCGGAAGAATTTCCTAGAGACTCAAAAACGAGTTCGAATTAGCCACGGTAAACGAGTCATCGGTGTTCCAGTCATTGAGGTTTTACTGTATTTGTTCCTCGTCTCTTCTTCTTTCAGTGTCTCGGGAAGACTGTGCTTCGTGATTGTGGCATTTCACGTGTGAATTGTGTGCTTAACCCTTGTCATGCTGAATAAATTAAGATGCCACACCCACTTCTAATTTTCAGCCAATTACTTGGTCCATTATATTTATACAAATTTACATTCTTAATCATAAACAGTGCAGATCCAGATCAGTTGGTTTCTTCCGAAGCCAACTGATCTGTATCTACACTGTTTGCAAAGGCAGGGTATATCCGGGCTCAGCAGGACAAGGGTTAACCTTAAGCGCACAGCCGCACTTAATGATCTCGTGGTAACTGCTCAAAGGCCATCCGTTACTCAGATAGGGTACTTACCCAGAACACTGTACACGTAAATAAATAAATAAAAAATAATAAAAATAGACCAAACTTATCAAGCAAATATGTTAGTGCTCTATATCCCCACACCCACGAGACAAAAAGTTTAGCGTACCCGTATAGTTGCACGTGCTGACCTCCTCCCATCTGAGATTGTCCCTACAAATTGCACTGTATTCACCGCTACGACCACAAGGACAAGGCCGCGGCAATGTTACTGTTGATCCTATTATTCGACTTGAGGTTACCTTTGTTTTCAGCTTAGGACATCGTAGTTCTGAAAACAAATATCGTATTTACTTAAACTACAATCGATTTTCAATGGCTCGAACATCTTTGGGACCATGGACTTTGTTTTCAAGACATGGGTACTTCGAGCCAGTGAGGGTCACTCATGGCGCCAGGTCAGAAAGCAAATGACAATAATTTACGGAAATCTTTTCGATCTTTTATACAATAATGGTATGTTGCGTGTACTCATTAGAATCGCCTCGATGAGGCAATTCTAATGAGTACACACAATTTCATGATAAACTAAAAAAATCCCTAAATATTTTTTTTCTTGAGCTATCGAAAGTATTTCGTAGGGACTCAAAATCGCACTCGAACGAGCCATGGTAAACGAACCATCAGTGTTCGAGCTATTGAAGTCCGACGGTATCCGGACGCACTTACTGATTACCATACTTATTCTGAAATTTGAACAACCAGGGGCAGATTTGGAGGGGTTCGGTGGGTTCTGTCGAACTTATACTTCTCCATAATACTACCTGTGAAAGTGTAAATTGCTGGATGTGTGGCAAACACTGTAGACCCTGATCAGACGCCGCGTTCCGCGGCGTCTGATCTGGGTCTACACTGTTTACTCAGATCTGTCTGTCCGAATACGTAGAGTAAGTACAGTAATATGCATTATCTCCCGCTAGGTGGCATTTTTCAAATACTGTCAATCTTCGAAGAATATGACATGCGCAGACAATGCAGTAATATGATTAAATCCAACCCCCTCAGAAATCCTCCTGGATCCGCCCCTGAACAAGTCAATTGCACTACGCGGTCTTGGATCTAACATTTGCTGGATTCTCTATGTATACACTGTTTGGGTCCGCCTGTCCGAATGCTTAACGCTTAGCACTCTGGGTAAAATTTTCAGCAGACAACATATTGAAACATTTTTCTCATTTTCCCTGAAAACCGGTTTTGGCAGTCCACGCAAATTGTCTCCAATGGAAATGTCAGATCCTGTTTATGGGGAAAAAATAAGAAAAATATCATCAGTTTGTCGTTTGCCGAATTTGCCAAAAGAGTGGTAAAGGTTAAGACAAATGACACATATTGGCAAGCAAGCTCAGCGACGTAGTATATACCCACCCTGCTGCGAGAAAATTATTACTTATTTCTTTTTTTATGGTTAATTAAGCAGCTGACAAAAGATTAATTTAACTTTTGTTTAATTTGTAGTATATCATGATTACTTTAAAAGACAGCAACTTGAAAAAAATGCATATTCTGATATTAAATGTTAGAAGTGAAAAACAGATGAAAGAAAAGTTTGAATATTTCATTTTAATTACATGTACAAAGCATTTTATTTGGCACTACACTTATTCTCATGCTGATTGGTGGTACGGCGGGTATCCTTAAACAAGAGTTGTCAGAAAACTACATAGGGATGATCCGATAAGAAAACAAACATTAAGTATTAAAGATGAAATGCTGAACTTAAGCATAGCTAAATGACAGCGTATGACATGACTTTGATGTTGGAAGAATATCAAACTGGGGGATGGGGTATATGCCATTGAACATCTTCCCTTAATTTGGTGTGGACGAAATAAGAAAGCTATATCTGACATGCTGAACCCATAAGATTGATGTGGTCGAAATATGAAAGCTATATCTTACATACTTCAGCAGTCATGTACACTTTGCAAAACTTTAACACAGCTGTAAATGACAAAATATGACCTGACATTGACCTAGGCAGAAGGTACATAAGACATTTAAGTTACTGCTTCTATATAGCTGCTAACAGAATCTGTGTAGCAATATCTAGGGTAGATGGAGCTCTCAAGCCCTGGTCGGCAATCCATCTAGGAGTTGGCAACTCCAAACAAAAACCTACATTCCTGGATTTGCCTGTTCCAGTTATGTAATGTCTGCTTCGGCAGCTGAGGCGGAAGAAATCATTACTATGATTCAACGGCCCAAATGGCGATGCAGCAGCATGTTGTGGAGAATGGAGAGCATGACAAGGCACAAAAGAAGTCATGGTCATCCACTGCATCCGGGCTTAGCTCCAGATGTCCTGACACTGTCTTGCCTCTGGATCCAGCTAGGTCAGGATGAGAGAGTGAGGTTGACTCTGCGCGCCTCTCCCTCACTATAATCTAATTCACAGCGCACGTCATCCTAATCAGCAACACACATTCACAGCAAGCACATATATGCAAATCATACAAAAGCCCTGTGGCGATGGGCGAGCGGCGAAGCAGCAGGTGAGGAACCACTGGAAGCTGTAGCTGCGGACCTGTACAAAGGCTTGGTTCTATATGGTCGCTTTCCTTAAGAGCGAAGCAGTATGGGGAATTCGGTAGCCGAACTGAGCGACTGAGCAGACCTTTTTAGGATCGCACTGCTCACCCACGTAGCATGGGAAAAGGGCTAGAAAAGGTGCCCTAAACAATTGTCAGCTTCGAACCTCCTGGCTGGTTAACCGCGATCAGCGGGAATCCAACTGAGCGGTCAAACAAGAAAAAAGAAGATGAAGTTGATACCTCTAACCATCGGCGCTTGGAATATGCACACCCTAATTGACAGTTCTGGTTCTGACAGACTTGAGCGAAGAACAGCTCTAGTTGGTAGAGAACTTGACAGATACAAAGTCGGGATTGCAGCTCTGAGTGAGACTCGCCTTGCAGAAGAAGGGCTTTTAAAAGAAGTTGGTGCTGGCTACACTTTCTTCTGGAGTGGACGCAAGAAAGAAGAGCGGCGTGAAGCAGGAGTAGGATTCGCCGTCACGTCACACCTCGTCAGCAGGACTTCCCAAAGGCATAAATGACCGCCTGCTGATGCTGAGACATCCCTTATCTGGAAAGAGGCATGCAACAATTGTAAGTGCCTATGCACCCAAAATGACCAACCCAGATGAGGTTAAAGACAAGTTCTATGATGATTTGGATTCTGTGATTTCTGCAGTACCCCGGACAGACAAACTCATCCTCCTCGGGGACTTCAATGCCAGAATGGGCACAGACTACCAGACCTGGGAAGGAGTAATTGGATCTGAAGGTGTAGGGAAGTGCAACAGCAATGGACTCCTCCTTATAAGGAAGTGCGCAGAGCATGAATTACTGATCACTAACACAGTCTTCCGTCTACCAACTCGCAGAAAGACAACATGGATGCACACTCGCTCCAAACACTGGCATCTCATTACCTATGTCATTATACGAAGGAAGGACAGACCTGATGTCAAAGTGACTAAAACTATGTGTGGTGCAGACTGTTGGACAGATCACAGGCTTGTTGTTAGCAAACCCAACCTGCGCATTCAGCCTGTACGACGTCCACAAGGCAAGAAGGTGCCAAAGAAATTAGATGTCTCCAAGCTGAAACAAGACAGCAAGAGGCAAGCATTCGTCAACGATCTCTGCAGCCGTTTAGATGCACTGGAACACAGTTCAGAAGATGTAGATGAGAGCTGGACAGTCTTCAGAGACACCGTTCACTCTTCAGCAATTGATTCCCTAGGACCAGTATCTCACAAACACCAAGGTTGGTTTGATGAGAATGGCAAAGAAATTCAGGGATTCCTTGAAGAGAAGCACCAAAAACACAAGGCTTACCTCAGAAATACCAGCTCAGTATCTAGCAAGACTGCCTATTCAAACATATGCAAGACAGTTCAGACGAGGCTTAGAGACATGCAAGACTCCTGGCTGAGAAAAAAAGGCTGATGAAATCCAGTCCTTTGAAGACAGAAAGGACATGTAAAAGTTCTTTGATGCAGTCAAGACAGTATATGGTCCCCAGAGCTCAGGAACCACCCCACTCCTTAGTGCAGATGGAACTAGTCTTCTGACTGACAAACAAGCTATCTTGAAAAGATGGGCTGAACACTTTGATGGTGTCCTTAATCGTCCATCATCTATCAATGATGAAGCTATCAACAGACTACCACAGGTGGAATGTAATCCGCTGCTTGATGAGCTCCCAAACGTCTCTGAAACAGTGAAGCAATAAAAAAAAGGTAAGAGAAAAGTCCAGGGAGTGCCACAATCACAAACCGCAGCCCTTCCCAGACCACAAGAGGAAGAGGAAACCGACAAATCTAAACAAGCACAAACCGAACAAACGTACGAAAAGCACTAAGATTAGCTCTCTCTTCCCCAAGCGAGTAATCATCCTGTCATATGGCAAACTCCTGTCATCTGGCAAGGCTCCAGGATCAGACGCAATACTTGGAGAGATCTACAAAGCAGGAGGTCCTCCAGTTGCAGAGACACTGACAGAGTTATTTCACATTATGTGGAGAAAAGAAGCCATCCTCAAGAATTTAAGGAATGCACAATTATCCACCTATTCAAAAGGAAAGGGAATCCTCAAGTCTGTGACAATCATCGAGGCATCTCTTTATTGTCAATTGCTGGGAAGATCCTTGCTAGGGTCCTACTAAACCGATTGAATGAACACCTCGAACGGTCAGGGTTCTACCAGAAAGCTAGTGTGGATTCAGGAAAAAACAGAGGAACAATAGACATGATCTTTACAGCACGACAGCTTCAAGAAAAATGCCAGGAACAGAATGTGGACCTCTACATGACCTTTGTCGACCTTACCAAAGCATTTGACACAGTCAGTCATGAGGGACTTTGGAAAATTATGGCAAAGTTTGGCTGTCCTGCCAAATTCATAGCAATGGTGCGGCATTTCCATGATGGTATGCTTGTACGGGTCCAAAATGATGGCGAGTTTTCTGATCCATTTCCTGTGACAAATGGAGTTAAGAAAGGCTGTGTACAAGCTTCAACACTGTTCAGCATGATGTTTTCTGCCATGCTTACAGATGCTTTTCGGGATGGTGACAATGCTATACCTATTAGGTATCGCTTTGATGGGAAACTTTTCAACCTAAGAAGGTTGCAAACTAAATCTAAGGTGCAGACAGAGGTGATAGACGAATTCCTCTTTGCTGATGACATGGCAAAGGGTGCTCCAACAGAAGAGAAAATGCAAAAAGGTGTGGATCAAGTATCTGATTCATGTGACAGCTATGATCTCACAGTCAGCATAAAAAAGACTGAGGTTGTATGTCAGCCTTACAAGGAGCCTGCAATCACAGTGAAAGGTCAACGACTGCAAGTGGTAGGTAAGTTCACCTACCTTGGAAGCACATTGTTTAGAGTTGTGCACATTGATGATTAAGTCAATGCTAGAATTGCCAAATCTAGTGCAACATTTGGCCGACTACGTGGAAGTATTTGGGACCGAAGTGGAATGAGACTTTACACAAAGCCTAAAGTATATAGATCGGTAGTGCTGCCAACTTTATTATACGCATGCGAAACTTGGACAGTTTACCAACAGTACGCCAAAAGACTGAACCACTTCCATATAAGCTGTCTTAGAAAACTTCTAAAGATCAAGTGGCAAGACAGGATTCCAGACACAGAAGTCCTGAAAAGGGCAGGGATGCAGAGTGTACATACTCTTCTGAAATTGGCACAGTTAAGATGGACAGGCCATGTTACCAGAATGCCTGATGAACGTTTGCCAAAGAAAATCCTCTATGGAGAACTTCAAGTAGGAAAACGCTCCCATGGTGGTCAGAAGAAGCGATACAAGGACACCCTTAAAGCCTCCCTTAAAGACTTTAACATACCAACAGAGTCATGGGAACAGATTGCACAGGATCGTACAAAGTGGCGAGAGGCCTCATAAAAAGGGGAACTGGTGAATATGAAGCAAAAAGAATCAGCGAAGCCGAGCAGAAACGTGCACAGCGGAAAGCCAGAGCTAAGGCATCACCAACAGAGCTTTCTTCCTCGGACCTCTCTTGTTCTATCTGCAACAGGCAGTTTAGAGCTAAGATTGGTCTCATCAGCCATCTTAGAACACACAAATAATAACACATCACACAGTTGATTAGGACTAGTAATTGTCAGTAATGACAGACGAACGATAAAGGCAGACGGTTAAACCGAGGAAGGGGTATGTGCTAGTGCAAGGCCTTTCCCTAAGGTAGGCGTGGGCCAAATATTAAAGCGGTATCTTGAATGCTTCAGCAGTTACCAAAGTATGACCTGACCTTGACCTAGACAGAAGGTCAAACTGAAGAAGAGGTGTGTGCTATTGACAAGTCTTACCCTAAGGTAGGTGTGGACCATATATTAAAGCGGTATCTTGAATACTTCAGCACTTACGTACACTTTTTAATACTTAAATGCAGAACTTAAACATGGGTGTGAACTGGCCTTGGCAAAGTGTGAACTGACCTTGACCTTTATAGAGGGTCTAACTTGGGAATGGGGGTGTATGCTATTGAAAGATCTTACTCTAAGGTAGGTGTAGGCCAAATCTGGAATCTGTACCTTAAATAATTAAAAAAAACTATGCACATCTTTGAAAACTTAAACATTAGGCTAACGCGGACGCGGGCAGACGCCGACGCCAACGACTGGATGACAACATAAGCTGTCCAGGAACATAGTCCCGGCGAGTTAAAAATACATGTGCATAAAACAATGCATCAGACATTCATATTTCGGCCATTTAGGCCGCCTTTTTAGAGTTACTTACTACAGGACTGAACACGAGCGTCAGAGCAAATTGGATGACAGGAAGCGAAATGTAAGGTGAGGGGCAAGCAAATGTACCCATCAGTTTGTTTGTTTTGTGTTGAGGTTTTACGGCCCAGTCGACCCAATGGGGCCATGTCGAGCGCGGTCAGTTTACCTAACCACACGTTTACTGAGCAGACTTAGTCCTCTAAGCGGTTAACCAGTATTGTGCACATTCTTTCGCCAAAAAGTACCCATCAGTAAAACTGCTGCTAAATATTAAATATAAATGAAACAATGATAAAGATCCACCCACGTCCACAGAGATTACCGTACTTACCTTAAGTATTTAGTTAGGCCAGAACAAACAATGTAGACCCAGATCAGACGCCACTGAACGCGGCGTCAGGTCGGCGTTTGAACGCTTTGTCACCCATCCATTAGTTTTAGACCCATCACACGCTTGTAAAATAGACTTGTTAAAACGTCAGTTCAAGTATGATAAAAAGTAAAGGTGTCCGAGTTTTAAGGTAAATACGGTAAAAACACTCATAAAACTTACTTCAATGCTTTAGCATATTCGTATGATCTTTTTGTTTTCCTTATTCTCCTTATGTCTACTGTATATTCTACGATTTCATTGGAATCATCTGATAAGGCAGCGTTTGCTTTCGTGTAAAAAAAACAAAAACAAAAAAACTCTACGAACTTTAGCTGGAAAAAGGGACTTTATCACATGTGCGGCTAACGAAGGCCCTGATCAGACTGCGCATGCGCAGTCTGATCAGAGACTTCATTAGCCGCTTACAAAATCATCGGCCACTGTGCAATATTTCGATGCACAGGGAAGACCTGGATCAGACAATGGAATGCCCAGACTGTTCGGAGCCTTCACAGTCTACACATGACAGAATGATCATTTTCTTGGTCGATTTTTTACAATCGATCCTAGAATACATCCTAGAATAGTTGTCCACGTGATTATTATTGACCAATGTAATCAAACCGCGCGTTAGACGAAATCCAGGTAACGGTTATTTATAGCCGCGCTTTTCTTGTCGCTGTGACGTCAGAATGCTGTTGCTAGAGAGTTATCAGTAAAGCCTGGCTGGGAGATTTTGGACATTGGCAAACAATGCAGATCCAGGTCAAGCGCCACAGAACACAGCCTCTGATCTTGGTTTGCACTGTTTGCTTAAATGACAGGAATTTAAGGGAAATACGAATCTGTCTTAAATACCCGTTCCGGGCTATTTTTCTAGCCTACACTTAGAGAAAAGTGACCCACCAGTCCTGTCAGTGCTTTGATTCCATTTTGTGGCTTATTGACCGGCGCGCGAATCGCTTTGAATTTTTTCATATGGGAGCCTGTTCGATTAGCTCACCAAGGACTTTTTATATTTGCCGGGATCGTCGGTTGATGACGATCCCGGCAAATATAAAACAATCTTATTACAAACTGTGTTATAAACAAATTAATGTCTATTATATTTTCATTTCAATCAAGAAATTTCATAAAGCTTAATAAAATCAAACATGAACTCTTTCGGTGCGAAATTTCAGACAACATTGTCGTCTGCTTTTCTTTTTCAACAAACTATCGCTTGAAAAGATGTTTATACGTAAAGTTGAAAGATTGAATGTCAAACAGCGTAGATCCAGATGAGACTGCTTATAAGAGCCGTTTCATCTGGATCTATGCTGTTTGCAAAAGCCTATTATTATTGCTTGTGGCAGTAAAAGTTAAAGAATCATATTGTTGTTCGATTTTACCCGTTACATTGAAAATTTATTAAACTTTAGTATACCCTTGTCCCATATCTCTATGTAAACATCAACAAAATTTGCGCCGGTACTTAGACGTTTACGTCTAAATAGTTTGTCTTATATTTATCTCTGAAATAGCAGTTAAATGTGTTGTCTTAAATTAAGAACTTACTTATTTTCATGCAACCATAGGAACAGCAGGTACCATTTATGAGGAGCCCTGGAACGCAGACCTCATTCAACTCACAGGGACGACTGTGACAGGCGGGGTCAATCTGTTAAAATAATAATTGCTAATTTTATCACGAAATCAGCAGAGGGCAAATTTATGAATTTATATTCTAAGAAAATAGGGCTTGACATTCGTGTAAATCGTCTCTTATTCTGTTTGAACCTTATTTTCTGGAAAAAAGTGTAAATTGTCGTATGCTAATATTTAATTAAGCAGGGCCCATCAAGTTAAATGTATTTTAGATAATCTTAGACTCAGCAATATCTCGAATCACAAATTGATATCCCTTTCAGTTTGATAATACAAAGAATATTTGGTATGTACAAAAAAAAAATAAAAAATAAAATAAAATAATAAAAATAGTATGCCACCATTACAGTTATTATTATTTTTTTTATATAATAATTGCAATAGACTTTTACTATATGCTCGTTGTAAACACATGATTCTAATGTTGAAAATTATTTGAATTATGTCTTCGAAAATAAATGTAGTATGCTGAGTCTCGGGGGAGTGGGGGCGGGGGTGGGTGTGTGTGTCGGGGAGGGGGGGGGGTAACTTGTTAAATATTGTATAGTACGAATGTGCGTGCCGAATGACTCTCTTTTTCAACGCTGCCAGGTATATGACTAGCCCCCTTTTTTCAACAAAATGTATATGACTGACCCGATTTTTCTTAATTGGTATATGAAAGGCCCCACTTTTTCTGACATCCCAGTACATGCACATATTTTTCACTCAAAGTTTTTTGAGACTGCTTGTTCTCTTGGTATTCAATGAATTGACTGCAATATTTGTCTAACTACCAGCAATAAATGGGTAGAAAAATCAACGGACAGTATATGAATAGGTCAACATTTCTGATGATCTAGTATATGAATAGGTCCGATTTTTCAAAGGCCAGGTATATGAATGGGGTAGGTTTCGAAATACTGGCTCGCCTACCCTTACCAAAATTATCCCCAAGTTACCCTTCCCATCCCCCACCCCGCGAGTGTTTGGTAAGTTTAGATTAAAATCACATCACATGATTTAGATATTGAGCGGGTCAGATATCAAAGGGTAGACAGAATTGAGAAAATACAGTCGACGAACCTCAATGGCTCAAACATCTTGCGACCATGGAAATTTGTTCTAGATATTGGTAGTTCGAGCCAGATTAAGAGACAAATAGGAATAATATAGGGATGTCTTTTCCAGCTTCTATAAAATAATAATATGTTGAGTGTAGTCATTAGAATCGCCCCAATGGGGCGATTCTAATGACTACACACAACATACATTTTCATAAAATTGGAAAACTTTCTTTAATATAAATATTTGTTTTCTTGAGCTGTCGAAAGAATGCCAGTGATACAAAAACGAGTTCGAATTAGTCACATTAAACGAATCATCACTGTTCGAGTCATTGAGGTTTTACTGTGTGTAAATATTGTAATGGTAATTTTGTAGAAAACGAATATCATTTCCTGTTGGTATGGCCGTTTTACAGAGATTTACGACGAAAATACTTTAAGCCATAATAATTATTATTGTCATTCGATGATTTGATGTCAAAAACTAGTAAAAACGTAATATTGATTTCGCAAAATTTATATATGTTGCTTACAGGTTAAGGAACGACAATTTAAATTAGATATAAACACGTTTAAAGGTATGAATGTAACTCAATTCTGTGACCGGTGACTTCTGGTTTCGGTTTTCTAGTTGGCTTAATACAGCTAGGAACCAGAACCTCGGGTCGCCGGCCAGGGTAATAAGTTGATCTATATTAGCAAAGATGTAATTGACTCTTGTTGTCTCAGAGACAATAACTCAATAAATTTACTTAAATCAGGGGTAGTCAAGGGATTTTCCTTGAAATTGTCTGGATAAATAAATTGTAATAGCCCATATAAAAAAAAATGCTAGATTTCTCATATCCCAAAATTAAACTTCGGTATCCCTGAAATAAATAAAATCAGTATCACACATCCCTAATACCCCTCAATGGGCCTCTGCAGACCTCTTTTCTGAACAAAATTTAGTAGTATGCCCAACTGATTTTTGATTGGTTTAGTTTTGTACCATATCTTTGTCGTGATTGGTTTAGTTTTGTATCATATTTTAATCGGGTAGGTCTGTAAAATATGAGGAAAGTCTTTGTTCTTGTGGATGGAACCCAGTGATTAATAGATAGCACTTTTCTTTGTATATTTCTGTTGCACATAGTAACGTATTTATTAACCCTTAAACCACAATAATCACAACAATTGTCGTCTGCCTTGTCATCTGCTTGTGATTATAAAAGCCATTTTTGCAAACAGTGTGGACCCAGATCAGACTGCTCCTCTAGGAGCAGTCTGATCTGGGTCCATACTGTTTGCCTGTATGCAAGAATATTCAGCAGACGACAAAACAGACGACATTTTTAGATGCAGGTTTTCTTGGCGTTTTAAGGGTTAAGATGTATTTTAGGCTCTTGGTTTTATATTGAAAGACATCAACAATATCAATAAATGTAAAAATTGGCAATAAATGAATAAAAAATAAAATATTTAAACGTACAAGGTTGAAGCTTTTTTTCTAGAAGCGATTAACGCTTACCGCTAAAGTTTTGTCACTGGGTTCGGATTACTTCAGTGTTAAGTTTTTTCAAACATATTTTTATTACAAACCTTTGAAGTATTCCCCCCTTTACTGAAAAACATTTTTGTAACCTTTTTACCCAGTCGCGAAAAGCAGATAAATAGTCTTCTTTTGGTATCTGTTAGAGACACTGATAAATAGCGCTGCCAAGAGAACTTCTAGACGTATACTTATTTCCAGAAAGCATTTTCTTAAGCCTTGAAAATAAAAAGAAGTCACAGGGACTCAGGTCAGGTGAATAAGGTGGATGGTTTAAAACTTTCACCTTTTCAGAAGCCAAAAAAGACTTAACAACCTCACACTTATGAGAGAAGGCATTGTCATGTAAAAGGTAGAGTCCTGACCACCCTTTGCTTAGTCCATGTTCCTATGTAACAAGTAAATTGGTCAGTGTATATGACTGCATCTATTTCAATTTGAAATAACTCGGTCAGTTGGAAAGCAATTTGCACGAAATAAACGGGTATCGTTAGCTATTCAACACACCATTCAAGTGCAGTGAAGCATTTAAAAATATACCTGGGATAAAACTTAGGCAGCCTATTAGTGACAGAACTTTTGCAGGACCCTCGTACTTTGGGTACAATTTTCAAGAGACGATATTTTGAATTTGCATGAAGTTTCAGATCCTGTTTTCTTGGAAAACTAAGAAAAATATCATCTGTTTATCGTCTGCTGAATTTGCCCATATAATACTAAATGTTGAAATGAGTTACCGAAATCTTACCTCCAATGGCCAGTCTTGTATGCTGGAATAAACAGAATGTCGTCTGATCTCCCTAAAGATAGAACGATTATGATTTTCCAATATGTCGCTATTCATATCGCATGTACCATTCGAAAAATCATAGTTGAACGACTTGCACATTTTCATCTTCACGCATGTGCGTGCACATGACCACACGTTATTTACGCGGAGAGACCAGAATCGAAACCCATTAAAATAAATATTCTGGGAGATATAATTTGATAAAACGCATGTAAACATCGAGAAAATGATTGCACAATGATAGCTGACAAAATATGATCGGCACATAATATATATGCTATTTTTCCTCAGTATGCAGTAATGGCGCTTTGTGTGGAATAAAATCATAAATATGATTCCAAGATTATAAATGTGCCGTGTCAGTCAAAAAGGTTCCTTAACACTGTCAGTCCTGCAGACGAATACAGATACCATTGCAAACAGTGCAGATCCGAATGTGACGGCTCGTAACGATTCAATCAGAATCTACACTGTTTGCCATTCTGTGATTATTTTTTCACCCAAACCTCTATTGCAACAATGAATGTGTCCAAATTCAGAGACAGAAGAAGTCAATGTCAGAAACTCGGGGGTGAAAGTGAAAAGCGGTGGCTCAGATCATCCTGGGGATCCGTGCAGTCTGATAAACCGCTTCGTTGTTGGCTTGAGAAAGCCGGGACACAGTAGAATCAATGCCATTGCTAGACTGCTGGTCATACAGTCTGATATGAGACTTCCCTGTTCACGTGGGCATTGAGACTTCGTTTTGCACGAAGCTTCCTGAGCCGTAACACGAGAGAAAGTACCTTCAGAAAACATTACGGTGCGTCGTAACGCGAGTAAATGTACCTTCAGAAAACATTACGCTGCGTCGTAACGCGAGAAAATGTACCTTCAGAAACCATTACGGTGCACCGTAACGCGAGAAAATGTACCTTCAGAGACCATGACGGTGCGCAGTAACGCGAGAAAATGTAACTTCAGAAACCATTACGGTGCGCCTAGTGAACACTCAGATTTCTTTTCTTTCTTTCTTTTTTTTTTTTTTTTTTTTTTTTTTTTTTTTTTTTTTGATTTGGGTTTTACGGCCCTTTCAAGAATAGTTCGCTTATATCGAGCTGATCGTTCATCAAAGGTGGGCGAAAACCGGAGAACCCACAGAAAAACCACCTGACCATCCGTAAGCAGAATTTGGCTTTCCCACATGTGACCCGAGCTAGGCTCGAACCACAGCGGTGAGAAACCTAATGGATTGAGAGTCCTATCCACTAGGTTACGGGGGCCCATATACACTCAGATCAGCCTATGCATCCGAGCAGTTTAGTCAGCTAATGATCGCTGGATTTTTCAGGGGGACAGCGATGACTCTGACCAGACTCTGCGGATGCTCACCTCTAGGCGCATATGTCTGAAAGTAAAAATCCCAAAGTAAACGTTTAAGTGTACATGATCGAGCAGATAACACTTACAGTCGAACCTCAATGGCTCGAACATCTTTGGGACCATGGAAATTCGTTCGAGACATGGGTAGTTCGAGCCACAGAGGGTTAATCATGGCACCAGTTAAGGAAGCAAATAGCGATAATTTAGAGTAATCTTTTCGATTTTCTACACAATGATTGTGTGTTGAGTGTACTCATTAGAATCGCCTCGATGAGGCGATTCTAATGAGTACACACAACATACAAGGCCATAATAAAATAAGAAAAAAATCCCTAAATATTTGTTTTCTCGAGCTATTGGAAGGATTTTGTAGGGACTGAAAAAGAGTTCGAATCATCCATGGTAAACGAGCTATCCGGGTTCGAGCCTTTGAGGTTATACTGTAGTATGGTAGGTAAAACATCAGAAGACAACATTTTAAAATGTATTTCTTTTCTTATTTTTCCAAGTAAAAAAGACTTGAAGTTTCATGCGAGACACGGGGCATGAAACACCAATCCCTAATTTCTCTGACAAATAAGAAAAACGAGGTCTGTTTGTCGTCTACTAAATTTGCTAATAAAAGTGACGAAGGTTATTAATGAACAGTAAAAATATCTGGTGGATTACGGCTGCCGTATGATACAGAGCGTTCTTTCCTTAACCCATTTATGCCGAATGGACTCTTCTACATCAGTACTTTGGACATGTCCCTTTCTAATTGTAGGGTTGTCTTCTAATTTATTTTTTTATTATTATTATTGCGTTATTATATAGAAATTAAATGCAAACAGTGTAGCCCTGATCAGACGCCGCGTTCTGCGGAGTCTGAGCTTGGTCTACACCGTAAGCCGATGTCCCTTTTATGGACGCTAGGCATAAATGGTTTATGACAACAGGAAATGACCAGGACGTTGGTTATCGCATATTAAACACAAATGTTAATAGAGTCAGTTGTCAATAAACTTTATCTGATAAGGTCATACAAAATATTATTAATTAACTAATTACTATATAGTGTTCATACGTGGAAATCGGCCCGTGCAGTATCAATACAGCTGACCTCAGACCTGTAACTGGGCCAATGCGAAATCACTTGATTAATAATAAACAACAAAATCCGTATGACCAATATCTGGCCTGGGAAACGCTGTTATAACTGTATTTTTGTGAAAAGGTATCTATGTAGTCAAATTCACCGTTGTTACAGTGGGGATGCATTTAACGTTCTTTTTCAAAAAAAAAAAGAAAATGCGGTTCTCAATAACAAATGTACCACAGAGAAAGCAAAGTAAAATATTCAAATGGATTCGTACTGGCCCAGTTAAAGGTCCGAAGTCAGCTGTATAAGGGGAAAGTAGCATTATGAATAGTTGATTAGAATATCGATGCAGAAATCATATACAAAACATTTTTCAGTGTAGACCCAGTAAGCATTCTTTATAAATCTATAGCGGGCCGTTATCGGCCCGTCAGGGTAGCTGACGGGCCGATAACGGCCCGCTATAGATTTATAAAGGTATGCCAGCTGTGTATACAACATCAAGTTTATGTAAATTACTGTTCTGAATCGGACTGTAATCACTGAAACGAAATCATTCCAATGCAGGAAAAGTGTTAACGAAGGTGGATAGACAAATTGCTTTCGTTGTCGTATTATAAAGGACGAATTTTGAAGAATTCATCAACATTCAAAGACTTCCATAAGTGTCCCCTCTAACCCAAACATTTACAATAAAACTTCAGTGACTCGAACACCAATGGCTAATTTACCGTGGCTGATTCTTACTCGTTTTTGAATCACTAAGAAATTTCCGTATAGCTCATGAAATAAATATATCCTGAAAATGTATGTTTTGTGTACTCCTTAGAATTGCCAAATCGAGGCGATTCTAATGAGTACACCAATTGCTCCTGACCTGGCAGTTACGATACAGAGCAGGCTATTTTAATTTGTTGTATTTGTTTTTCTTTTCGTAAGTAAGGTTCTTGTAGAATGTCCCTTTTCTACTATATAAGTACATTTTCTTCTTTAGAGTCAATAAGGCCGATCTTAAATAGTGCGAGGAAAGTGAAAGCCTCGAGAAATTCTCGCACCGTTTGACTTAAAATAAAACCTACTGGAAAAATACGACAGAGGGCTAGTCAAACAGGCGATCTACCGACGATAAGAGACCTCAGTCAGATCTTTTTTTATTCGGCGGGTGGTATTATAATTAATTAATTATGTCTTCCCCCTTTAGGGTTGGGAGACATATTGTTTTTCCCCGTGCGTCTGTCTGCCTGCTGTCTGTTTGTCTGTCACACTCGTGTCCGTTCTATAACTTAAAAACCGTTCAAACTATCTTCACGAAACTTCATATAAATATCATAACCATAACTCTTGCTTTTCTACTTCTTGAGTCCGCTCTATATCTTGAAAACCATTCAAGCTAGCTTCACGAAACGTCATATAAATATCAATCAACATTAGACGACGTGCGGAATGCAAGAACCATAACTCTTGCATTTATACTTTTTGAGTTATTTTCCTTGGATTCTGTCACAAAATCGTGTCCGCTCTTTGACTTGGTTTAAACATATTTTATTTCAATACTTTCATTAGTACATAAAACACATAACACACTTTATAGGATTGGAACGAAAGCAATCTGCTTGTTTGGTTCCTCTCCTTGATAACAATATTCAGTGTACAGTATGGCGGAAAAACAACTGTATGATCAAGCATTGAAATGTCATAATATATGTTATAGTTGCCAATTGAAATGGTAGTCGAAAGAAAGCAATATACATAATCGAAACAATAAGGAAGAGAGAGAGAGAGAGAGAGAGAGAGAGAGAGAGAGAGAGAGAGAGAGAGAGAGAGAGAGAGAGAGAGGTGGAGCATTCGTTTCGTTTCTGGATAAAGACTATGTGTAAATAAAGAGTGTATGTCTATGATTTCTCTCCAAATTTGAAAATGCAAGAAGGAAAAGTTGCTAAATATCATAGTAATGACTTAAAATCTCTTTGAGTCCCGAATATATTTATGTACTGCCTCAAATATGGTTGTGTTTGTTTGGTTGGAGAGTGTACTGTCCCCAAATAAGAGAACGCGAAGACTTACGGTGATATGTTGAGAGACATTGTGTATGAGATCTGCACGTTGACGGGCGTACTGTGGACAATTCAAGAAGAAATGAAAGGCATTTTCAATGGCACCACACCGGCAGTATGGAGAGTCACATATGCGTTTCAGAAATAAATCATTGTTCAAAGCACTACAATTTGTTCTCAAACGGGTATGGAGGATCTGGAAACGTCTATTTCCGGAGTTATAATATTTTGGCACAATAACTGAGCTTTCATTAATAGAGCGTTTAAAAGAACTAACAGACTCGCTATTTCTGCATTCTAATGATAAATTATTCCATTCTCTGACAGTTGAGGGTAAAAAAGAATTGTAGTACAGAGTCGTACGCGCATGAACTGTTTGAGTATCATTCGAATTCCGTAAACTATATTCAGAGAAAGTATTAACAGAAGGGGGGACTAGTGTTGATAGATAAGGAGGTGTTTGGTTGGTGTACATCTTATAAAATAGTGTGAGTTTGTGCTTTCTGCGTCTCGAGTCCAGAGTATCCCAACCAATTTCTTCATTAAGAGCGTGTATAGAAACAAGTTTGGTAGTGCCTGTAACAATTCTTGCTGCCTCATTCTGTATTTTCTCTAGTTCTTCTTTTTCATAATGCGTACAGTTGTCCCATGCCACATTTGCATATTCCAAAACCGGTCGAATGAAGGTTAGATAAATTGTTTCTAGAGATTGCCGGTCTAATTCATACTTTAATTTTCGCATTACATTGATCCTGGTCCATGCCTTTTCTTTGATATATTCGATGTGTTTATGCCATGTGCAATCATTTGATAGATAGATCCCAAGATGTTTGTGTGACTCAACATCAGTTATTTGTTGATCGAGCATAGAAAGAGGAGGGTGAATGAGGCGGTTAGTTTTACGTGAGATCAGGAGACTTTCAGTTTTGTTAGGGTTAAATTTAACAAACCATTGTTTTGCCCATTTCGTGATTTTGTCAAGATCTAAGTTCAGAAGTTCAGCGGCTGCGACAGGATCGTCAACTATTATATACACACTAGTATCATATGCGAAAAGACGAATATTCGAACCGATATCCTTCACAATATCATTTATATATAATAAAAACAAAAGTGGCCCCAGTATTGATCCTTGCGGGACACCAGCCCGAACATAATGCCATTTTGACTGGACGCCCGGTAGTACTACACATTGTTTTCGATTGGTAAGGTATGAATTAAACCATCTAAGTAGATTACCGAGAACACCAGCCGCCTGAAGTTTATGCAAAAGACCTGCGTGCCATACTCGATCGAACGCCTTGCTAATATCACAGAACACAACTCGAACTTCTTTTCCTGCATCAAGTGCTTGACAAAAGGTGTCATATAAGAAAGTTAACTGATTTGTTGTTGAATCACCCGGTATAAAACCGGATTGCAATGGCGTTATAATATTATTATCATAAAAGTGGTTATATAAATGTTTAAAGACAACTCTTTCCATAACTTTTGCTGGAGTACACAAGAGAGAAACAGGGCGGTAGTTTGACGGAAGTGATCGATCTCCGTTTTTGTATATCGGACATACATGAGCTACTTTCCAACATTGTGGAAAGACACCTGTCTCAATAGACTGGTTAAAAAGCGAGCAAAAGGGGACAGCAAGTTCCTTGGAGAGTTCACGAAGAATACGGTTGTTCATTCCATCCGGACCTGTAGCTTTTCCTGTTTTTAGGGATTTAAGAACAGATTCTATTTCAGCTGGACTAAAATGTAGAGAGTACATATTTGAATTAATAGTGTATGGGTCAAGTTGAGGTAGGTCAGCATTAAATTCGTCAATGACAGTTTGATCCCTAAAAAAGTCGTTTAGGATATTTGCTTTGTCAAGGTCATCATGGCTGACAGAGTCATTGTTTTGAAGTGGAGGAATAGAGGTAGAGGTATTAGGAGCAATTACAGTTTTCAATGTTGTCCACCATTCTCTTGAGGAAATAGCATTGGATTTCAATTTGTTTACAATTATTTCATTACAATTTCGCTTTGATTCGCGGATCATGTTTATGATTTTATTACGTAGCATCTTAAAGTTCTTCCAGTCATTCGGAAGATTACTTCGCTTAACCTTTCTGTATGCTCTTTTTCTCTTTCTTATGTAGAGTTTTATGTTTGTAGTCAACCACTGGGGCTCACGTTGCCGAATTCTAGTCATCCTGTTTGGTATGCACTCATTAGCAAGTGACATTATTTGATTTGTTATATTTTGTGCGTGTATATTAACATCAGGGTCGCGTAGAGTGTCCCAGTCAGTAGTTGAAGCTTTTTGTCTCAATACATTGTAATTTCCTTGATCATAAGACCATGTCTGGCGTTGATAGGATTTACTTTTCGGCTTTGAGAAATTTAAAATACCGTATACAGGACAGTGGAATCTTAATTCTTGGTTTAAAAATGGATCGCCGACACCACTAAATATTAAATGTGTGTTATTGCTAGTAAGAATAAGATCAAGTAGGGAAGATGAATTTTCTGTGTAATGTGTTGGCTCATTTATGGTTTTCGTCAAAGAAAACTGAAGGCAAAGGTTTCTTATTTTTACCGACAGGTTCGGACTAAGCATATCAAAATTGAAATCTCCGGTTACTATTATATCTTGGATACCGGTGTCAACAGCGAGGTGGATTGAATCCTCAATGGAAGCTAAATACACAGAGTCAGAGTTTGGAGGTCGGTAGAAGAGCCCAAATAACAAACGTTTTTGTTTTAGGGTAAGTTCTACCCACAAACACTCAACGCCAATGGGTTCAAGGTCATGTCGTCTAATGTGATGCAGTGTATCTTTAACATACAACATTACACCGCCGTGGCTATCACCTGCGCGATCTTTGCGCTCAGGTTCTTTGAAGGACTGCAAGATTAGATCGTCGTTCGATACAGCGGGGTTAAGCCAAGTTTCGGAAAATGCTAAAATATCAAAATCGTGTAACTCAGTATATAGAATGTCTAACTTTGTTATTATACTCTGGACATTGTACTGAACAAAAGATAAATGACGAGATAAATTCATAGAGTCTAATAAAGATGACGATGAACTAAAAGAAGAATCAGCTGAGGGAGAAGATGGCGAAGAAGAAGCTGGACCTGGATTTGGATGAACATTTCCTGATTGTAAGAGTAAATGGAATAGCCACATGATAATTACTGCTCCTAATAAAACTCCCATCGCAGTACGTGTAAATGTTATATTTGTTTTGAATGCTTTGCCACATACAACTTGCCTGTAATAATAGTGTTTAGCAACCTTGGCTGCTATGACTGCGTTATCATGTAGTGCCAAATGTAGTGAAAAACTAAGAGCAGAATTGTAATAAAGAACCATAAATACTACTAAGTGCAAAAGGAGAGAGAATTTACGCCTGCAGTTGTAGGAGGGAATATCAGCGGCTGGACTGTTCCTTAAAGATTTTACGAAATTGCTAACAAGAGGTAAAGAAACAATTCAGCCGCCATCACCCACCTCTTTGACTTGAAAACCGTTCAAGCTATCTTTATGAAACTTTATATAAATATCAATCAACATTAGACGACATGCAGAGCGCAAGAACAATAACTCTTGCATTTATACTTTTTTATTTATTTCCCGTTGACCCTGTCACAAAATCGTGTCCGCTCTATATATTAAAAAAAAACCGTACAAGCTATCTTCACGAAACTTCATATAAATATCAATCAACATTAGATGACGTGCAGAGCGCAAGAACCATAATTCTTGCATTGATACTTTTTGGGTTATTTCCCTTGGACTCTGTCACAAAATCGTGTCCGCCCTATATCTTGAAAACCGTTCAAGCTATCTTCTCACGAATCTTCATATAAATATCATTCAACATTAGACGGCGTGCAGAGCGCAAGAACCATAACTCATGCATTTATACTTTTTGAGTTATTTCCTGTGGACTGTCACAAAATTGTGACCACTTTATCGTGCAGAACGCAAGAATCATAACTTTTGCATGTATACTTTTTTTTTTAAATTATTTCTTTTGTACTCTGTCACAAAAGCGTGTCCGCTCTATCACTTGAAAACCGTTCAAGATATCTTCACGAAACTTCATATAAATATCAATCAACATTAGACGACATGTATAGCACAAGAATGATAACTCTTGCATTTATACTTTATGAGTTATTTTCCTTGGAACGATGTATTTCCCACAATCGTGTCCGCTCTGTAACTTGAAACCTGTTCAAGATATCTCCAAGAAACTTCGTGTAAGTATCTTTCAACATTCAACGACGTGCAGAGCGCAAGAACCATAACTCTTGAATTTATTCTTTTCGAATTATTTCCCTTGGAACTTTCTTCGTCATAAAAAAGTGTCCCCGCTATAGCTTGAAAACCGTTCAAGATATCGTCACGAAACTTTATATGAACATCAATCAACATTAGACGACGTGCAAAGCGCAAGAACCATAACTCTTGCATTTATACGTTTCGAGTTATTTTTCTTTGAATCTCATTAGTTAATATAAATGTTCGCTGAATGTACAATACAATATGACACCAAAAAGCGGGGAGACATCTATGTTTTTTGTAGAAAAACAAATTGTAGTTTTATTATTGGTTTTCATATAGTTGCAAATTTCGCAATGTCCGTTTTGCATATCGAGGCTGTTAAAACCATACTAAAATGAATATCTTCAGCTTATAACTAAAGATGAATATATTTGCTGTTGTGCGCAGCACTAGGGGATTCAAACTGTTTAACATGAATGATTTATATGAAAGCCGCCTAAAGCAGTTTGGAATTACAAATACATGTATCTCAGTCAACACAACCAGGCTTAAAGTAAGAATACTTGCTAAAAATCTACAACTAAAAGCTTTTAGCAAGGGCAGGGTGTAATTGGCTTTTGAAAAAGATGTCGGTCTGGCATAAGCTTCAGTCCGTTCTGAAACTGATGCAATGCATTTGACTAAAACGGCTGAAATTGTCCTAAGAGAAATGCTACAACAAACAGCGAAATTTGACTGAAATATTGATGTAAATGATATTGAAGATGCAGTTCCGCAAAGTTTACCAGAGCTTGAGTCAGTGATTGAGCATAAACCCGATATACAATCACAGTTATAGAACAGTGTAACTAAGTCAGACGAAGCAATTGCTCAGCTTCTGCAGTATAACTGCCATGACAAAGCATCCAACGAATTGACTCCAACTCAAAGACATTCGCCTGATTGAGAGACTCTTGCAGTTTACGTTAGACTCCTTCCATTTGCAAAGACAAAAACGCGCCAGCTCATTGACATATTGTTCCAGTATGACATTTGCATTTCACATCACCGAATTATCGAAATATCAACATAGCTCGGTGAAGCTCGTATGATATGATCAAAAATGCTTTTAGTAGTACTTATGGCCAGTTTGATAAGAAAGAAAGTGAACCAGAAGCAATTAGAGATTAGCGTATTACACACTAGAAGTCAATTCCCCATTTTCAGTTTTTGGACGCTATTCTGAGGCTGGGATTATTGGTGTTTTGCTTCGTTCTTTCATATCGTGAGTCTAATTTTCAGCTATACAGAGGATGTCTATCAGAAATAATTTCTTATTGTTTTGCACTTAATCATATTACCTATGCCCGATGGCTACCAGTTCATCTTCATGACATGCTTGTCTTGGAACGAATGCATCCTGCTGTTTATACTGAGTTTTTTTAGTGATCACTTTACTGTTCGTAAAAGCAAACATGCATTTTCTAGCCTTGCTATTGACCAAGCTCATGAGCAAAACAATGCAGTCATCAAAGGAAACGAAGGTACTATCAGCCTTACAGAAGACCAATCAGTTCTCAGGCGTTGGATGGTAGCTGGGCCGGACATTAGTAGACTTTTGTGGATGAGTTTTGTAGCTGATATCTCTGGAAACCGACAGACCAAATAGAATAAAAGTCACCATGAAGAAACATTCGCATTTCAGAAAGTCTTTTTAGTAAAAGTCAACGAGCAGAAAACTACGATATCTGAGTAAGAGAATCCATTTGAAGAAGATTCAACAGACTTGTATGCGCTCGATACAAAAGAATTGGCCGATAGTAGTGTAAAGGAAATCATGAACCAGCTAGTCCACATTGGCCAAAATCAGTATGACTAGAGCAAGTCGATGGCGCGCCATCGCATATCACCGCGCCAGCGCCATCGCATACCTTCGTGCACATCAGAATTCCAAATGCGTTTCTCCAGTCCTCATCCATAGGGCTTTTGCCTGTGGAAGTTTTAAGATTCTAGCTTAAACGGTCTCGGAGCAATGGAACAGACGGACGTACGGACGACCGGCCGGACGGACGGGGGTATAACAATATCCCCGTTTTTTCTTCGAAAAGCGCAGGGATAAAAGTTTGTACGAGGGTCGTGCAAAACGTTCTGTCACTGATAGGCTTCCTAAGTTTTATCCCAGGTATATTTTTAAATGCTTCACTGCACCTGAATGGTGTGTTGAATAGCTAACGATACCCGTTTATTTCGTGCAAATTGCTTTCCAACTGACCGAGTTATTTTAAATTGAAATAGATGCAGTCATATACAATTTACTTGTTACATTGGAACATGCACCAGAAAACTGAAATTCGTAGCTATATTAAATGCCGTATTAGGCTTAATATAGATTCAAAGCAGATATTTAATGAATTGTGTGGTATGTATGGACCTTAGACCATTTCAATGCGTTTTTAGGTGGGTTAAAGCTTTTAAAGCTGGGAAATTTTCTGTTGAAGATGATACCCGTCCTGGAAGGCCTAAAACCTCTGTTACCAAGGCTTACACCGCTGCTGTAAAGATGGTGGTCGAACAGGATGCGTGATTGCCTGTCATAGATATAGCTAATTGTACTGGCATATCAGAAGGCAGTGTGCAAACAATTATGAAAAAGCGTTTGGACCTGAGAAAGGTTTGCGCTAGGTGGGTGCCTCATTTGCTCACTGAGGAGCAAAAGACACAACGCCTTAAATGTGACCGGGAATTTTTGAAAACATTCAAAGGCTGTAATTGTCTGGTTATTTCTAACTTACTAACAGGTGTTGAAAACTGGGTGCACATGTTTGAGCCACAAAGAAGGGCTGATAATAAGCAATGGAAGCGTAAAGATCGAAAACGCCCATGTATTGCCGTAAGTTCGAAAAAGATGTTGTACGCAATCTTCTTTAATTCAAGTGGGCCAGTCGTTCAAGTGCCTTGTCCATCTGATCATACAGATTCTACAAGAATTTTGTACTGAAGAAAGTGACTGAGTTTTACAATAAGAAACGAGCAAGCAAATGATGGAGTCCACTATTTACATGACGACGCCTCCTCTCATAAGTGTGAGGTGTAAAGTCTTTTTTTGGCTTCTGAAAAGGTGAAAGTTTTAAACCATCCACCTTATTCACCTGACCTGAGTCCCTGTGGCTTCCTTTTATTTCCAAGGCTTAATAAAATGCTTTCTGAAAATAAGTATACGTCTAGAAGTTCTCTTGGCAACGCTATTTATCAGTATCTCCAACAGATACCAAAAGAAGACTATCTGCTTTTCGCTACTGGGTAAAAAGGTTACAAAATGTGTTTCAATAAAGGGGGAATACTTCGAAGGTTTGTAATAAAAATATGTTTGATAAAACGAAGCACTGAAGTAATCCGAACCCAGTGACAAAACTTTTTGCAGGACCCTCGTAAAAGACATAAATGATTCCGAGAAACCATCCTTTAACGAGCAAATTTCGAAGAACAAACTTCCTCGTTTCATTCAAAAAACCAAAAAAGGGGTAAGAGAACAGCCCAGGGAGTGCCACAATCACAAACAGCAGCCCTTCCCAGAACCCAAGAAGAAGAGGAAACCGACAAACCCAAACAAGCACAAACCGAACAAACGCACGAAAAGCACCACGACTAGACCCAACCCCCCTCCTAAGCGAGGCAACCGCAACACCAAAAGGACTGAAAAACTCAAGAACAAAATGACACACGGAAAGACACACAACAAACCGCCCCGCAGAACAATCCACAAAGCAATACCGGGACCACCGCCCCAGAACGGCCAGCATAGCAAACCACCGGGGGGTTTAAAGCACCCCCACAGCCAGCCAACCCCACCCTGGGTCCCGACGCTACTCTTAATACAGAAACACACAAAAACCCGGTTCGCACAAAGACACCCAACCCAGTCAACGCATCAAAGCGAAAACACAAAAACCAAACCAACCACCATAACAAACAAAGACGAGCACCCATGGCCAACCCTACTGCATGCTAGAATAAATGAAAACCAATAGTTGAACCACGGCGGGCCAAGCCAAAGACATATCTTCAAGCCCCAACCCACTGGTTAAAGTTTTACGAAGAGACCGCCATTGAGTCAGAGGCCCGAATCGCCGTCGTGCAACTAAAGAGCGAAGCATCTGCATACGCACATAAAATTGACAGTTTGAAGGACGATTGTCGGCCTTTTTCAACACTTTATCTCATGCCAAACCGAAAGTGTGATTTACAGGATTTTTTTTTGTCATGAGAACCAGAAATGTCCTGCGCCATTGTCACAAAACAGCACGCTTAATTCTACAGTGAAGTCACAGCTGCTCGGCATTCTAGAACTGGCTAAAAACATATCATTTGAAGAACCAGAAACAGATACTGAGATAATAGATGGAGCAGCCTTGGTTAATGCAAAACCATCCAGAGCAGTAAAAACTGTTGATGAGTATGAATATGAGATCATTATACCGCATATTGAAAGTCATGCTGATCGATATTCCAGAACAGAATGGAGGCAGAATAGAGGGTTTTGTGTTCGATGAAAAGTACATTTAGTTGGTAGCAGTAGACTTCCAAAATCATGAAATAATTTTTTTAGGTGCGATTTAGGCTACATAAGACATTTGAGTTACTGCTTCTGTATAGCTGTTAACCGAATCTGCGTAGTAATATCCAGGGCAGACGGAGCCCTCAAGCCCTGCTCGGCAATCCATCTAGGAGAAGGCAACTCCAAACAAAAACCTACATATCTGAATTTGTCTTTTCCAACTATGTAAAGTCTGCTTCGGTAGCTGGGCCGGAAGAAATCATTTCTCTGATTCAACGGCCCAAACGGCGATGCAGCAGCGTGTTCTGGAGCATGAAGAGCATGACAAGGCAGTAAAGAAATCATACTCATCCACTGCCTCCGGGCTTAGCTCCAGATGTCTTGACACTGTTTTGCCTCTGAATCCAGCTAGGTCAGGACAAGAGAGTGAAGTTGACTCTGCGCGCCTCTCCCTCACTATAATCCAATTCACAGCGCATGCCATCTTAATCATATACACACAGCAACAGCAAGCACACATACACAAGCCACACAAAAAGCCCTGTGGCGATGGGCGGGCGGCGAAGCAGCAGGTGAGGAAACACTGGAAGCTGTAGTTGCGGACCTGCACACAGGCGGCTTGGTTCTATATGGTCGCTTTCCTCAAGAATGAAGCAGTATGGGGAATTCGGCAGCCGAACTGAGTGACTGAGAAGACCCTTTTAGGATCGCAATGCTCACCCTCTTTAGCATGGGGAAGGGGCTAGAAAAGGTGCCCTAAACAAATGCCTGCTTCAAAACCCCTGGCTGGTTAATCGCGATCAGCGGGGATCACATTTAGCGGTCTAGCAAGAAAGAAGAAGATAAAGGTGATACCTTTAACAATCGGCGCGTTTAATGTGCGCACCTTGGTGGATAGTGCTGGCTCAGACAGACCACAGCCTAGAACAGCTCTAGCTGGTAGAGAACTTGATCGGTACAAAGTCGAGATTGCAGCTCTGAGTAAGACTCGCCCTGCAGAGGATGGGTTATTAAAAGAAGTTGGTGCTGGTTACACTTTCTTCTGGATTTGACGCAAGAAAGAAGAGCGGCGTGAAACATGAGTAGATTTCGCCATCAAATCACACCTTGTCAGCAAGCTCTCAGGACTTCCAAAAAGGCATAAGCGATCGCCTGATGACGCTGAGACTTCCATTATCTGGTAAGAGGCATGCAACTATTATAAGTGCCTATGCACCCACAATGACTAACCCAGATGAGGTCAAAGACAAGTTCTATGATGATCTGGATTCTGTGATCTCTGCTACACCCCGGACAGACATACTTATCCTCCTGTAAGACTTCAGTGCTAGAATGGGCACAGACACCAAACCTGGGAAGGAGTGATAGGGACTGAAGGAATAGGAAAGTGCAAGAGCAATGGCCTCCTCCTTTTGAATAAGTGTGCAGAGCATGAACTGCTGATCACTTACACGGTCTTCCGTCTGCGACTCGCAACAAGACCTCATTGATGCATCCTCGCTCCAAACACTGGCAACTCATTGATTATGTCATAGTACGAAGGAAGGACAGACAGGATGTCAGAGTGACAAAGACTATGTGTAGTGTAGACTGCTGGACAGATCACAGGTTTGTTGTCAGCAAACTGAACCTGCGCATTCAGCCTTCACGGCGACCACAAGGCAAGAAATTGCCAAAGAGACTGAATGTCTCCAAGCTGAAACAAGACAGCAAGAGGCAAGCCTTCATCAATGATATCTGAAGCCAATTTGATGCAATGGAACTCCGGTCAGATGATCCAGAAGAAAACTGCAGTCTTCAGAGACAAGCGTCCACTCTTCAGCAATGATTTACTAGGACCAGTATCTCGCAAACACAAAGACTGGTTTGATGAATATGACGAAGAAATCCTTGGACTCCTTGAGGAGAAACACCAAAAACACAAGGCATACCTTAGTGCTCAGTATCCAATAAGGCGGCATATTCAAATATATGCAAGACAGTCCAGACTAGGCTCAGAGATATGCAAGACTCCTAGCTGAGCAGTAAGGCTGATGAAATCCAGTCTTTTGCAGATAGAAAGAATATAAAGATGTTCTTTGATGCGCTAACGCGTTCATGGTCCACAGAGCTCAGGAACTACCCATCTTCTCAGTGCAGCTGGAACTAGTGTTCTGACTGACAAAGAGGCTATCTTGAAAAGATGGGCTGAGCACTTTGATAGTGTTCTTAATCGGCCATCATCTATCAATGATGACGCTATCAACAGATTACTACAAATGGAATGTAATCTGCTGCTTGACGAGTTCCCAACCGTCGCTAAAACAGTGAAAACAATGAAACTTCTGTCGTCTGGCAAGGTTCCAGGATCAGATGCAATACTTGCTGAGATCTACAAAGCAGGAGGAACTCCAGTTACAAAGAAGATGACACAGTTATTTCACATTATGTGGAGAAAAAAAAGCCATCCCTTAAGAATTCAAAGATGCGTCAATTATCCACCTATTCAAACTGAAAGGGAATCCTCAGTTGTGTGAAAATCATCGTGGCATCTCTTTATTGTCAGTTGCTGGGAAGATCCTTGCAAAAGTTCTACTTAACCGACTGAATGAACACCTTGAACAGTCAGGGCTTCTACCAGAAAGCCAGTGTGGATTCAGAAAGGACAGAGGAACAACTGACATGATCTTCACAGAAAGGCAGCTTCAAGAGAAATGCCAGGAACAGAGCATGGACCTCTACATGGCCTTTGTTGACATTACCAAAGCATTTGATACAGTCATTCGTGAGGGTCTTTGGGAAAGTATGGCGAAGTTTGGATGTCCGACCAAGTTCATAGCATGGTGAGGCATTTCCACGATAATATGCTTGCCCGGGTCCAAAATGATGGTGAGTTTTCTGATCCATTCACTGTGACAATGGTGTCAAGCAAGGCTGTGTTCTCTTTGCTGATGACATGGCAAAGGGTCCTCCAACAGAAGAGAAGATGCAAAAATGTTTAAATCAAGTATCTGACCCCTATGACAGCTATGACCTCACAATCAGCATCCGAGGTTGTTTATCAACCAGCACCTGGCAAGCCTTACATGAGCCCACCATCACAATGAAAGGTCAAAGATTGCAAGTGGTAGACAAGTTCACCTATCTTGGAAGCACATTGTCAAGAGTCGTACATTGATGATGAAGTCAATACCAGGATTGCCAAAGCTAGTGCAGCATTTGGCCGACTACGTTGTAGTGTTTGGGATCGAAGTGGAATCAGGTTAGTAGTTGTTTTGGCTGTAGCAATGAACGACGATCGGCTTGATTTATTTTGCTCGAAAGCAAAGGGCATAAAATTCTTATGCCAGTGTATATAAAACACGCGAAAATTCTCGATTTTTATCTTTCCCACGGGACGGATAAGGGTGTGTGAGACAAGAGTTGCTAGCACTAGTGTATTTTGCAGAAATCCATATCCGGTATGCAAGAAAAGAATTTCTTGCACCGGAAACTGCAAATGCTACCGCTCGGGTCTATCTTGTACAGCAGTTTGCTCTTGTAACTGTCAAGAAGATGAATAAGTGCAGTTTATAACTGCTTCTACATTCTATGTGAGCATATTCAGATAAAACAACATCATGCTTATTGCATAGGATTTACACACTCAGAAAATATTGTTCATGAATGGACAAGTACACTTGCTGACCTGCATCTTTCTTCATACATGGTTCATAATACTTTTCGCCATGATGTAGATTCATTTTATTGAAGTTAGTCTACATTATACTCAACTATATTTGAGAGTACCTAAGAACTGATTCTATTTTACGGAAGACTGCAACTAGTAGCTTGTAAGTTATAAGATGTTGTAAACAAATTGCAGAGATGTGTCTACTCCGATAAGCGTAGTCATACGACGATGATCGTGAATTAAAAGAGTATGCAGAAAATGGGCTTTTAGCTTTCAAGTTAAACGAAACGCACATACTGGTCAGGGAGTGTACTGGTTGTCCACAAGTTGATTAATTAACCAGTTTAATAAAAAAATAAACCAGTATTGTCTTCGGTTCATGTTATGATTGTTGTCGAGACCGAAGCGAAGTGGAAGTTGATATATCATTTTTTCATTATATGCTTTATGTTGTAAATATATATGTAAAACCTATAAAATTTTTAGGAGCAGATTCTTTCCTTTTAGGGTAGACCCCTTTTCAGAAGGGTGTTGATGTGCAAGAAAGCAAAGAGGAAGTCACAAAAGTTGTCTCCTTTGTAAAATGGCGGAAAATCTACCATGTGTATAACCCCTCCCCCTTAGGCCTAATTATTAGGAAACCTGAACTCTTTATGATACATCTGCTAAACCTTAAGCTAGTCTATTGTACTATTTGTCTAAAAACTGCTGAATGATGACAAACAGTGTACATTCTGATCAACATCACATTCTGCGGCATCCGATCAGGGTCTACGATGTTTGCTCAGGTCAGTCTGTCAGACTACCTAGGACAAATATAGTAAAACAATTTATTTGGTCAATTGTTTACAATCGATCCATAGTATACAAATGCCAAAATTTCCTTAACCCTTATTCTGCTGAATAATTCAATTAGCCACACCCATTTCTGACCATCAGCCAATCCGATTACATCCTCGGACCTAATAATACCCGGACTTGTCACTAACGGAACTGCCAAAATATGTTGTCGGCTTTATTTTAGCGCTATTTTACAGCGCTGTGGTCATTAAAAATGATTTTGGATAGTAACCGAAGTTGTAATAAATTGTTTTTAGTAGATTTGGTTGAAAAAATGAATAAAATTGAAGCTATACCATCATTTTGGGTGACTTTTTGAAGATTTTCTGCTAAAAGTGCCGAAAATAGCTTAAATGGGTACCTAGGTTTCTTGTTGATGTTTACAAAAAAAGTTTGATTTTCCTTAAATATAATGCTGCAGTCTTAAAGGTAATATATTGAACTATTGCTTTTTTTGAAAACAAATCTAACGAAATATGAGCATTCTAAATCTTCATCATACAAAGTTATGAAAACTCAGCCACAACAACATATTTCCGATAAATACAATACCTGTACCATAGCTACTAGTCCAGTGTATATTGGGTCCAAGTTACATCATATTAATGTTTTCGTTCAGATTCACTAACTGAATGACAAACAGTGTAGATCCTGATCAGATGGCTTCTGAAGAAGCCATCTGATCTGGATCTACATTGTTTGCACAGGTAGGGGTTGTCGTGAACAGCAGGATAAGGTAGTTGTCCACGTGATAATCATTGGTCAATTTAATCAAAACCGCGTTAGAAATCCAAGTAACGATTATTTATAGCCGCGCTATTCTTGTCGCTGTGACGTCAGAGTGCTGTTGATAGCTGGACTGGGACATCTGGGACATTAGCAAACAGTGTAGACCAAGATCAAAAACAACAAGACGCGACGTCTGATCAGGATCTGCTCTGTTTGCTTAAATTACAGGAAGCTTAGGGTTGAATGAAACCCAGCCTAAACTCATTTTATGCCTAGCCAACCAGTCTAAAGTTACAGCGCAGGTTATAAAAACATTCCATAAAAATAAGAAGAAGTAGACGAAGAAAAAGATGACATGCACTGTGTTTTATGCATGCACTCCACACGCACATACATGCACACTTCAGAAAATATACTGCTTTTCCAGGGTAACAAAGCCAAAGCAATAAGTAATAATAGATCAAAACGTGGAAACATCACTTGTTTCTTCTACTTTTCCTGATTCTAGATTCTGTGATAATCTTGGCGAATTTTCTGAAATATATAAAAGGCAATACTGAAAATAGTATGTTTGTTTTGCTTCACCTGTCAAACTGTCCTCTAACAAAAAAAAATAATAATAATACATGTAGTTTCATATTTTATTGAAGCGCTATCTCTGATCAATTGATTTTCAGGTAGCATAATGACATTAAATTTTGTGATGCAAATGGAATGGATGATTAAATTAATTAAAACATTTTCGTATTTTTTAATATTTTTATATTTACACTACAAAACATTTTTGATGAATAAAACTGCGCAAGTAAGGCTATTAAAACAATGATGTTTACTCATTCAAACCCTCTTATCATATCCCAGAATTTGTGATAGTTATGGTTTTTAATGACTAATACTTTTGAACTAAAAGGGAACGTTTTAAGTCAGATGCTGCTTGAAATGTTATTTTATTTTAGATATAACAAGAAATGTGTTTGTAACACTTCACCACCTACTATACGCTAGTCGATAAAAAATGCCACACAGTTTGGAGAGGGGCATAACTCTGATAAAATTAATCCGATTTTTTCAAAAGTTTATCAGGTGATCTACTCATCATCCCAAATTGGCTCATCAAGTTTTAAGGTCCTAGCTCAAATAGTTTTCGAGATATTTTGCTGACGACAAAATTTGATTATCATTATATTACAAGGAAACTAACTCCGGAAAAAAAAATCGGATTTTTTTTCAAAAGTTCTTCCAATTTTACAATCGTTCCTTAGGGTTAAAGTGTACTTAACTTAAGGTCTGAAATTTTATCACATGAAATGAAATATTTAAAGTCAATTAAATGAATAATTTTATGTTTGTTCAGTAATTAATGTCTAAATATCCTTATTTGTTTCAACGTTGAAATTCAGCTTTTATGTGAAAAGACAAAATACGCTGTGCAAATCTAAGCCCTAAAAGTTAAGGGCGACCTTAACTTAAAATGATTGTAAACCATGGACCAGGTAATCTACTCATCATTCCCAATCAGCATAACAAGATTGAAGGTTCTAGTTCAAACACTTTTTGAGGAGATTTCTTGCTAACAAGATTCTATTATGTCCAATAGGCTTACAGTGCATAAGTCTAAAAAGGGCGTAACTCTAGAACTACAAGTCCGTCGGAAAAAAAAAAAAAAAAAAAAAAAAAAAAAAACATGAAAAAAATACGGGTCAACTTTTTTTTTCCTTACTGATGCCACATATAAAATTTAAAGATGCAAAGTGTGTCGAACGAATGAATGGACGAACGAACTCGAGAGCAATATACTCCTCCGTAAAGCATAATTAAAGTGATTGTTTTATCTTGATAAAACAATCACTTAAATTATGCTTTACGGAGCAAATGGTGATAAACCGGAGTTCTATAATGAATAGAAAGATAACTATTTAGATATTGAAAACGAATATATTATCATGTATGGAGATTAGAGTTTGATGTAATACGACGGTAGTAAATGGTCTCCTAGTACTTTACTATAGTGTAGTTTCTATTTTCTTGTTCTTTGTGATCATCGAGCCCTTTCCGGGATTTTTTTTTTAAACAAACTTAAATAAGGGTCAATGATGAGGCTTAATTGGCCGAAACTAGCCAGTCTGGTTCGGAAAACTCGATATTTCAGCTATTTCTAATTTTGCAAATGTTTTCATTGTTCTCTAAGATCATATCTTTTAAAATTCAATTACATCCTGAACCCATTTATGCCTAGCGTCCCATACTCGTAAAAGGGACACTGGCAAATAATGTAGACACAGATCAGACCCAGAACACGGCGTCTGATCAGGGTCTACTCTGTTTGAATTCAGTTCAGAAATTTCTACAAAACATTATAATAATAAAAACTAACCAGACACCGCTTATATCGGAAATGGACCTGTCCAAAGAGTAAAGGTTGAAGAGTCCACTCGGCATAATTGGGTTAATTCTATATCGTTAATGCTATATATTATATATTGCCTAACAGAGAAATACCATGATTTCTATAAGAAATATATTACATGCTTGACAGAGAAATACCATAATTTCTATAGGAAATATATTACATGCTTGATAGAGAAATACCATGTATAAGATGCAATTGGGTTAAGTAAAATACATGTAAAGCACAGCTTATTGAATCGTTCTATTTTTGATATGGGATAAATAAACTCTATATATTACATGCTTGACAGAGAAATACCATGATTTCTATAAGATGCAATCGACTTAAGTAAAATGCATGTAATAATACTTCTTTTTATTGAATAAAAAGGGCGGTGACAAATCCGATATGGAAACTCGTGCTTCAACCCGTTTCTTTATCGGAAATCCACCTTCCTCGGTTTATAAATCCCATATCAAAAATGGAACGATTAATAAACTGTATATAATTAATTACAGATACCTTATTTCAATTCCAGTTCACATATATATTTCTGTGCTATTTCACAATAATTATCGTTCCAGCCGCTGAACTGGTAGCGTAAATCCATACAGTGTTCGCCGCGACCGTAATCATCGGGTTGTCCATAGGCCCACTTTGAAAAAAAAGTAGTGATGCGAGTCCGACTTGTCACCCATACCCAATGGTTTTCTACGATAATGTCCGTTCCTCCAATCCAGAAGTTTGCTAATAAAATGAAACGAAACAAGTACGAATTGATTTCCACTTACATGCAGTTTGTAACTTTAAAGTACATTAAAAAAATGCAGCTGTATAGCTTACATGCACCAGAATAAAGCTGTAAATCGTATTACATCTACATGAAACTAAGAGATGTGAGTTGCTTGATACTTAATATGATTGAGCCAATATGCGAACAGCAAGGGCTCAGACGAGCGCCTTGTGGTACTCTACCATACGTATTTTGATGTGATTTTCTACGGTCTTGTGGTTGATAACTGAGGTGCTCTTTGCTCTGTCAAAGACATATTTGATGCAAATGGCTCGAGCATGTTTGGGACCATGGAAATTTTATTTTAGATATAGGTACTTCGAGCCACTGAGGGTTAATTGTAGCACCAGGTCATGAGGCAAATGTAGGAATGTTTCGCGGATCGGCTATAAAATAAATAATATGTTGTGTGTACTCATTAGAATCGCCTCAATAAGGCGATTCTCATGAGAACGCACAAAATACATTTTCATGAGAAAAGAAAGAAATCTCTAAAATATCCCTGAATATTTGTTTTCTTGCGCGATTGGCAGAATTTCCTTGGAACTCAAAAACGAGCTCGAATCAGCCACGGTAAACGAGCCATTGGTGTACGAGTCTCTGAGTGGGTTTGTAAGATTTATCCGCTGAGTTCAGAATGTAGTAGCCTACCCAGCTAGCATTATTTATAAATCTACAGCGCACCGTTATCGGCCCGTCAGCTACCCTGGTGGGCCGATAACCGCCCGATGTAGATTTTTGTAGAATGCTTACTAGGTATTGACGAAATTTTTGGTCCGTATGTACGCCATCCTGATTTACAACATGCGTGAAATACGTTTGGATTATTTTCTATTTCAGTTGCTATGTGCAGTACTTTGGTAACAATGTAACTTATACTTTCCTTGTATAATATATTGAGCATTTGTAGTCTTTGAATGACTTGCTAGAAATTATTTTTAAACCTTGTCCTGCTGAACCCGGATATGCCTTGCCTTTATAAACAGTGTAGATCCAGATCAGTTGGCTTCTAAAGAAGCCAACTGATCTGGATCTACACTGTTTGCCATTCAGTAATTGAATTTGTATCAAAAACCTGCATCAAGTAACCTGATTGGCCGAAAACTAATAGTGGGCGTGGCATCTTAATTATTTGGCATGACAAGGGTTAAGGGAAAATGATACACTTTAAAAGAGGTTTCTCTTTCAAAATTATTTTCCCCTTCTGAAAATGGGTCTACTCTAAAAGGAAAGAATTTGCTCCCAAGGAGGCAAAAAGGAATCTACTCCGTCGGGAGCAAATTCTGTCCTTTTAGAGTAGACCCCTGTTCAGGTTAGTGCACACGAAAGCACAAGCAGTCATAAAAGTTGTCTCCACTGTACCAACAGTCAGACAATCATCCAAGTGTAGCCATTCCTCTTAATACTTGGGTCGCGTCAAGTGAAAAAGTGCCTTCGAACATGCGCAAAATGAGTATATTCAGATCATCTTGCGCGTGCGCAAAGTATCACCCGGCCTTTGCTTTCCATTCATACGAGTACATTATGTAGTATCAGATGATGCTCTTAGCGGACAGTTAAGGTCATGATCAGACTGCACTGAAGCACAAGCTGATCTGGGCTTTCGCTGTCAGCATATGCCCGGAGACACGTTTTCGCATAGCATGGCCCATATGATATCGAATGGTTGATAAAGTAAATCAAATGAATAGTAGAAACCTTGACCGAACTTGACTTTTTGCCACAGGAAAGAATCCTCGGAAGCATTGTTGATCTCAGCAAGGTAGCCCCCAAAAGCACGGCATAGTGTCTGTAAATAAGAAGATACAATTATAAGACATTAAGATGTCCTGACATGATGTATCCGTCGGAATAAAGGAACACAACGGAGAAACGAAAATAGCAGACCACATTTTATTGGGTCGATTGTTTACAATCGAGCATAGGAATACACCAAAGTTTCCTCAAGGTTGTTGCCCATGTGATTATCATTGACCAATGAAATCAAGCGCGCGTTTGTACAGAATCCTGGTAACGGTGATTTATAGCCGCACTATTCTTGTACTGTGACGTCAGAATGCCGTGGAAAGGAGATTATCTTTAAAAGCTAGACTGGGACATTCGCAGACAGTGCAAACCAAGACGGTACCAGAAGCCACAAAACGCGGCGTCTGATCAAGGTCTGCATCGATTGCTTAAATTACAGGAAGTTTAGGGTTAAATGAAACAATCTTAAGTCCCCCTTCAGGACCATTTTTTTCAGCCTACACGCAAAGACAACGGACCCACCAGTGCTATCAGTGCTTTGATCGAGTCTATTCTTGATCAGGATTATTGCATAAAAAGCAGTCCCGCACCTTATTAATAGCCGTGCATAACCGGTGAAAAGCCGTGTATTAACTAGAGAATTCACGCGCTGTTAATGCACGGCTACGCAACTTTCAATATGCCCGTACCGGGGCCATAGAATTGCTGCCGTCACGAGCTGTGTAGTTCCCGGCTCTAGAACGAGCATAGTGTGTGGAAATTGCGTTCGCGAGACATCAGTGAAAAGGCGAAACAAAAAAGTGCAAGAAATAACGCAAAATGTAGCAAATGTTTTCAATTTTATGCAATAATAGCGATCGAACATGGTTTTTGAGAGCATTAACATTCGCCAGGTCCCTTGGGAGGTGTGGAAAACCGCGGCCTTCGGCCTCGGTTTTCAACACCTCCCATGACACCTGGCAAATGTTAATGCATATAAAACCATGTATGATCTCTATATTGCAATATGCTGCTTACGCCCTCCAGAGCAGACTTAAGCGGTACTCTATGTTCGTAGATACTCAAAACGACCTCAGTTATTCTGAAGGACTATAAAATATAAAATACACTAAAATCGCTTCATCTAACTATACGATTGTAGATTTAAACTGTCAATTTGTCTTCTGCAGAATTAGCCCAGAGAGTCGGAAAGATTAAAACAATTCGAGCTATTGAATGTGTAAAAGATACTTACTAACGCATCAAACCAGTTGACATCATTTGTCCCGAAGTAGTAGCAACTTTTATCACATTTCCACCAACCATCGGGGCACTTTTCTGAAATACAAATAAGCATACCTGAAAAAAATCTACCTCACGATATATACACCCAGGGAAGACGCTGATCGGTCTTCATATCATACAGTCTGATCAGAGTCTTCATTTGGTGAGGGGTGGATAACCAATAATCCAAAGCTTCATGCGGACAGCGAACAAATGATCAGATCAAACTGATCAAATGATCAGACTCTGGATGCGGGGGCTGATTTGAGTCCCTGTCCGTTTTCGTTCAGTTCACCACGAAAAAATGCCTATATAATTTTGACCCCCTTAAACCCCACTTTTATATAGTAAAACTGGGGTTTACAGGGGTATACATTATTTTTCTTATCTCTGCTCAAAAGATTGTGGGTACTCGTTAGAGCCGCCTCGGCGAGGCGGTTCTAACGAGTACTCACAATCTATGTTTTTGAGCAGAAATATGAAAATTATCAGAATTTTTCATCTGAAAATTTTCATTTTTTGGTGGTAAAAATTTCAGTATATTTGAATAGGCATGTTTTCGTAATGTTTTGTTGAAAAATGTGCTGTTATGTTTGATTATAATAGGTATCAATGACGGCACGTAACAGATTGCTAGAGTACTGCAAACATTGTTATAAATATCTCATGACGTGACTGGAGCAGTCAATATTGACATAAAATATGCAGCGTCAAGCGAAAAAGTACCCTCGAACATGCGCAGATTCATATCAGCTTGCGCGTGCGCAAAGTATTATCCGAGCCTTTGCTCTCCATTCATACAGTTTGAAGTCTCCAATGATTCTATCAGGAGACAATGAAGGTCCTGATCAGACTATGTGGATGCACAGGCTGATCTGGGTAGTCGCTCTCCAGATGTGCTAGAAGACACGTTTTCGAATGGCGTGGCCCATATACTTCTAAGGTGACGTTTTAACACCGACATAGTACTGCAAGCTTTATAGCGTGTAGCGATATTTTATTAACAAAACTATTAGCAGTGGTGCACGACCTACAGTCGACTCTCGTTATCTCGACCCCGCTTATCTCGAATAACCGCTTATCTCGAAGTGGAAATCTCGTCCCTGTTTTAACACATAGATCTACCAACAGGCAACAAAATATTGTGGAAAAGAGGAGAAATTGCTCCTTAGGAATTACATATTCATTCTGTTAAGGGTGGTTGTTCGATGAATTCTTTTCCTCAGTTCCGCAAATCTGATATGTCGAAGTACGGATATCTCGAAGTGTTTCATAGAGTCCCTTGGATTTCGAGATAACGAGAGTCGACTGTACTTTATATGGCATGTCGCTTTAGTATAAAATAGCTATGTTATGCTATAACTGTTCGGCAGCACTGAACGTTTGGAAGTTGTGAAAATTGGTAAACTTTTATCATATACTGTTGTTTTCGCCTCTACTCAAGCCCGGGTCAATAAAATCAAGCATTTGGCAAGTCCAGTGGCTAGATTTTGTCGATATCAATCAGTTTATGAAAAATTATCAAAATACTCCACATGGTTCAAGGGCTATCGTAATTTTCAAATATTCATATTTTTGCCTCGGCTTAGCCTCTGTCAATGAAAATTCAGATTTGGCAAGTTCTTTGGCTATATCTTGTCGCTGTCTATTAGTAATCCAAACATCAAAATATTCCCAAGGGTTTAAGACCTATGGCCATTTTCGCTGACTGACCATTGACGGACAGACCGACTCACAAGGTGACTATGGGGCACTCTTCGAAAGTCAACTTTTCAATCTGTCGAATCGGTCAACTTTTTTGCGGGTCACGCAATAAAATATCCATCCTTTCCCTATACAAACGTTCTGGAAAAAAATTCTTTAGCGGCAAGAAAAAGAAACGAAAAACTTGGTTGACCCATTTATGCCTAGCGTCCCACAGTTTAGATCCAGATTAGAAAATAGTAATGATGACAAATAGCCAGACACCCTTTTTCTGTATTGGAAATGGGCCGGTCCAAATAGTGGATAGAAGAATAAAGGGGTAAATTGAACATGAACATGAAACGTGATGTATCGTGCAACACTGTTCAGGCCTCCCAGCTCTAACCTCAGCGGTATTTTATTTTCAAATAAATGCATAATATGAGCTCAATGGTCTCTACAGACCATAAAATATAAATTACCCTAACGTGAAGTACAGGGAGACAATTTATGGCCTCTATATAGCACTTAACCCTAGTCCTCTTGAACCCGGATATGCCATGCTTTTACAAACGGTGTAGATCCAGATCAAGTTGAAGAAGCCAACTCATCTGGATCTGAACTGTTTGTCATTAAATATGTAAATTGGTATCAACAACCTGGATCAACTAATCTAATTGGCTGACAGAAGTTGGCGTGGCATCTATATATATTTACTCTGTTCATGAACAGTAATGTATCGTGAAAACATTTTTGCTTTAAGTGGGTTATTCTCATAATTTATTAACTCAGTGCTGATTGCCAAAGTAAAATTGTTTTGTCTAAATTATAACAATATTTAAGTGTACGGTTTTATGCGATTTATTCTTCAAGAGTTGATCTACTGGACAGACAGACAGACAGACAGACAGACAGAAAGAAAGAAAGAAAGAAAGAAAAAGAAACGCTCAGTTTTTGAACATTCAACAGGGGATACATATAGCTTTAATATTTGGTTTAAAATTCTCAAATTGTATAGTAGTTGAAACATAAGAGTAATCACACCAACCCGCGTATGCATTCGTATAGGCAATCACAAATCACATAGAAGCATATACATAAATAAGTAAATAGATAAAGATAGAGAGGTAGATACTTACGGAACCCCTGAATATTAGATTACCTAAATTACTTGTTGGAGATAATCCCTCCATCCTTTGTTCCAGCTTGTCAACCTTCACCCTTACTGATTCCATCCTTTGTTCCAGGTTGTCAACCTTGAGTCTAACTGATTCCAATTTCTTATAAGTTTGTTCTGGAGAATAGTTACTAATATCTTCTAAACCTTGTAAGTTGTAACCTAGCGACACAGTCGAACAAAGTGCTAGCGACAAAATGAAGTGCATGTCTAAAATATATGACAAACACAATCGATGGAAGGCTATGGGCTTTTTGATGAATACTATTACCTGTTGTTTCGAACTGATGTGATATTATTTTGTCAAGTTACTTTTGTAAAGTTGACAGCTACCCATGCTTCATTAATTTATTTCCTTGCTGATGTAATGTGAGCACCTGAGAGAAGATGCTGTCATGAGGGTTGATTCAGTTTTATTTACCGTATTTTCCCCAAAGTATTGGTACAGACAAGCCTGAGCAACAGTGTAGGCTTATACCCTCTCAACTTATGTTTGGATTTAGTTGATACTTGGAATACTTTTCGAAAGTTTTATCTAGTACAGCCCTACCCTCAGTGAGGCTAAGATCAAGGTTATAAATTAGACGACCATTTTAATAAAAGTTTTAGAGGCGTATGTCTCCAAAAACTGTATTGTATTTAGTTGATACTTAGAAGGATGTTGTAAGATAATTTTCCAAAGTTTTACTCTTTATCATTCAGTTACTTTGAGGTCAAGATCACACACTAAATACAGTCAACTCTCGATATCTCGAATTCCAAGGGACTCTCTGAAATACTTCGAGATATCCGTTCCTCGGCATATCAGATTTGCAGAACTGAGGAAAAAAATAACTCGAACAACCACATTTAACAAATATATGTCTAACTGGACTCTTGAAATTAGAAATCTATTGAAAATATTGTGGAAAAGAGGAGAAATTACCTGTTATTAAATTTTCATGTTTAGGCAGGGACCAGATTTTCACTTCGAGATAAGCGGTTATTCGAGATAAGCAAGGTCGAGATAACGAGAGTCAATTGTAGTTTAATTTTTATTAAAGTTCGATATCTCCTGAATACCTGGGCCCAGTTGTTCAAAGCGTCGTTCGCTTAACGAGTTCGTTGAGGGTCATATCGTTAACTGTTTTAGCAGATTCAATACACAATATTCTGATATGTTTTGCACTATACTTAGACTGGTGTTAGATACTGGTCAAAAGTTTTATTCAGCACAACAACCGACCTTAATGATTTTGAGGCTTAGCTAACAGACACAGAAAATTAATGTCAAACCTTTTGGTTTAAGTTCTCTTCAGACCGGCATCTCCTGATGCTTGGAAGTATTTCGAGCCCTAAGTGTATTAAAAAAAATAAGATACAGGTTCAGAGTTTTATCAGTTGCAAGTGCTACAACTCCTGTCCTCTCTCAATGATCTTGGAGTTTAATTTCAGTCTTTGGGATACCCTTTTAGTAAATCATGAATATGCCATTGATAGACAAGTGTATGAAAATGATAAAGGAAAAGTTGTGTCTAGGAAGGAAGGACTCCTCATCAGGGCCCAGTTGTTCAAAGCTAACGACATCGTTAGTTAACGATTCGTTAAAATTTACATCAAGTGATACGCAAATATGCTAAAATTTTTTGCTGAAAAAATGTGAGTAGCTTTTGCAGTGCAAAAGCTACTCACATTTTTTCAGCAAAAAATATCAGAATATTGTGTATTGAATCTGCTAGAACAGTTAACGAAATGACCCTTAACGAGCTCGTTAAGCTAACGACGCTTTGAACAACCGGGCCCAGAAGGGGTATAATGCTCACCGATATGAGAAAGGCGTCTTCGAGGAACGAACGAATATTTGGGAAGGAACTAATAAGCGATGAGCAAAAACCATGATCAGATATATAAATGACAATGACGCTTCTGGAGCGCCAAGTTTATTATATACTCGTATATGTAAAAATGTAAAAATAAACAACATCAGCTCATGGAAGTTTATTGTTTTAATTATTATCGATTGGTTTCAAAATATTCAGGGTAACAATTAAAATGGCGTCAAAATCTATCTATCTATCTATCTATCTATCTATCTATCTATCTATCTATCTATCTATAGTGAAAAAGCCAATTAATGAAAATAAGTGGAGCAAATGTAGTTGTTTAATATATGACAAACACGATCAATGGAAGGCTATTAAATTAAACAACTACATTTACTCCACTTATTTTCATTTTCTCTTAATTGGCTTTTTCACTATATTGTACGTCATACCAAGAGTTTCAACAATTATATATATATATATATATATATATATATATATATATATATATATATATATATATATATATATATATATATATATATATATATATATATGCGATGTAGGGATCCTTTAGAAACCTTGAACAAATCAAAATTAGAAAATAACAGGCTCGGTTTTATTGAATTTGTTCATGGGAGATAATGTAAAATGCAACATTCCTCACACCTTCTTTAGCAGCTTTGAGTGGAGTTCTATTGAAAACATTATGAACAAGGCCAAGAGTCCCAAAATACCAGATCGTTCAATAAAATCAGTAATCTGTCGGAGTACGAGGTGACGTTTTACGGCCTCCGCACAAGCACTTAACGACAGCTGCTGCGATCATAAAATATTCCGAAATAGGGATCCTTTTGAAATACAGAACAAACTAAAATCAGAAAATACACAGTAAGCATTCTATAGCGGGCCGTTTTCGGCCCGTCAGGGTAGCTGACAGGCCGATAACGGCCCGCTATAGGTTTATAAAAAATGCTAGCTGGGATATATAACAGACTCGTTTTATGGAGACTGTTCATGATGAATAATGTAACATCCCTCACGTCCCTAGCACCTTTGAGCGGGATTCTAGGTGACCTCTTCGTTTTTAACCTGAGTATTTGGGAAGGGATGTCTGAGCAAATAGTATAGACCACCCAGACCAGACGCCATAGAACAGAGCCTACACTATTTGCCACTTATCCAGCCAACCCTTTAGACACATCAATAGGTACAAAATTAGAATTGTTCTAAGTTTATGAGAATTATAATACAGAGAAGAGGTTGAAATATTTAAAGTAAATACTGTCACATGATCATTGTTCTGAGTCGGCGCCAATTTTGCGGGGGTTCATACCACACAAGAAGCAAAGACAAATAAAACGTATAGTGTTGCTTTCCGTCGTTTATTAATTACCTCCACTAGTTAATCTTACGCCTAATCATTTCTTCTCCCAAATGATGCCTGTTCAACCTTTACCATTCTCCGGGCTAATTCAACAGACGAAAAATATTTTCTTATTGTTTTCTTAGATCAGAACGGCGTTGTAACGATATTGTGTGTTTACTGGGTATATCTAATTTGGTCAATCTACATCATACGCCGGGGACAAATCTGTTCATTGCAGAGTTTACATTGGTCTTCCAGTGCGTACAATGCTTAATGCTCATAAAACAACTAATACATTTGTCATAAGCACTGCTGACCAGACAGCTCAGATAAATACGCATGTTACCATCACCCGCATGTGATTTACTGTGTTCTCATATTTGTTCTAAAGATGATGGTTGAAATGTAACCTAGAGACACTGATATCTTCTGACGAAAGTTATTACTATAGTTAGTTTTTGTTTGTTTGCTTTTACC
This sequence comes from Anodontia alba, assembly GCA_964016985.1. Taxonomy (NCBI): domain Eukaryota; kingdom Metazoa; phylum Mollusca; class Bivalvia; order Lucinida; family Lucinidae; genus Anodontia; species Anodontia alba. The sequence continues at coordinate 20,909,979 of OZ024832.1, read as the reverse complement.
TTTTTCGGCGATATTTTAGCTTTATTTCATAGTAGGTAAGAATTAATTACCGCAGGAGGCACTTATATGGAATATACGAGGGTCGTGCAAAAAGTTCTGTCACTAATAGGCTTACTTAGTTTTATTCCAGGTATATTTTAAAATGCTTCACTGCACTTGAATAGTGTGTTGAATAGCTAACGATACCCGTTTATTTCGTGCAAATTGCTTTCCAACTGACTGAGTTATTTCAAATTGAAATAGATGCAGTCATATACAGTGACCAATTTACTTGTTACATTGGAACATGGACCAGAAGACTGAAATTCGTAGCTATATTAAATGCCGCATTAGGCTTAATATAGATTCAAAGCAGATATTTAATGAATTGTGCGGTATATATGGACCTCAGACCATTTCAATGCGCACAGTTTTAGGTGTTTTAAAGCTTTTAAATCTGGGAAATATACTGTTGAAGATGATACCCGTCCTGGAAGGCCTAAAACCTCTGTTACCAAGGCTAACATCGCTGCTGTAAAGATTGTGGTCGAACAGGATGCGCGCTTGTCTGTCAAAGATATAGCTAGTTGCACTGGCATATCAGAAGGCAGTGTGCAAACAATTCTGAAAAAGCGTTTGGACCTTTGCGCTAGGTGGGTACCTCATTTGCTCACTTAGATGTGCCCGGGAACTTTTGAAAACATACAAAGGCTGTAATAGTCGGGTTGTTTCTAACTTGCTAACAGGTGATGAAACCTGGGTGCATATGTCTGAGCCACAAAGAATGGCTGATAATAACCAATGGAAGCGAAAAGATAAAAAAAAAAAAAAATAAATAAATAAAAAACGCCCATGTATTGCCAAGAGAACCACAAGTTCGAAAAAATTTTTGTATGCAGTTTTCTTTAATTCAAGTGGGCCAGTCGTTCAGCCTTGTCCATCTGGTCATACAGTCACTGGCCGATTCTACAAGAATTTTGTACTGAAGAAAGTGAAAGAGTTTTACAATAAGAAACGACCAAGCAAAGGATGGTCAGGAGTCCACTTTTACATGACAACGCCTCCTCTCATAAGTGTGAGGTTGTTAAGTCTTTTTTGGCTTCTGTAAAGGTGAAAGTCTTAAAACATCCACCTTAGTGCTTTTCGTACGTTTGTTCGGTTTGTGCTGTTTAGATTTGTCGGTTTCCTCTTCCTCTTGGGGTCTGGGAAGGGATGCGGTTTGTGATTGTAGCACTCCCTGGACTTTTCTCTTACCTTTTTTTTTCAACATACCAACAGAGTCGAGGGAACAAATTGCACAGGATCGAACAAAATGGCGAGGCCTCATAAGAAGGGGAGCTGGTGAATACGAAGCAAAAAGAATCAGAGAAGCTAAGCAGAAACGTGCACAGCGGAAAGCCAGAGCTAAGGCTTCACTTACAGAGCTTTCTTCCTCAGACCTCTCTTGTTCTATCTACAACAGGCAGGTTAGAGCTAAGATTGGTCTCATCAGCCAAGGCGGTTCTAACGAGTACATATGTCAGAATTTTTGTCTGAAAATTTTCATTTTTTGGTGGCAAAATTTTCAATCTATTTGAATAGGCATGTTTTCGTTTTGGAAAACATAGTCTTTGTAAGGAATCCGACGATCGTACCATTGCTTTGTCTCGTCATTTTCAGGAAGCCGATGAATTTACTATGGCTTTGTCGTCGTTTTCGGGAAACATTAAGGAGACTGGATACACCTGGCCCCGAAGTTATAAAACTTTTTTCATGCTCAATTCAGCTGAACATGAAATTTATCCTGCTAGTGAATCTCATATAACCAATAATTGCAATGTCTTACTTGCTCAACATAGCAGAGCATGAAACTCTCTTTGTTAATAAATATGAAAATGCAAACTATTGTTGGCATTTTCATGTTTATAAGCAGAGAAAATTTCATGCTCAGCTGAGTTGAGCACGAACAAAGTTTTATAACCTCGGGGCCTGATAGATTTTCCTTCATCATTTTACGAGAAACAACTTTTGCAACTTCCCAGTTGCTTTCCTGCACATCAAACTCCTTTTGAAAAGGTATCTACTCTAAAAGGGAAGTATTTACTCCCACAGGAGATAAATTCTTACTCTTTGGAGTAGACCCCTTTTTAAAATGAAGGCAAACAATTTTAATAGCCAGGGCCCAGTTGTTCAAAGCGTCGTTAGCTTAACGAGCTCGTTAAGGGTCATTTTGTTAACTGCTTTAGCGGATTCAATATACAATATTCTGATATGTTTTGCTGAAAAATGTGAGTAGCTTTTGCAAAGCTACTCACATTTTTTCAACAAAAACATTCAGCAGATTTGAGTATCACTCTATGTAAATTTTAACAAATCATTAGCTAACAATGTCATTAGCGTTGAACAACTGGGCCCTGAAAATCATACATTCCCCTTCGGTTAAAGCATATACAGGACAAATAGATACCCTTCAGACTAGGATTACTTTCGGCTCAAACGTTTTGTGCCCATTTACAAAGGGATCTACTTTTAAAGGAAGAATTTGCACCCTTGCCACTGGGAGTAAATTCTTTCGATTTATAGCAGCTCGATTTTAGAAAGGGTTCATGTACCAGAGAAGCGCCTCCTCTTACTTGGAAGTGGCTCCGTTTGAATACGGAGGCAAACACTCTCAGCTTAAATACTATCTCTTTCCAGTCACCTTACGGTGTATGTATACCAGTTCATGGGACTTTGCTTTCTTACACACCAAACACCTTCTAAAAAGATGTCTATTCTAAAAAGAATGGATTTGGTCCCCCTTCTTCTAAGAAGGGTATACTCTAAAAAGAAGGACTTTGCTCCCATTAGGAGCATTCTTTCCTTTCAGAGTAGACTTCTTTTTAGAAGATTCTGGTGTGCAAGGCAGCAAACAGGAAGTGGCAAAAGTTTTCTCCCTTGTTAAAATGGCGGAAATCAACCATGTGTACCCAATGCCCTTCAAAAACGCTAATTGAATTGGAGCAAGGTTCTCTGCGAGGTTGGGCAGTTTTGTAACAGAAATATGGCTTTTGTAATGTGTCATGATTCACGTTGCGGAAAGTTATACACTTTCTGTGCCACTAGATAGCGCTTGTTTCCATTTGGTATGCTTGGCAGCCTTGTGCGTCCAAGCGTCTGATCCTCAGGAATAGAATCGGGAGAAAACTGTTGCCTTGGTGTTAATCTTGCAACTGGTGATAGTCTTGTAATTGGCGACAGCCTTGTAACTGGCGACAGCCTTGACACAGGCGATACCCTAGATGTTGGTGACATTCTCGATATTGGCGTTAAAGCTCGCTTCACGTCATTTTGTGCATGAAGAAGTCCAAGAACACTACCTTGTGGAGTATTCATTTGTAAACTTGAAGGTCTACTTCCGTTTGACTTTCTAAACAAATTACTGTTTGTCCTGTATAAGCTATTGGACCTTCACATTTGTTGTGGTGTTGTACGCTGACTGTTGACGCCAAGTGCGTCGTATCTGTCCTCATACACGGGTGTTGTATCACGTGACATATAAGACCCTTCGAACTGTTTGTTTTCCGGTATTGGAGACTCATTAAATCTATTACGAAAGTTATTTGCAAATGCCGATCTGGAATGTGGCGTATTCGAACGCGCCAGAAACCCTTCATTTTCCAGAAGCCTTAAGAGGCCTACTTGATTTTTACACAGTTTTGAACTAGCGCCACCTTCAGCTATCAACACTTTACAACATTCCGGTAACTGCAGTTTTACAGCTAACTCAAGGGCAGATAATCCTTGTCCATTCTTCTGTTCCATATCGACTATCCCCTTAGTTGAAGAAGAATTAATCAGCACTCTTATGGCGGATGCGTTAGCACTCAAGACAGCATGCATAACTGCTGTGTATCCGTTTCTGTCTTGTATGTTCGGATGACACATTTTGTGACGAGCAATAATCCGAACTATATCCAGTCTTTCATGACTCATACACGCGTACATTAATGCTGTACGGCCGTTTTCGTCCTGGGCGTTTACGTCACTTCCATGTCGCAGAAGCAGTCGCACTACGTGCGTACGTATATCCTCCCTTGCTTCACATATAGCGTAAATGAGTGGCGTCTTACCGTCGCTAGCACGTGAGCGGACAGCGTCCAAATGACTTACAATTGTACTTATCTGACGTACTTTGCCGTGTGCAATTGCGTGGAAAATGTCCGATTTGGGAGATTTTATATGTATTTCCATTTTCCTGCAGCAGAAATAACAATCATTGCTTTAAATCCTTACTCCCTTTCTTTTGAAATAGGAAAATCACCTGAAATATCGTTCATCTTGAAATTTTATTTTCATATTGATCTCAGTGAAATTTTATGCACTGTGCTGATTAAGCCCCGAGGTTATAACACTTTTTTTTCATTTTTTCATGGTCAACTCAGATAAGCATGAAAATTTCTCTGCTAATAAATATGAAAATGCCAACTAAAGTTGGCATTTTCATATTTATCAGCAGAGAAATTTTCATGCTCAGCTATATTTAGCAAGAAAGAATTTTGAATTGTTAGTAAAATTGAGATTTATTAAGAAGACAAATTTCATGCTCAGCTGAGTTGAGCATGAGAAAAGTTTTATAACCTCGGGGCCAGAACTCCGACCATGAGAAATGGGTTCTTACTGCATAAGCGGACACTGAATGACCAGAGCAGCATGTGCATCCACGCAGTCTTATCAGAGTCTTCGCCGAACAGAACCATATGGGTGAGCAGAGAAAGTCCTGATGCTCAGGATGATCTGGCCCTTCGCCGTCCTGATGCTCAGGATTTCGCTGTTGACTTACCGTATTTACCCTTAATCTTGGGACGTCTTAACATCCTGTCTTATTTGTCGCAAATTTTGATCGTCCATTTTACTATCTGTCGACAGGTCTGAAAACGCTATGTGAATGTCAAACAGCATGAGCGGAATCAGAGGGGGTTCGAGGGGTTCCGTCAAACCCCCTTTGACTCAAAGTTTCATTTTCATGGGAAATTTTGAATTAATTTTGATAAATTTGGGATGCCGTATTTACCTAAATATTCACATCCCTTATACTTTACTTCGACAAGTCCATTTTACTTGCAATAGATGAGTGCAAAATTGCTGGATGAGTGGCAAATAGAGTAGATTCTGATCAGACGCCGCGTTCTGTGGCGTCTGATCTGGGTCTACACTGCTCAGACAAGTCTGTCCCAGTACTAAGGTTTATTACAGTAATAACCCTTTCCCCATTCTTGTTCCCTAAATCCTTTGGCGAATAAATAGCACACGTCTGTATCACAATACAATGTAAACACAATCACTCACTGCTTTTTGTTAGTTGAATAAATTAATATTTTATTGATCTATTCAATAGACTTGAACATTTAATATTTTCATTTTAGAGTAGGTGAACTTTTCCGTTTTGGAATTTTAAAGTTTTTTCCTTCTTCGCTTAATTACTCAAGCTGTTTCATCGTTTAAACCTTAAGTCCTAAAATTGTAGCAGGCGACATTCTATTTTTTTACGAGAAAAAAAAAGACTTGACATTTCATGTGCAGACGATTCACATCAAATGTCAAGCCTCATTTTCTCTGAATACAGTTAAAAAATATATATATATTTCGTTTGCTGTAATTGTGGTTAGTCCTTCAACATCACGAAAGCATGCCTATATAATGTTGACCCCCTTAAACCCCACCTTTATAGAGAAAAACTAGGGTTTACAGGTATACATTAGTTTTCTTATTTCTGCTCAAAAACATAGATTATGGGTACTCGTTAGAACCGCCTCGCCGACGCGGTTCTAACGAGTACCCACAATCTATGTTTTTAGCAGAAATATAAAAAATATCAGAATTTTTATCTGAATTTTTCATTTTTTGGTGGTAAAATGTTCAGTATATTTGAATAGGCTTGTTTTAGTAATGGGGTTAAGCGGTCGTTTTAGAATAGGTGATTGTTTCCTTTTTTGGAGTTTAAAAACTCCTCTCTCTCTTATCTTAACACTGTATTACTCCTTTTTTTCACCGTTAATAATCATATTCTAATACCGAAAATCACCATTGTTGGGGGAAACCCCTTCACTGCTCAGTATTTTAATTCATTCCTTCAAACCTTTAATCTTGGGACGTCTTAAAGCGTTAAGCAAATTTGCAGCAGACAAATATTTTAAAACTGATATCATTATTTTTCAAATAAAATAAGGCTTGACATACCATGTGAATCGTCTGCTAGTACAGCTTTTCACATGAATTGTCAAATCTTACTTTCTCTGAAAAAAAAATATATTCCGAAGTATCATCAGCGCACTTTTATTAGTTAATTCCGCAAATCAAGAGCTGAACGTTTCAAGTTTGTCATTGATTAATCCTGCCTTTCAACCCTTGGCGTTGTTGTTGACCATATCTTCGATGGTTTTCAGTTACAATATTTTTAACCTTCGACAAATTGATGATATTTTTTTCTAGAAAACATGATTTGAAATTTCATGCGAATTGTCTCCAGTGGAGACAATTTGCATGAAATGTCAAATCCTGTTTTCTGGAAAAATACTAAAAACATCTCAAAATGTCGTCTGCTTAAAATTTTACCCGGAGTGCTAAGCGTTAATCCTTTTTTTGTAAGCACAAGGCTTTCACCCCGAACTTTGTAACATGGCTTCGTTCAATCCATATAATCTCTTCTGGTTTCCGAACTTTGATTTATAGCTATTTTTACCTTGTTCTAGATGGGTTAGCAGACATCCCTTGCGGTTTGTTGGATTGGAGATTAGCGGCCCAGTCAACACTATTAAGGTCATGTCGAGGCGGTCAGTTTACCTAACCACACTTTTCCTGGACAGGCTTAGTCCTCTAAGCGATTAACCAGTACTGACAATCACCCTTTTTGAATCAGTGAGAGAGAATGACAGTAGCAAATATGTCATGGTCAGTGTTGCCAGACACGGCGGGGATCGAATCTGCAACTTTCTGATCCTTGTTTTCATAAAATAGGACACTGGGTTCCATTCAAATCGACTGTAGAATGAAAGGCACGTCCATTTTTTCAGCATAGATGTATGTCAGCTGATATCTGAATATTTATGGCTACATTAGCAGACCGTACAGGTCATGAGAAAAGAGGTCTTCGAGGATATTTTAACCTACAGTGTACAATGATTCTGTAAGCGGACAGCGTAGGCCCTGATCAGACTGCGCATCTGCGCAGTCTGATCAGGGCCTGCGCTGTCCGCATAGGTCCCAAAGAACCCCTTTCCCGTGGTACAACTCATTTGGCATTGTTTTCCTGTCATTGTCATTTTCAAAGACTTCACTAATTGCTTTTCTTTTTTCTTTTTTTTTTTTTTCTTATTCCTTTTTTCAAAGAATTAATGACACAAAACACATGAACATACCATTTGTCATTTACGCTTCGAAATATTGAAATATTCTGAAAGCAGAGTCATGTGAAAATACTTAACAGAATAAAATAGAAAATAACAGACTAGGTTGGATTGAGTCTGTTCGTTAAGGATAATAAAAAAAACACTGCAGCATCCCTCACGCTAACAAGCAGTGCCTTAAACGGTATTCCATTGTTCAGTTATGGGCCGCGCCAAGCGAAAAAGTGCGCCGATTCAAATCACCTTTCGCATGCGCAACGTATAATACGGGCCTTCTCTCTCCATTCATACATTCTGTAGTATCCATTGATTGTGTGTGGACAGTGAAGGCCCTGATCAGACTGCGCGGGTATACAGGCTGATCTGGGCCTTCGCTTTTCGTATATGCCCGAATACACATTTTCGCATTGCCCGACCCATATAACGTATGAGCTCAGTAGTTCTAAAGGACCAGAACATAAATAATAGCAGCATTATATCGAACAACGGGGTGACGTTTAACGTCCTCCTCACAAGCACAACATTTGCTGCGGATCACAAGATATTCTGAAAAGGAGATGCTTTGGAAATACAGAACAAAAACAAAGCCGCAAACATTACGAAAACATACCTATATACATGTAATTTGACCCCCTTAGACCCCACTTTTATATAGTAAAACTGGGGTTTACAGGGGTATACATTATTTTTCTTATTTTTGCTCAAAAACATAGATTGTGGGTACGCGTTAGAACCGCATCGACGAGGTGGTTCTAACGCGTACCCACAATCTATGTTTTGAGCAGGAACATGAAAATTATTAGAATTTTTACCTGAAAACTTGCAGTTTTTGGGGTGAAATTTTCAATATGGTTGAATAGGCGTGTTTTCGTTATGATAGTGGACTCGCTTGAATTGTTTCCGTCCATTTACGCCTGGGTGATTCTGCCAGCTTAGAAACTGGATCACATATTGTACCATAGTTGTATGCACCCTAAATATTGGGAAACGCTAACTTACCGTACCTATCTTATAATATAAACAATTCCATATACGCGCTCGTATCTAGACACACCTGGATGAGTGGAAAACAGTGTCGAGCCTAATCAAACGCCGCGTTCTGTGGCGTCTGATTTGGGTCTACATTGCTTACTAAGGCCTTTTAGTCCGAATAAATCGGGTAAATACGTACGGGTATGTTTTGCTGGGAAATCTGCGATCAGCTAGTCGTCGATTGCGGACACTCGAGAACAGGCCCCGAGGTTATAAAACTATTTTCATGCTCAACTCAGCTGAGCATGAAATTTGTCCTGCTAACAAATCTCAAATTATTAACCATTGCAAATTCTTTCTTCTTAAACATTGCTGAGCATGAAAATTTTTCTGCTAATAAATATGAAAATGCCAACTATTGTTGGCATTTTCATATTTATTAGCAGAGAAAATTTCATGCTCAGCTGAGTTGAGCATGAAAAAAGTTTTATAACCTATGGGCCAGACGTCAAAACCTATTTTGTGGAACAGTAGGCACAAATTGGTTAACTCTTGAGCCGCGGATAAACAAAATTGTTGCAAACGACATTCTATTTTTTTTTTCAGAGAAAATAAGACTTTGCATTTCATGTGAAACGTCTGCTAGACAGACGATTCACATGAAATGACAAGCCTTATTTATTCTTAGAAAAAGAAAGAAAAAGAAATATGGATGTTCAAAGTGTCGTCTGCTGCAGCTGTGATTAGCGCTTTAAGGCTTAAACAAGAATTATATAAGCTAATCCTAATTTTCAACTTTAAGCCACTTTTTCCTTTATAATCCGAATTATAATACACTGTTACTGTGCCAAATGACAACCTTTACTTTGTCAAAAACCCGACATTAAGTCTTTCAGGTCCTACATACCAAAGTATTAAGCTGTGACCTGCACCGTATTTAGCCTAAGTATTGGGACAGACAGACCTGCGCAAACAGTGTAGACCCAGTTGAGAACAAGGTGTCTGTTCAGTGTCTGCACAGTTTGTCACTCACCCGGCAGCTTTTAAATATGTCAATAGATCAAAAAGTCAAAATGGACTTCTTAAATTTTAAGAGCAAGTATAGTAATGAGTTATGGGGCCCAAACATTTAAGGTAAATAAGGTATATTCAGACTAATGATTTGAAACGAGCCGTTCCTTATAGTTCTACAATTATAAGCTTTCACAAAAAGCTTTCTATACTCTGTGCAGTGTGTGCTAATCACAGACCAAGCGTTTTCTTTTTTTTTTTTTTTTTTTTTTTTTTTTTGCTTTTTCTTTTTTTTTTTTTTTTTTTTTTTCTTTGTGAAAGTCCATCTCGGGAAACCCATACTTGGTGATAATATAATGTTTGTCTGTCAGACTCCGCCTAAATGATAACGAGATATTCCCGAGTCATCACGAAAACATACCTATATAATTTTGATCCCCTTAAACCCCACTTTTATACAGTAAAACTGGGGTTTACAGGGGTACACATTATTTTTCTTATTTCTGCTCAGAAATATAGATTGTGGGTACTCGTTAGAACCGCCTCACCAAGGCGGTTCTAACGAATATCCACAGTCTATGTTTTGAGCAGAAATATGAAAAATATCAGAGTTTTTTATCCGAAAATTTTTAGTTTTTAGTGGCGAAATTTTCTATGTATTTAAATAGGCGTGTTTTCGTAATGTGATTACACAACATATAGGGCGGACAGAAGGACTACGACTAAGGAGAGTGGTGGCAACCGCGGATTCAGAAAGGGTTCGGGGTGGGGGAGGATTCAGTCGACCCCCACCCTTTTATTTCAATTTCATTTTCATGGCAAATTTTGGATAAATTTGATAAATTTGGGACACCTTTCCTTATAGTTCTCTTCAGCAAGTCCATTTTACTACCTGTGAATGTGTGTAAAATTGCCTGGTGAGTGACAAACAGTGTTGCTCTGTTTGCTCTGGGTCTACACTGTTTGGTCAGGCCTGTCTGTCCGACTGCGTAGAGTAAGTACGGTAATATGATTAAATCAAGCCACCCTCAGAAATCCTCCCGGACCCGCCCCTGGGTGGTGCCTTTGTCCTGGTTAGAAACAGTCTTGCGTGTATTGAGCAACCTCAGCTCATAACAGACTGTGAACTAATTTGGATAAAGCTACATATTGTGGGCAGACTGCCCTTGTATATCCTGACAGGATCAAACCTGTGGTGTTGAAAGAGCTCAGAGAGGAACTTGTCCCCATATTGAAAACCCTCTTTGAGAGATCAGAATGGCACTGTTCCCAGTGACTGGACATTAGCTAATGTGTCACCATTGTTCAAAAAGGTGACAAATCCTCTGCTGTCAATTATCGTCCAATCTCCCTTTCATGTATCTGTATAAGATGATGGAGCATATCATAGCCTCAAAATTGGTAAAACATGTCGATGCAAATGGCTGATGTACGAACTACAGCACGGTTTCAGATAAAAACGTTCATGTGAGACGCCGCTGGCCTCCCTCGTTGGGGGTCGTGAGGATAAACATAGAGACTCGATTCTGGTGGACTGCTCAAAAGCGTTTGATAAAGTAAACAATTCAAAACTCATACTCATTACGAAAACACGCCTATGCAAATATGTAGAAAATTTCACCTCTAAAAACTGAAAAATTTCAGATAAAAACCTCTGATATTTTCAAATTTTTGCTCAAAACATAGATTGTTGGTACTTGTTAGAACCGCCTCCGCGAGGCGGTTCTAACGAGTACTCACAGTCTATGTTTTGAGCAGAAATAAGAAAAATAATGTACACCCCTGTAAACCCCAGTTTTACTATATAAAAGTGGGGTTTAAGGGGGTCAGAATTATATAGGCGTGTTTTCGTAATGTGAAATTACACGCGTATGGTGTACGAGGTCCTATTCTGCGTTTGTTTCAAGCATTCCTGAGCAACTATCAGAAAAGGGTCGTTGTTGAGGGAGAGGATTCGCAGTGATGTCTGGAGTCCCTCAGGGGTCTGTCCTGTGTCCGATTTGTTCCTGGCCTACATCAACGACCTTCCTCAGGATTTAGTCTCACAGTCTGTCTGCCATTTATCTGACCATTGAATCTCAGCATGACAGTGGCTGCTTACAAAAAGACGTTGGTGACTTCAGGCATGGGAATCATAATGGGATATGGAGTTTAACCCTTCCAAGAGCCAAGCTGTACGAATGACTTCTCCCAGGATCAACTTCAATACTGAGTATGTATATACTCCATGGCCAGGCCCTGGTGGCAATAACCAGTGTCAGGCACCTGGGGTGGGCATTTCCAACAACCGCAGCTGGAACTATCATGTGGACCAAGTTACAGCAAATGCCAATACGTCCCTGGATTTTGTAAAGAGAAATGTAAAAACTAGGTCCTCCAAAGTACGGGAAATTGCCTACTAGACCCTTGTATGTCTCCAGCTAGATTGCACTTCAGTTATTTGGGACACCCACACATCCACAATGTTGAAGTGGTCCAGAGACGTGTAACCCGGTGGACCATGGATGATTAGGCCAGACAACAAGTGTATTTTCATTGTTGCACGAGTTTGACTGACAGACACTTGAAGATAGCCGAATACAGGCCCGCCTCGAGGCCGTGGCCCTTCCCGATTACATTCAGTCCAGACTCATAGGACAGGGGTCGATTTAGAGGGGTTTCGTGGGGCTCTGTCGATCCCCCCCCACCCACGAACCCCACCCACCCCTTTTACTCAAAAATCATTTTCTTGGGAACTTTTGGAGAAATTTGATAAATTTCGGATACCGTATTTACCCTAAAGATTCACACCCTTTACTCTTTACCGTGTATTTCTCTTCAACAAGTCCATTTAACTACCTATGAATGTGTGTAAAATTGCTGGATGGGTGACAAACAGTGTAGACCCTGATCAGACGCCGCGTTCTGCGGCGTCTGATCTGGGTCTTCACTGTTTGCACAGGCCTGTCTGTTCGAATACGTAGCGTAAGTACGATAATTTGATCAAATCGAACCCCACTCAGAAGTCATCTCGGATCCGCCCCTGTAGGATATCCAAATACTGCTTCTCCATGACATTTCGTCAGTTTCATACTTGCAAGTATTCCTCTTTCCACCGGCCATTCAGGGGCAGATTCAGAGGGTGTTCGGATGGTTCAGTCGAACCCCATTTGACTCAAAATTTCATTTCCATGGGACATTTTTGATAAATATGGGATACCGTATTTACCCTAAATATTCACACCCCTTGACGAGTCTTTAATTACCTTAAACTTCTCTTCAACAAGTCCATTTCACTACCTGTGACTGTGTGTAAAATTGCTGGGTTAGTGGCAAACAGTGTAAACCCTGAATAGACGCCGCGTTCTGTAGCGTCTGATCTGGGTCTACACTGTTTGCGCAGGCCTGTCTGTCCGAATACGTAAAGTAAGTATGACAATTTGATCAAATCGAACCCTCTCATTCTGTATCCGCCAACGTTGGGCCAACGTTAGCCCTGCACAATTTTAACGTTTGGCAAGCGTAGAAATTATGTATGATGCCAACCAATATTTTGCCAGGGAAGAGGGGCTGTTCCGACAGCAAATCAACATGTGAGTATAATTATACCATATATTTGTTTCTAATTTAAGCAGCAATAATGAATTGCATGAGGCGGATATGAAAGCCTCTTAACACTGTGCAGTTATGATGATCTGAATCTTTGCTGGGTGCACATGTGACATTGTAGGTTTTGCTATGCTCTGGCTCTGGCTCACTTGTGAGTTTGACATTCTTACATCACAGTACTATAGTTTATGACTGTAAAACAGTATTTCACTAAAAAGCTGTGATTTTACAATAAAATATACCTTTTTTTTTATAAACTGACATAGCTTTTTCTCTCCTCAGTTTTCTAGGAGGAGTCTGATCAGGGTCTACACTGTTTTCCGTAAGCGTGTTTTGGACCCATTACTCTAGTAAATAAATGTTTGTGCTGTAAGAATGTCAAAGTCACAAATGAGCCAGAGCACAGCAAAACCTACAATGTCACATGAGCATCCAACAAAGACTCAGGTCAGCCTGCACAACTGCACAGTCTGATAAGAGGCTTTCATATCCGCCGCATGCAGTTCATTATTTTTGCCTAAATTAGAAACGAATATATAATATAATTACACACACGTGTTTAAAAATCTTAATCCTTCTTCTTTAAATCACATCTTGACACCTTTATTAGTACTTTAATCAGAGAGTCAGAACTCAAATGGTATAAAAGCTAGCTTTATGAGTAGTCTAAAGTGTTATAAAACCTTTGGTAGATGGTAACAATAATGAACAAGATTACTCCAAGGTACTGGATTACAAATTAATAAACGCCTAGCAAGTTTTATTGGTCACCTTGACGCTGGACCAGGAAGCCAGTAATAATGGTTACTTCATGCTGTGTTTGTGCATTATGCAGCATATGGTACATTAATATGCTAATTAAATTGGTGTCTTGTATTAACTGTGCTGCAATTTGTTTGATAAAAGATTTTTTTTTTTCTTTTACATATTTTTTTTTCTGATACAAATATATACATCTTATCCTTTTCTCCAATGGAGTTAATAAATTCAATAGTACATGAGCACTCATATAAGATCATCTATGTATTACTACTAATATTCCGGGTATGTTGGACCAACGTTGGCACACCGATGATCCAACATTTAATTCTTTGGATGTACAGCCTTAGTCATTGATCCACACCACCAACTTAATTTGGATTTAAAACACGGAAATCAAAATTATGCATACCGGTTGATATATGAAGTCATATTTTTGGCAACATTTTTGTCACTTTAGCAGAGTCAGCAATAAACAAATTACTGGCGTTGGCCCAACGTTGGCCCAACATTATACAAAGGAGTGCATGATTTGCATATTTTGGGAACGTTGGGCCAACCTTACACCACATATGAAATAAAACTGTTTATTTCCAGTATTTTGCATAACGCTGGCCCATTATTGTGCCAACTATGACATTATTTTACTGACTTTAAAATAATTCATTAGATTGATATCATGGTTGGGCCAGCATTGGACAGCCAACGAGTGTAGGACAAAATCCCTCCCGGACATAATCCCTTCTGCTCATTTTTGTATAAGTGGACATAATCCCTCCCATGTTTTTTGCAACGTGGATATAATCCCTCCCGCTCAATTTTACAAGGTGGACAGAATCCCTTCTGTAAATTTTTCAGCTAAGTCAAAATCCCTTCTTTGGACAAAATCCCATCTGCTTAATTTTCAAGGTGGATAGTGTTACGACCGAGCACTCCTACCTTCGATTATCTGCCTTGGCAGATTACGCATAGCTTCTTAGTATATATTCAATCTCTGACAACTGCGTCAGGGAGTCGACTCTTTGGCTCAGTGGTTAGAGCATTGGATTTTTATCCGGGAGGACCCGGGTTCGATTCCCATGAAAGGCGGAATATTTTTTCAGCTATGCTTCATTCCTTTGTTACAGCTTTCATGTCGTAAGATGGGGGCTGCGCCGGGATATGAACCCGGGACCTCTCGCATAAAAATCCAATGCTCTAACCACTGAGCCAAAGAGTCGACTCCCTGACGCAGTTGTCAGAGATTGAATATGTACTTAGAAGCTATGCGTAATCTGCCAAGGCAGATAATCGAAGGAAGGAGTGCTCGGTCGTAACAATAGAATCCCCCACCCCCCCCTGTATTTTATAAACTGCACACTCTTGTGTGTATACCGACAGCTGTTTCTGCACACAAATATCTGTCTTGTAAGTTCCTAAGCTGAATATGACTACCATGAACATATAAGTTGTATCAAAACAGATTTAAAACATGCCTTAAATTTTTAGTTTTTTTTTCCCTTTTTTTTTCTTTTATTTTTTACCTTTAGATAAATAAATATATTCTGTATTAATTGTCCTTGGTAGTTATATCATTAAACGCATTCACCATGAAGAAAGTGAAGACCCTGATCAGACTGGGAAGATGTCCAGGCTAATCTGAGTTTTGGCCGGACTCAAAGACAAAATTATTGGTTTTGTCATACAGTGGCCTGTATATATGTTAATAAAATGAGATAAAATATGTGCTTATTGGTGCTTATTTATTTATTTATTTATTTATTTATTTATTTATTTATTATCCTTTCTTGTTAATTGGTGCCTAATGCAATCATGCTGAATATGTTTGTAATCTAAATGTGCTAAAAAGGAATGTCTAATTGAGTGCTATTAAGGTCAATAATTTTTCTAATTGCCTAATTAATGGTCACAGTTAACCCAATTATCTTTGTAATCTTTCTAAACTTAAATGGTTGTCAATGCTGTTAGACACAAACAATTATTTAGAGAACAATGTTTGTTTGTTTGCTGCCTCTATGTGACTCAGTTGCCTGGCAGCGTTAAAAATCTGTAAACTTTGTTTGCTTGATTAAAATGTTGATAACTACTTTCTATTATATTTTTTTTTGTAAAAATTGAGCCCATGCATAACATTTTCTACTATTTCACATGTGTGCCAAGCAAAGACTCAGATCTGACTGCACATCCAAAGTTTGATCAAACGCATTACTGTTTACTTAAAGGGAAACAAAAGTCCCAACAATTGTGACTGTGCAGTGTTATCAGAGTTTTCACTTGAAGAACTTGCTATTGTAGGAAACGTTCATTGCGAGAAATTGGATCCTCCACATCCAAATGCTTGATCAAAAGCATCACTGTTTACTGTTTACTTAAAGGGTAACGAAGGTCCCAAGAATTGTGGCTATGCAGTCTTATTGGAAAATGCTAAAATAGTAGCCAAGTATCCAGGTAAGACTCTGATCAGCTTGGAGAAACGTAGGGGATTTCAGCCGGGAGGGGTTTTGTCCTAGTTGGAAAATTCACAGAAGGGATTTTGTCCACCTTGTAAAAAAGAGCAGGGGGAATATATCCACGTTGCAAAAACACAGAAGGGATTATGTCCACCTATACAAAAATGAGCAGAAGGGATTTCGTCCGGGAGGGATATTGTCCGTATACCACAGCCAACGGGTAACCATCAGCCAACGATACAACCCAATGCCAACGTTGTGCCAATGTTGTTATGCAATCTGGGTTCCTCCAGTCTTCGCGAAAAGTGCAGGACAACCTGACAAAAACTGGCATTTTTGCATTTTGTCCTGCAAAAACTTTTAGTCTGTCTGTCAAATGTCCTGTGAATCTTAGCAAAGAAAACAATATTCTGACAACAAATATGCCCTCAGTCCCGCAGATACTTATCTGTCCTGCAAAAGATTACAGTCTGTCTGACAGCTGTCCTGCATCAGCAGAAAAGATTTCGCGAAGACTGTTCCTCACAGATTTGGAGCACTGGATACTATTTTCACATGCAATTAAGTGGACCCAATGGACCGGAGTACTAATTATTGATGTGTATGGGGCGATGTTTTACGGTCTCCACATAAGCAGCAGCAACAACAACAACAGTCTTTGACGGACCGACACGCTCGTCGTGTGGAGCAATCCCGTCTGCACGTTGACCATATAAATAGTCCGAACATTTTTCGTGTTTACCCAGAATTTGATGACGTATTTCACACTACACCAGTGTTTACAAGTTTGATCCATAGATAATTCGCAAATTGATGTTTTCCAAGAGCAAAACAAATAAAAAACTACAAAGTGTAGAGTTCTTATGAAGATCGTTCAAAGTATGAGTCACAACTAATTTTTGGGAGTTATGAATTTTTTTTCGATTCCTTAATATTTGATATCATAATCGATTTCATTGATCCCTCTTTTGTTTTTTGGTATCTGCAGACGTAGTTATACAGATTAGATTTTTTTAATGTCAGAGATTCCATTCAGGTGTCTTGTGTCTGTCTCCTTGAAAGAAAAAATACTTAGAAGCAGATACATTCCGTATCCATAGATAGGTAAATTCAGTGTGGCAGTGCATATTGGGTAAAACCCAAACCGGACCTGGTCTTCAGTCTACTGTCTCTAAAGTATTTACACATACATTGTGGGTAAGAAGAGTTTTGGCAAGGCTCTTCTACTGAGTGCCCACAACATACCGTATTCAATCTAATTACCACACTGTGGGCTTAGAATTTTCAAAATTACTGAACAAACTGCCACCAGTGTAGCGTGAAACCGGGTCCTCTACGAAGTCAAGCACCGCGGTAACCCATCCAGGTACTAACCGCGATCTCCGTTGCTTAACTTCGTAAAAAAGCCAATCACTCTACCAGTGTCGCCATAAAAGCCGGCTTCCACAGCGAGGCTGTAGAAGTGATATATATACTATTCCGTTACAAAACCTCAAGTAAAATATCCACCTAATAAGGGCACACTTTAAAGAAAGATCAGCAGAGGACTTCATGAGGAGCGTATTTAATGATGCTTATGCTATATTATCTGATTTTCTTTATAAAAATATATGTTATGTGTACTTGTTTGAATTGCCTCGACTTGTTGCTGAGTACCTAAAACATATAGGTAATTAGGTCAAATACGGTAAGTTTTTCTCTTATCTATCTACATATCATTTGTAATCCTCTTTCGAGTATTATTGGAATGTGTGCTGCGGGGACTGAGACAATTTACAGACAAAACACTTCACAGACATGTATTTTGGAGACAGTTCACCAACAGAATTGGACAGTTCACTGACAAAATTGGAGACAGTTCACCGACACATTTGAAGACAGTTCACCCGATCACAGATAAAAGAATTATTGTGTTGGTTTTACTGAAGAAAATAAAACCGGTGTTTTTGAAATACAGTGGTAACATTTTCACTAAACAAGATGGAAATAAATGTTAGAAACTACTTCTTTGCTGTTTATTTGCAGATGATTCGGTGACACACTAGACAAGAAATGACATCATTTACTGGAATACAATGTAACTAAAAATTAACGTCTTGTTTGTGAATTTTCTTACTTAGTTTTGTTATGTGCCTCAAATGCCACATGAAGATGAAATAAAAAAGATTTTATTTATATAAATTTATACCCTGGTAAATGCGGGGTAGGGCCATCACTCTGTAGGTTTACTGTTTTAAGGGAGCTAATTGCATATGCCTTGATAATTCAATTTTATGAGCCAAAATGTGATGGGGAACAGCATTTTTTATGGATCAGGTGGATCCAGGATGATTTCTGAAGGGGTTTGTTTTGATCAGATTTCCATACTTACACTACATATTCGGACAGACAGGCCTGAGCAAACAGTGAAGACCCAGACCAGATGCCGCAGAATGCATGTTAAACCTTCACTGATATGATGATGTATTTAACCAGAGATTAACCGGAGTCCATGACCGCCGAGATTCAACAAAATAAATCGGAGCAAGTTATTCCCTCAATTGGTATAAGTTTTATACGAAAGCCTTACGCATTTTTTTGTATAAAGTGATGGTTATTCATGTTTTTCATGGGTATTCCGATGGTATTCCAGCCAAATGAATTAGCGGACAACCAAGAATGTTTTCAAAGCCAACATTCAAAGACAATTTGCAAATTATTTGCAGTTACAATACTTTCCCTTTACCTATGTTGACATAATATTTCTTAATTAATTAAAGCCAGAATTGGTGTCCTCAGTAGGTGTCTTTCACAGGTATTCCTGTATTTTTCATGAGTATTTCGGTAGTATTCCCGTATTTCATAAGTCATATGACTGTTTATTTGTCCAATTTTATTTTCTCTCCAATAAACTTTTTGTCACAGATTTCTCAGCTCCTATGAGAGCCATATTCTTCAAATTTTGTATACACCAACAGAGGCTTAAGTATATTGTGTAAAAGAAAACCATGATACTGAAATTTATTTTGCCTTTTTTTTTTTTTTTTCTTTTTTCCATCTCTCACTCCAATGCGTAGGAAATTTGTGTCAAACAGTTCTCAGGAACTACTGCATCTAGGATTTTCAAATTTGGTACAAACATTAAGTATAACCAGTTGTATTGTGTAAGGGAGAATCAGCATCCCCATGCTGTAATTTTTTTTTTATTTGTCCATTTTCCTTTCTCTCCAAAAAAAAAACTTCCTTCCGATTTCTCAGGTCCTGTGAGAGCTAGAGTCTTCAAATTTAGTATACACCTGCAGAGGGGTTGTGTAAAAGGAAAGCAAGATACTATGTTTATTTTGCCTTCTTTTTTCCATTTTATTTCCTTTTTCCTCACTTAAATGTAAGTCATTGGGAAATTTGTGTCAGATTTTTTAGGAACTATAAGACCTAGGATTTTGAAAGTTTGTACAAAGGATTCAAATTGTTGTATTGTGCAAGAGAGAATGATTCAGTCAGCATCCTCATGCTTATCGTTCCCTTTATTTGTCCATTTTTCTTTCTTTCTCATAAAAATCAGATTTTTCACTTGCTATAATAGTCAGAATCATCAAATTTTGTATAAGCCCTGACAATGGTGAAGTGTTTAGTGTAAGAGAAAACCAAGATGCTGAGATTTATTTCTTTTGCCTATCCCTCCCATGCAATATTAAGGGAAATTTGCATTTACAGAATTGGTGCAACATACCTCTTACAACTATGGCTGGGGGTATGTGAGTTTTGCTCACTATCTGCTATATTTTAAGAAAGTGTAGGGATAATAACTTGTAGAGGTTATGCTCCTGACTGTTTATCTGGAGCTATGTATTGTCCCACTTCTCTAGAACTATACATCCATTTCTGGTTTCAGGTTTACAAGGAGCTGACACAGGATAGATAGTAATGAAGTTGGAAACCAGAGGTGGTCACTGATGTTTAACCTACCAACCAACTTTGCTGATGGCAAATTGCCAATGTTTGTCTTCCCAACGGCACTAACATTCTATTCTGATGATCAATCTTCACACAAACAAATCCTCACACTTTACAATCCATATGATTTCCCACTCAAATTCAAAGGTAATAACTACTTTTATTAATCAACTAAGTAATTGTTGTTCAAATATACAAGTACATGTATGCCAAACAGCCTGCATCATACCAATGCAATGTTTTGTATGATATCTATACCGTTTTGGCCTGGGCTTTATACGAGGGTTAATACTGAAAGTTACAAGGATTTAGGGGATTAAAAAAGGGGGTTTAGGAGGGCCAGTATTTTTTGGTATTAACCGGGCCAGTATTTTACTGTATTAACCAGTCGATGAGACTTTAAACACACTGATATGCTAAGAGTACATCAAAATACCTGCAGATGTTGGAGCTACATTTGCAGACAGCAATTCTGATTACAAGGTGTGTAACCTACATCATATTCAACAGTGAAAAAGACTATAGATTATTGCAAAAAGGGCCCATTCAAATTGGTAAGTTGCTGTCTTTTCCCATGTCATTGTTCTGAGGCTCAGCGTATGTAGCAAGAAACAATGCATTTATATTGGCAAACTTGATGCATGACCGTAATGTCATTGTTTAGAACACTCGCGCACAATGTCTTATAAGATTATCAAAATATTATGCTTGAGTGTTCTCAACGATGATACTATGGTGGTTCATCAGATCTGCGAATGTAAGTACTTTCATTCTTGGTACATATGCTGAGCTTATTCTTATTTTCATCAGAACAATAAAAATAATAATATTAATGGCTATCCAGTTTGGACGGGCCCTTTTTGCAAATACCTATAGTCTTTTTCACTGTTGCAAATGACGTAGGTTACCCCTCTTGGATTATCCATTCAAACAAGGCAATATTTTAAAAAAGTCAATAATTAACTGCATGGTGAAGCAAGCAACAAGAGCAAAACTACTCAAAAAGAGGTTATATTGACTTTCAACTCTTTAAAAGTTGAAACTAAAAAGTTGATAAAAATGTCATGAAATGGATGTTTGCACATTGGCCCTGTTACTGGTCCTTGGGCAGTCGTATTGGCCTTCGGATTGCTGTATTGGCACGAGGCTTTGCCTTTGCCTCGTGCCAATACAGCGATCCCAAGGCCAATACGACTGCCCGAGGACCCATGATAAGTTCAATATGAAAACATCCATTTAATAACATTATAATACCATATTTACTCTAAATATTGGAACACTTAAACAACATCCAATATTTGTCCTAAAATTTAAATACTTGTATGTACATTTTACTGTCTGATGATATGTGTGAAAAACTGCTGGATGAATGCTAAACAGTGTATACTGATCAGATTCTGCATTCTGCAGCAGCTAACCTGAGGCTGTGCTATTTCCTCAGACCTGTCTGCCCCAATACTTAGGGTTATTAACCTTTACCATCCTCTGGGTAATTCAGTAATTCTGGATTGGCCCCCATAGCCTAGTGGATAAGAGAGCTGACCCTTAATTCATTAGGTTTCTCACGGCTGTGGTTTGAGCCTTGCTCAGGTCACATGTGGGAAAGCCAAGTTCTGCTTACAGATGGTCAGGTGGTTTTTCCCCGGGTTCTGCGGTTTTCGCCCACCTTTGACGAATGATCGGCTCTATATAAGTGAAATATTCTAGAAAGGGCTGTAAAACCCAAATCAAAAAAAAAAGAAAAAAAAGAAAAGAAATCAGTAATTCTGGGTTAAGGTTACTGTTCTAAAATTTCGGACACTTTATTCCATACAATTTTGGTCTGAATTGTGTTTTTTATGCAGCTGTTTCTTAAAAATAGTTAGTGGAATGGCAAACAGTGTAGACCCAGGTCACAGTCAGACTGCTGCTCTTGGTATGCACTGTTTGCATATGTCATTTTGTCAGACACTTTGATGTTCGAAATTTTAGGACATTTACCATATTAACCATTACCGCTCTCTGGGTAATTCAGAGGACTCTAAATTGATGACATTAATTTTCCCAGAAAATATGCTTAGACATTTCATACAAATTGTCTCCTTAGGCCAGGTACTGTACAGAAAGAATGAGGGAAGTATCCAAGTATTAACCTTTAAACTGCCAATCACAACAATTGTCGTATGCTCTGTCATCTGCTCGTGATTTTAAAAGTCATTTTTTGCAAACAGTGTAGACCCAGATCAGACTGCTCCTCTAGGAGCAGTCTGATCAGGGTCCACACTGTTTGCCTGTATGCAAAAATAGGTTTGGAAAGTTTGCAAGAATATTCAGCAGACGACATAATCAGACGACATTTTCAGATCAGGTTTTCTTGGCATTTTAAGGGTTAAGAAACGGAATTCAAAGTCCAGATAAGCCACATTTTGCAACCAAAACTTGTTGATGTTTTTCTTATTTCTCATCAAAAACATTTGTTGTGGTACCCATTAGAAGCGTCTTGCCGAGGCGCTTCTAATGGGTACCCACAACATATGTTTTTGTGGAGAAATAAGAAAACTATTAAGTAGATACTCCCTCTTATCTGGGGCTATGCTGAATTGATTTTACTCACTACTTTCAGTGCTTTGTACTGCTCCTCAGAAGTACACAGTGGTAGATCCCGAAGGCACGATAAGACCACGTTGTTGTGTGGATGTGTAAGTATTCTTAACTAGAATGCACAGTCTATGGCATGCCATCGCAAATCCCCACACTCCGTGCTGATGTTGCTAATAGCATGACTGATTGGTGGGTGGATAGACTCACTCTCACACATCCTTACCACGAGGGGAAGTCATGTAGCAAGTTTGGGTAAATTCTGCCTAGTGGTTTGGGAGAAGATAGCATGACAGACAGACGGATGGACAGAAAATAATGTGCTCTTGCACACCCTTACTATGAGGGAAATCATGTAGTGTTTGGTTGAATTCCCCTCCCCATCCTCTCCCCAAGTAGTTTAGGCTGAGATAGCATGATGGAACGATGTCGGATGGATGTATGGACAGACGTATGGAAAAATAATTTTGCTCTCGCACACCCTTACCATGAGGGGAAGTCATGTAGCAAGTTTGGTTAAGTTCCACTCACTGGTTTAGGAGGAGATAGCATGACAGACATACCAACGGATGGAGGTGTTCACAGTATTCCCATAGCTTTTTTTAAAAAAGCGTGGGGATAATAATCAGGGTTCGAATTTTACTTTTTTGACAGCTTTTTTAAAATCAGCAAGCTTAATTGGCGATATTTTGTGTTTGCTTATCCTTTCAACCAACTTGTTTTTTCACAACAAACATTTTTATTGTTAAATATGAAAAAAATTTGGGAGGTGACATTTTAAAATATTTTTTTTCTTATTTTTCCCAGAAAACAGGTTTTGACATTTCATGCAAATTGTCTCCATGGGAGACAATTTGCATGAAATGTCAAAACCTGTTTTCTGGGAAAAGCAAGAAAAATATCATCTGTTTGTCGTCTACTGAATTAGCTCAGAGAGTGTTAAAGGCTAAGGTCTCTCAGTTCCTCTGACTTCCTCATAAGTAAAGCAGCCATAGTTAGGAATGACAGATTTATGAAATTGCTCACAAAACAATTTATTTTGATAATTTCGAAATCTTTCCACACAAGTTTTGCTTTTGGAAAAGAAGTTGCAAAACTTTAACACCAGGTTCAGCCAATCAAAGAGAATTCCTCGTACATGCTAGAGTTAATAAGTGATGGAAATTGCAGCTTGCTTTTTGAAGAAATTAAGCAGCATTTAGCAAGTGCTAAAATTGACCCTGATAAAGTGCGATACATGTACGAGGGATGTTTGAAATGAATTGCTTATTGTCCTCTAGCTCGATATCCACGTGGGGCACGATAAAAACCAATACATACCTGTATAGGGTTATTCAATATCTACACAATGGTGTATAAATGTACATGTTAGACTAAGTGTAAGACATAAAATTTGCCATTTGAATACACGCAGTAATTGATCACTGCAGTAAAAATGGTTGGTAGAAGCGTCGACAAAAAAGATGAAATATGGGCTTACATCAAAGCTTGCTCAAAACTTAGTTGTTCTTTGAAGAAGCTGATGACTGAAATTTCTACTGCTTTTGGACCTTCTTGTGTGTCTTATGACACAGTTCGGCGGTGGAAAAAGAAATTTGAGTCTGGTGTAGAGTCCATCAAAAATGCACCGAAATCAGGTAGGCCAAAATCTGCATCTCCTAAAGAAATCGTTTCCAAAATAAAGGAAATCATTGAAGGAGATGCCAGATTTACAGTTCGTGATATTGCACGAAAGGTAGGCATATCACTATCAACGGTTCACCTTATTTTGAAGAAGCATTTGAAAGTCAGAAAGATTTCTGCTAGATGGTTGCCACATCTGTTGACTGACGAGCAAAAGAGGCAACGGGTTAAAGTGGCCAAAAAGCTGCTTCAAATGTTTCCAAAATATGACAAAAAGCAGTTTGCCAATGTCGTCACAGGTGATGAAACCTGGGTCCATTATTTTGAGCCCGTCAGAAAGGTTAGCAATAGGATCTGGGCCACTAAACACAGCAAACGCCCAATAATTGCCAAACGTTCTTTGAGTACAAAGAAGGTTTTGTATGCAATCTTCTTCTCTGATGAAGGAGTCACAATAAAAGTGCCAGTGAAAAAGGGAAAAAGCATCACCGGAAAGTACTACAAAGACGTAGTACTGAAGAAACTGAAAAAGTATTATCAGAAACGAAGCCCTGCCACTGGTTTTAAACATGTCTGTCTTCTACATGACAATGCCCCAGCTCATACCTCCGCAATAGTTACGGCGTTTTTGAAGAAAGAAAAAGTAACTGTTTTGCCTCACCCCCCGTATTCCCCAGACCTTGCCCCATGTGATTTCTTTTTGTTTCCGAAATTGAAAGCATTCCTTGCTGGGCGGAAATACCAGTCCTGACAGGCCCTTGGATCTGCCATTCATCAGTACCTTATTACTGTGCCCAAATCAACATTACCATGACGCCTTCAAAAAGTGGATACATCGGCTGAAACTTTGCATTTCTAGCCAAGGGGAGTACTTCGAGGGCATGAAATGAGTACTTTTGGGCTAACTTGAAATTTGAAGTCTCCAGATAGAAATAAGCAATTCATTTTGAACATCCCTTGTATGTGGGAAAAATCACTAATTTACCATATTAACCTGAAATATTCCACCAGTTATGTTGCATCAGGTGAGCACTTTATTTACATCTCACCAGGTGCTGTATCAGAGCACTTGTAAAGGAGGATTATTTCATGATAATTCTGGGTAAAATCTTATTCAGTTCTCCATAAAACCATATGTTGTGGGTACTCATTAAAAGCTCCTCAGCGAGGTGCTTCTAATGAGTACCCACAACATATGTTTTCACAGAGAAATAAGAAAAATTCACCCCAAATACTCCTCTTTAACCAGTCCCCCGTGTATTTACCCAAAGTATTTGGACAGACAGACCTTAGCAAATGTGTAGACTGCCACTGTACTTGCCGTAGGTGGGGAAGTCGGGCATGTTACTATTTCTGCACTGTCATTTACATTTTCTCTCATTCTTCTCTGTTTCTTCCCATCAACTTCAACTTCTGTCCCTTTTTTTCCCCTGTTTGGGAGATAATGCAGAATGATCCAAAAGAGTTGATGTGTTGTAAAACAAAAACTCAAAGAAATAATTGAATATAAAAACAATGAGGGTGGCAGGGTCGTGGAAACATTGTTTAACCAAATTGGTGATTAAACTGACCCATTTTGACAGTGATACACAATATCATTTGCTCACATTTAGGCATAGGCCTAGATAAGAGTGGGTATCAGGTTAATATTTTTCTTATTTCCCCATAAAAACATATGTTGTGGATACTCATTAGAAGCGCCTCGGCGAGGCGCTTCTAATGAGTACCACAACATATGTTTACGTGGAGAAATAAGAAAAATATCAACACTTCTGGATTGAAAAAAGCACCTTAACTAGAGCTATGATTTAGGTCACCCACTCAGGTCATTGTAATCTAGCTACATGTATACTTGCAACAGGCAATACTTTGTACTAGGCAATACTTTGTACTGTCAGGTCATAGCTTACATGTACTTCTTGTGGGAAACCTTGCCTCTATTGCACACAAGTGTGTGCCATATCAGTTGATCAAATCAATTCCCCCTGGGAACTTGACAAATTGTTAGGCAGCTCACTGCCCAATGCAACAATGTACGTATGTCTTGTTAATATAGAACTCCAGACCCCGAGGTTATAAAACTTTTTTCATGCTCAACTCAACTGAGCATGACATTTGTCCTGCTAATAAATCCCAAATTACTAACAAATTCTAATTCTTTCTTGTTAAACATAGCTGAGCATGAAAATTTCTCTGCTAATAAATATGAAAATGCCAACTATTGTTGGCATTTTCATATTTATTAGCAGAGAAAATTTCATGCTCAGCTGTGTTGAGCATGAAAAAAAACAGTACATGTAATCTGATTAGGTGTGTGTTTTTGTGTGTGTTTTTTTTTTTTTTTTTTTTTTTTTTTTGTCATTCTAAAAGAATTTTCTTTTTTTTTTCCATGAAATTTTATGTTGTGGTAGTCATTTGAAACACCTTGGTGATGTACTTCTAATGAGTGCTGACAACATGTTTTCTTGAAAAAATAAGAAAAAAACACTTATCTAACTACTCTTATATAGAGCTATGCTAATATGATTTGAAATTTTCAGTGTTGTCCGACACACAGACATATGTATCAATAATGAAGGAGCCACAGACAAGTTCAGAATACAAGTAACAGAGCATGGTCAAAGGAAAGTACTTGGTAAGTTTATTAACTCTTAGTGCTATGGCAAATTCAGCAGGTGACAAATTAATTATACATTGTATTATTCTTATTTTTCCCAGAAAATTTGACATTTCATGCAAATTGCAAATTCAGAAGATGACAAATTGATATTTTCTTATTTTTTTCTCAGAAAATAGAGGAGTTGACATATCATGCACATTATCTGTTTTTCTTATTTTTCTCAGAAAATAGGATTTGACATTTCATGCAAATTGTCTCTAAGGAGACAATTTGCATAACATCAGATCCAATTTTCTGAGAAAAATCAGAAAAATATCATCAGTTTGTCATCTGTTGAAATTTTTACCCAGCATGCTAAGCATTAAGCACTACAGATAAGAGGTATATCCCTATAAATATTTTTCATATTTCTCACTGAACATTTCTGTTGTGGGCACAAATCAGAATTTTGTTTAAACTAATTTTATCTTGGTGGTGGTCATTTTCTGATGAATACATGTATCCATGTAGATTCACAGAGAGAGCCTAATACATGTATCATGACATCTTGAAACCCACCTTATTATTTAGTCATTCAGAAAATATATAAAAATAAACATTGTTTGTCATCATTTCTGTGCCATTTGTAAATGAAGAAGCATGGAATTCCCTGTACTTTTCAGAATTTTGACAGTTATGTTCTCATTATATTTAATGAGAGCAGTAGTTTTTTTTCAGTTATCTCCCTTGATAGGTAAAGTACAAGATAGACCAAATATTAACTCGGTCCTTGTAATTGAATTCTTCTGTTTTGATCAATATAGATCCTTAGTAGAATTTAACTGGTTTTTAACTTAAAAAAATTCCATATCCATGTAAAAGATTTATCAATACTTTTTATTTTATTTCACAGAAAAAATCTTTTTGGTATTTTTGAAGCTTTTTCTTTATATGGCCCTTTTAAAGTTAGATTTCCCAAGGAAAAGACAGCTATCCTTAATAGAAATGCCAGTGATCAAATCAGAGGAATCCAATTAATTGGACCTTGTTGTTTACAGAAAGTATTCAGGATTTTTGAGTTAACTGACTACTTTTTCCCCATTACTTTGGAATCTAAATTTGGCATAAATACTAATAAATACTCATTTCACGGTTTTCCTATGCAACTACACTGCTGCATTAACTTTTTATTGGGCGAAATACAGTACATATGGTAAATGTCCTAAAATTTTGAACACTTTATTTTTTATTTTTATTTTTTTTGCCTTTAATGTTTTGCTTTTCTATGCAGTTTCTTAAAATGCTTAGTATAATGGCAAACAGTGTAGACCCTGATTAGACTGCTCCTCTGGATCTGCACTGTATACATTTGTCATTATGTCAGAAACTTTGGTGTTCAAAATTTTAGGGCATTTACCGGAATAGCTTTAGATAAGAAGAGAATCCAGACACATAGATATGTACATATATTTCTAAATTCTCCACAAAAAACATGTCTGTGAGACAATTCCAATGAGTCCACACAACATACATTTTTATGGAGAAGAAAGAAAAATATCAATGTTTTTGCTATGCTGGACAGAATCTTGTTTGGATATTTGTTGATACTGTGAGGAAAAAAGTGTTGTTTTTTTGTTTGTTTTTTGTTTTTTTTCTTATAACTGGCTAAGCTGGCATGTACTCAATTGGAGCCCGGTAAATTATTGCAGGAAAGAAGGATGTAAGTGCAATACTTCTACCAACCAAAGGAAGGGAGGGTACTCCACCAAGAGAGGATAAATTCCTTTCCTTGCCACAACAACATCCCGGTGTACAAGAAGCTTCCAGTAGTCGTAGTTTACCAGGGCCACCTCAAGGTAACAATGATTTCTTATGAATGGATACACCTGAAATATTTTGCCACTTTTTTTGCAATGGGAGACAACTTCTGCAGAGGGAAAGGTGCCTCCATAGCAGGGTTGTGGAATTACCAAATTTTGTTTTTTGTCCATGGACAGGTAAATGGTCAAAATCCACCTGTCCAGCAAAGATTTACTTGCCCATATATTGACATTTTTCTTATTCCTCAAAACCCCCCAAAAAAATGTGTTGTGGATACTCATTTGAAGTGCCTCACTGAGGCACTTCTAATGAGTACCCACAACATGTTTCCTTCGAGAAATAAGAAAAATATATATATCTCATAGTCTGGATACTCCTCTTAGCTAGATCTATGAAGTCCTTGTCCTAGGACAAGTAAATTGAAATTTCTTACTTGTCCACAGGGAAATAGGACAAGTTGGACAAGCTGGGCATGGTATTTCCACAGGCCTGCTCTTTAGTATTAGGAACCTTTCAGAAATGGAGACTTCTCTCAAAGGAAAGAATTGCTTTTAGAGGGAGTCAAATATTTTCGTGTCAGAGGTGTATCATCTTTGTGGACAGGAAGGGTATTTGACAAATAACTCCTTGACAGATTTCAGTATAATTTGGCAGAAATGTACCTTTGCTGATCCTCCACTAAGAATGTTCAAGACATTATGATTTGTCAAAAAACATGGCTGCCAGGGGAGCTGGGCTTATTTTCTCTATATATCTATATAGAAAACTTTAAAAATCTTCAAAAGATTTGAATGTAACTTGGCAGAAATGTTCCCTTTGTGACTTTCTACCAAGATTGTTCAAGTCATCATGATTTGTCAAAAAACATGGCTGCTAGGGGGCAAGACTTCTTTTTCCCAATATATCTATATACATGTAGAAAATTTTAAAAATCTTCTTGTCAGAAACCACTGGACAGATTTTTCAGAATAACTTGGCTGTAGTGTTCCCTTCGTGACCCTCTACCAAGATTGTCCAAGCCTTCATGGTTTGTCCAAAAACATGGCCGTTCGGGGGTGGGGCTTATTTTCCCTATATATCTATAAAGAAAACTTTATAACTCTTCTTGTCAGAAACCACTGCACAGATTTGAATATAACTTAGCAGAAATGTTCCCTTGGTGATCCTCTACCAGGATTGTTCAAGCTATCATGTTTCATTAAAACCATGGCCGCTAGGGGGCGGAGCTTATTTTCCCTATTGATCTATATAGAAACTTTAGAAATCTGTTTGTCAGAAACCACTGAACTGATTTCAATATAATTTGGTAAGAATGTTTCTTTAGTGACCCTCTACCAAAATTGTTCAAGCTATAGTGATACTTCAAAAAACATGGCCTCCATGAGGAGGAGCTTATTTTCCCTATAAATAAAAATTTGGAAGATCATATTAAAAAAAATGAGGCTCTGCTTCTCCATTTTATAGGACCATCATGTCTTTCTTGAACATAAAATTTATACAAAAGTCTTAAAGCAGTGAACTTGGGTGAAACTTAATAGTAAGTATGCAAATCTGTTTGCTCAGGTGAGCCATATAGGACCATCATGGTCCTCTTGTTTTTTCAGAAAGTAGGGCTTGACATTTAACATGATTTACATGAAATAATTGGGTACTTAGTTGGTGATTGTCTCCTTATGTGATGCTTTGCAAAAAATGTTACTGGTAAAAAATAAAAGGAAATATTCCAAATGTCATTTAATTTACAAAGCATGAACTTCATATTTAGCCAGAGGACTTTTTAAGGAGGAGTATTTGATGATAATTCTAGGATAATTTTCTCTAGTTCTCCATTTCAACATATATTGTCGGTACTCATTAGAAGCTCATCGGCTTCTAGATAAGGCTCTTTTCAACAAACGTCATTTTTTTTTTTGCATAGATTCCTATAGGCAAAACTTTAAAAAACTTTTGTCTGAAACTAGAAGGCCCAGGCCTTTGATATTTGATATGTAGCTGTATATTGTGCACCTGTACCGAGATTGTTCAAATTATAGCCCTGGGATAAAAAATGCCACACCCCACCCACAGAGGTCACTTGTTTTACATAGACTCCTTAGGGAAAACCTTTAAAAATTATCTCTGAAGCTAAAAGGCCCAGGCCTTTGATTTTGCACCATTATTTACAAGGGCGACAACTTTTGTGACTTCCTGTTTGCTTTCTTGCACACCAAGCCCCTTCTGAAAAGTAGTCTACCATTGTTTTCAAAGGAGACAATTTTTTTATGACTTCCTGTTTGCCTTTTTGCACTCCAAGTCCCTTCTAAAAAGAAGTCTACTCTTTTAGAATGGACCCTTTTTCAGAAGGGAGGCAAAGACTGTTTTGACAGAGTTGACCCTCTGGAAAGTGTGTCCACTCTCCATAAGGAGACTGTTCAGAGGATAATTTTATTATTTTATTATTTTTCAGTGAGTGTCCACTAGGTATATTTTGGCTCAGAATACAAAAAAATATCATCCTACATGGTGCCATGAACATATGGACCACATCAAGTGAAAAGTGCCTTCAAACTTGCACTAAATACACAGACACATCATCCTGCACATGTACAAAGTATCATGCAGGGCCCAATTGTTCAAAGCATCGTTAGCTTAACGAGCTCATTAGTGGTCAAAATGTTAACTGTTCTAGTAAGTACAATATCTAAATTATAGGTATTTTGCTGAAAAAATGTGAGTAGCTTTTGCAAATGCAAAAGCTACTCACATTTTTTCAGTAAAAATATCAGCATATATGCCATATTTAATGATCAAAGTTTTAACAATACGTTAACTTACAACATCGTTAGTTTTGAACAACTGGGCCCAGGCCGTTGCTCTCCATTCATACATTCTGTGGTATCCAATGATTCTGTTAGCATACAGTGAAGGCCTAGATCAGACTGCGCAGATGCACAGGCTAAGCTGGGCCTTTGCTGTCTATATGCCCGAAGACACGTTTTCGCATGCTGCAGCCCATATAGAACTCGATGGAAAATAAGTATTCGGGAGCCACAGTGTGATACTGTCATATCCATAAGAGCAAGGTAATGAATAGCTTCATACTGGAGCTCTAGTATAAGATAAATTACCACCCAAAATTCCATAGCTATAGATAAGATAAGAAGAAGAATTATGAAAATCATTTTTAGCTTACCTGTATGAAAATACAGACATAGCAGACACCATGGTGTAAAGACTATATCTCCTGAACCTTTGGATGGAAGTAATTCATACTTGCCCTGATGTAAGCTTCTGGTCTGAAACTCTATGCTTTTCCATCCCGACCCACATCAGTGATCTTGAGGTCAAGGTCATGGACTTTGAAAAAAAAATTGTGTTTACAGTTTTGGTCAAAGTTTTTAGAGGCAAAGCATGATTCAGGTGAGCTAGGCTGTCCTGCGACAGCTCTTATTTGTCATTAAAAGCATGGTTCTGATTAGAAGTGCATCAACCAGGTACGTTTAACCCATTGTAGTCGAAGACCCATAAAAGGGTAACTGGCAAACAGTGTAAACCCAGATTATACGCCGCAGAATGTGGCATCTGATCTGGGTCTCTGTTGTTTGCAAATAGCTTATCCATTTTTCTCTAGAAATATGTAAATCTCATAACTGGTCGTACCTAAAATTGACATTGGACTCTTCCAATTTATGGTGTGGGAGAGTCTTTTCAGTCTACAATGGGTTAATGAGTACCCACAAAATATGTTTTTATGGAGGAATCAGAAAAATATCCATACTTTCTCTCTGAAATAAAAAGTCTTACTGTATCTGGAGGTATGAAATTGTCGCTTTGGCTGGAAATATCCCAGTGAGCTTGCTTACTGAGAGGCTTGAGTGCTTATTATTTTCCTTTATAGCTGGAAGGAGTACAGGTGGGCCCGGATTTGTTGTGATATTTACTGCTTTTGCATGTATTGCTGCCCTGATGATGCCGCTACATGGTGATGCTGGTTCCAGTCTCCCGGACTATCTTCACCTGACAGTCAATCAGAAGCTTATAGCAGCTTATGTTTTAGGTAGGTATAAAGGAACTTGATACTCTTGGTAGATTTTCCGCCAGTTTTTACGAGGGAGACAGCTTTTGTGACTTCCTGTTTGCTTTTCTATACCAATCCCCTTCTGAAAAGGGGTCAACTCTAAAAGGAAAGAATTTGCTCCCAAGGGGAGCAAATTCTTTCCTTTAAGAGTAGACCCTTTTCAGAAGGGAGACAAACTATTTGGAAAGAGTGGCCTCCCTTAAAAGTGGGAAGGGATACACCTTCAGAGGCAACTCTGTCAGAATTGTTTTAACTGCCTTCTGAAAAGGGGTCTACTCTTAAAGGAAAGAAATGTCTCTTATTCTTTCATTTTAGAGTAGATCCCTTTTTCAAAAGGGTCTCAATGTACAGGAAAGCAAACAGGAAGTCACAAAATGATGTCTCACTTGTAACAGCTGATGGAAAATATCTACCCAATATACCCAGTTCCCCTAGAACTTTTCTTTGCAAGATTAATCCTTTTCTATTTTTGTTCCCCACCTTTTCGAAGAATAGCGAGGAAACATGGTATTTTGCTTTCCATGGCTTTTGATGTATGGTGCATAGATCTACACCTTCTGACAGTATGTACCTTGTGTCTGTAACTCTTCCTACAGTTTTATGCTGGTCTTTTTGAAACTGTACAGATGTTTTTGTCATGGTCTGAAGACTGGATTTAATCCTCAAATTAATTTCTATCCCTCTTTCTGCATTTTGAACTTAGTCCTTTTTTTTCAGGCTTAGATAATATTAAAGTGTATAGATAGTGGCCCACACAACAGCTGTAACTGATCAGAAAAAAAAAATCAATAAAGGTCGCCGGTAAACATTTCCACAGGTAGACTGGCTACAATATCCCCAGTATTGGATTATCATAACGGTAAACCTTGAAATGGTAGGTCGGGGAAAACTCAACATAGGAATTTTTTCTTGGTGGGAGGTTCAGCTTCTTTAGCAGGAGGTGGTAAAGAGAGGTGAAAAATCAGGAGTTTTATGCCACATCGTAAAAGATCACATGTATGATAGTGGGTACCTTGTTTTTTGTTTGTTTTTGTTTTGTTTTGTTTTTTTGACTTTGTCCCTTTTTTGAGGATTTTCACTGAATTTTGCTTGTTTTTTTCTTGAAGATGTATATTTTTTTTTCTTGAAAACATTCGTTAGCTTTACATTAAAAAATGTCTCCAGTGGATCCCAAAAGTGTAATTGACAAACAATGCTGCAGACCCAGATCAGAGGCTACAGAATGTGGCATCTATTCAAAGTCTGCACTGTTTGAAAATAGTTTATCCATTTTTCTCTAGAAATATCTACATCACATAACCTGACACGCATAGAATTGAAATTCAACTCTTCCACTAAATAATGTGTGTGAGTTTATTCAGTGTAAAATGGGTTAAAAGTAGATCCAGATTAAATGGCCCATAACGAGCTGCTTCATTAGGAGTTACACCATTGTCAAACACCTGTTTTTGAAAGAATTAACGTCCAAATTCAGAGAAGGGTCACTTTCATAGAGTTATGCAAAGCCCAAGATAAGACACGTTTTCCAACCAAAAAGAATTGATATACAGAACAAAGTCAATAATTATGCGACACAATGTATACAAGCTGTACCTGTATGAATGAATTTTTGTTTACGTTACTTTTCATAAATAAATTATATATATATAATGTTTTGTTAAATAATATATTTAAAGGCAGAAGACAAAGAATAAAATTATTTCTACCTTAAATTGGAATAAATATCACTCCCCCTTTACATTATGTATCAAATATAGAAATACTCCTTAGTAATATCCATTATATAAAACTAAAAATGCTAAGTACTGGTTATGTTTGCCACTGCTGTCGTGATTTTTATTAAAAGATGCATTAATAGTGATACAAGGCAATAATGTCAGCTTGTGGTACTGCAAAATTGTACATTAACATAATGTGTAAAATTTATGCTTGCCATGTTGAGTAGAAAATTGTTATTTATGTTACTGATACACAATATTTTATTCAATGGAAATAATTAGTTTTGAATGCATGTTTATACTTATAATGTGCAGCACAGTTCTACTTCATAAACAGTGGTTCTCCTAATAAAGATAGTTTTAATTCCTTAACACAGCTAAGACCCAGCCTGTAAAGGAGAAATACCTCAGGTTCAGCTCTGCTACACCTGAGTAGTTATAAGGTATGTGTGTTTACACAGGTAATGATATTCCAAACACTTTATCGTCCTGAATGCATGTTCATACTTATAACGTGCAGTATTCAATTCTACTTTGTTTCTCCAAATAAAGATAAATTTAAGTCCTTAACACCGCTTAGACCCAGTCTGTAAAGGAGAAATACCTCAGGTTCCGCTTCGCTATGCCTTAGTAGATATATGGTATGTGTGTTTACACAATGATTGATAGTCAAACAAAATTTTAAATGTTCAAATACTACATTTTATGTGATGGAAATTACAACAGAACTTTGGTAAAATATATTTATATATAATCAATGTAATAAAATAAATGTATTGTTATAAGTTATGAATTTATTTTGTTATACTATGATTATGTCTCCTTCGTCGACGACGGACATACACAATTCTGCACACGGGTGGGAAACCAGCCCAGACATGCCAACGTACGTCTCAGAGCATCCTTTAAACACTTTAAACATCTTCTTGTCAGAAACCACTGGACCAATTTCAATATAACTTGGCAGAAATGTTTCCTTGGTGACCCTCTACCAAGATTGTTCAAGCCGTCATGATTTGTCAAAAACTTGGCAGCTAGGGGGCGGGGCTTATTTACCCTATATATCTCTATAGAAAACTTGAAAAAATCTTCTTGTCAGAAACCACTGGATCAATTTCAATATTACTTGGCAGAAATGTTTCATTGGTGACCCTTTACCAAGATTGTTCAAGTCGTTATGATAAAATTTATACAAAAATCTTAGAGCAGTGAACTTGGCTGAAGCTTCAACGGTAAGTGTGCAAATCTATTTGCTCAGGTGAGCGATATAGGACCATCATGGTCCTCTTTTTCAAAATTTCATTTTCTTTCAATGTCTTGAGAGCAAAGAATGGATTTTGATTAGATTTTATATACACATTGATATTGACTAGATCTAGGGTTGGAATTGAAATTGGGCCAATTTTGTTATGGCGCTCAATTGACATCAGAATTGAAGATCTGTACATCCACATTGATCTAAGCAGGATTTTTGTTGTATATTAACCTTTGGTGTATGTAACTATTTTATTAGTTGGTGTATTTATTGTATATTAACTATTACCACTCTGCTGGCAAATTCAGCAGATGACAAGTTGATAGTTTTCTCATTTTTCCCAGAAAACAGGATTTGACATTTCATGCAAATTGTCTCCTTAGGAGACAATTTGCATGAAATGTCAAATCCTGTTTTCTGGGAAAAATGAGAAAAATATTTCAATATGTCGTCTGCTGAAAATTTTACCCATAGTGCTATGCATTAAGCATTAAAGAAAACAAGTCTTGTTAGACTTAATAAAACAGAGTTTCTGATTTTCATTTCCTAGTGTGTTCTTTGTTTCCAAAGTCAACCTTTTAGATTTTTATTGTAATTTCATAACATTCATCTGCTACGCAGCCTTATTTTCTATGAAGAAAAAAGAAAAGAGAGAATGTCTTCTTCTACAATTTTTCATGCCTTTTAAGGGTTGATATTGTCTTCAGAATGATTATGCAAGCGGACAGTGAAGAACTAGATCAGACTATGCATATGTGCAGACTGATCTGGACATTCACTATCCGCAAATGCTGAAGACACCTACATGCATTTTGTTTTGCTTGGAGTGAAATGCAAACAGTGCAGACCCAGGTCAGACTGCTCCTTCAGGAGCAGTCTGATCAGGGTCTACGTTGTTTGCCTCTACTTAGTATTTTAAAAGACAAATGCATAAATAGCAAAATTTACGTTAAAAAAAGTGTGGAGTTAAGTGTTTGAAATTTTAGGACATTTACCTTATATTTTTCTTCTTTTTTTTTTCTTCAGGTCTTGTAACTATGTTGATTCTTCATATATGATGCTGGTTCCCTGCATAGGTGTACAGACTACTGTTGTGATAAGCTTCAGGTTTGGAAACCAGTGATATGTTTAGTCATGACCTTCTTGTCTTCTGTGACTGTGACCTCAGACCACTCAGACTGAGAAACAGACTTTCATATAAACATGACTCCACTTTATGTTTACTCTTAAAGTGCCAATTAAATCTGCAGCAGATGACATTTTGAATTCTATTTTATATTTCAGAGAAAATAAGTATCAGCACAACACACGAAAATGGCTCTTATGCAATTTGCGGACAATGCTGATCTGGGCCTTCATCACAGAAACATCCCTATATAATGTTGACCCCCTTAAATCCCACTTTTATATAGTAAAACTGGGGTTTACACAGGTATACATTATTTTTCTTATTTCTGCTCAGAAACCTAGATTGTGGGTACTGGTTAGAACCACCTCACTGAGGCAGTTCTAATGAGTACCCACAAACTATGTTTTGAGCAGAAACATGAAAAACATCAGAATTTTTATCTGAAAATTTTCATGTGTGGTGGTAAAATTTTCAGTATATTTGAAT
Organism: Anodontia alba; assembly: GCA_964016985.1. NCBI lineage: Eukaryota > Metazoa > Mollusca > Bivalvia > Lucinida > Lucinidae > Anodontia > Anodontia alba. The sequence goes on along the minus strand of OZ024832.1, from coordinate 20,872,658 downwards.
AGATAAGTTTTCGTAATGTGTTGTCCGCTTACAGTATCAATAGATACTGTAGTATATGTGGCCAAACAGAGAATGTCCAGATCAGACTGCTGGAATGCATGAGGTCATCTGGACTTCCACTGTTCACATATGGTATAAGGGCATTTCCCCACATTGCACATCGATTGTGAATTATCTGCCATGCCAAGACTTACTTTCTTTTTATGAAATAGAATCTCTGCTACAAATTTTGCTTGGGACTTTAAGGGTTAATCATGTAACTTTATTTTATTTATTTTTGAAATTGTGCTGATTAAGGCCCAGTAGTTCAAAGCTTCATTAGCTTAATAGCCAGAAATGGTGTAGCCCAGCTGTTTACGTCATTGTCAGTTTAAAGCCAGAAATTGTGTAGATCAGGACCCAGTTATTCAAGGCATCCTCAGCTTAACAGTCATTAAATTAACATAATGTTAAAAATTAAAGTACAAAATTTAAATACATGTAATACATAGAGGATATTCAAATTTTTGGAGTGAATATTTCATCGAGTGAAGTGGAAAAATGTATATTTCATGAGTGTCGAAAGCAGGAATGAAATATACATTTTTTCACTTCACAAGATGAAATAAAAGTCATATTCACGACAAACATTTGAATTTTCTTTTTATTATATACATCACTTTCGATAGAAGAGATGCAAATCATTCAAATCTTGACCATTAATGTAAATAAGAAAAAAAGTAGTTCCAGATCTTATATTTTTTACTGCTCAGAGGAGTGAAAATATAAGTTTTGTATTTTCACTAGTAAAAATATAACTTTTTTGAAATATGCACTTTATTTCATTAATAATTCTCTATATTTCATTACTTTGTATATAATAAAATGTTTTTTATACAAAAATTGTGTGTAGCTATCAGTGCAAAAGCTACTCACATTTTTCTCAACAATATCAGTGCATTTATTTTTTATATGTAAAAATCTTAAATGGAAATGTTAGCTTGAATAACATTATTAAATTAACTGCTTTGAACACCTGGGCCCAGGGCTTTGTATAAACAGACTATTCGGGTATTTTTGTTATTTTTACCTCCATGTGAATACATATTGACCCATAGCTCCAGATAAGGGCTCTTTTGTTTTCAACCAAAAAGTAATGATATTTTTTCTTATTTCTCAAGAAAACATATGTTGTAGTACTCATTAGAAGCAACTCAGAGAGGTGCTTCTAATGAGTACTCACAACATATGTAATTGTGGAGAAATAAGAAAAACATTATGTGGATAACCCCTCTCATCTAGAGCTATGTTTACTTACTGGATAACCCATAGCATGTTGGAAGAGCTTATGGATACGCTTTCAGGAGAGTTAACTCTGTCAAAATTGTTTTGCCTCCCTTCTGAAAAGAGATCTACTCTAAAAGGAAGGAATTTGCATTCTTTAGCAGGTAATTGTTTCCTGTTAGAGTTGACCCCTTTTCAGAAGGGATTAGGTATGCGGGAAAGGCAAATAGAAAGTCACAAGTTATCTCCTTTGTAAAAATGGCAGAAATCATGCAAACATCATGAAAACATACCTATATAATGCTGAGCCCCTTAAACCCCATTATATAGTTAAACTGGGGTTTACAGGGGTATATAGTATATTTCTTATTTCTGCTAAAAATCATAGATTGTGGGTACTTGTTAGAACTGCCTCACTGAGGCAGTTCTAATGAGTACCCACAACCTATATTTTGAGCAGAAATCTAAAAATATCAGAATTTTTTATCTGAAAATTTTCATTTTTTGGTGGTGAAATTTTCAGTATATTTGAATAGGCTTGTTTTCGTAATGTAGACCCCTTCAGTTATGGCATCCTAGTTTTTGTTATATATTTTTATTGAGAAAAAAACATTGTAGAATGTTATGGTAGGAATCCTATTACAGAGAGATTCCTAAAGAGCTTTATTATACCTCATTGATATTCATAAGCTGTATTAGGAATCTCATTTGTCGAGACCATATCACGTTTAGGGTAATATTCTTTCATGTTACCCTGTAATATTACCCTTGTAAGTAATATGACCCTGTGATGTCACTACAATAAGAGCATTTCCCGTGCAGGGTAATATTCTGTCAGGTTTCCCAGTATTATTACCCTCGCAGGTAATATTACCCTCTTGTGACATCATTGCTGTCCAGGCAGTTGCACTTGTAAGAATTCTGTAAAATAAAAAAAACTGTTGCCCTTGTATGAGGGTAATACCCTTGACAGTTAATGTTTTACCCTCAGTAACATTACCGAACTCATATGAACAAATCGTCATGCAACCTTTACACAAGGCCAATAGTTGTAAAATGTAATTGTTTGTTTTCAAGAAAATATATTTCTTGTTCTCTGAAAATCATGTATTGGGGGTACTTTTTTACTTTAAATAGCTGTAATGAGGCAGATCTAATCAGTACTCAAAATATACATTTTCATGGAGAAATAAGAAAATATTCTGACATTTCTTCTGTTGTATTGAAAACAACAACAAAACAACAACTATTGGTATTTTACAATATATCATAGCTGTAGGTAAACTACTTGCAAACAGTGCAGACCCAGATCAGATACCGCCAAATGTGGCGGCATCTGATCTGGATCTTCAGTTAGCAAAATTTCTCTAGGAATATCCAAATAAGATGTTTTTGTTTGTGACCGCTCCTATCTAGAGCTGTGTTATCCAGATAAGGCACCTTTTTATTCAACCGAAAAAATACTGATACATGTATTTTTATCAATTCCCCAGAAAAACTTATAGTGTGGTACTCATTAGAAGCTTCTTGGCAGACGCTTCTAATGAATACCCACAACATATGTTTTTGTGTAGAAATAAGAAAAATATGTGAATGCCCCCTCTTATCTGGAGCTATTTACTAAATAGAGCAATAGCAGTGTTAATATTAAAAAAAAAGAAAAGCTTATCAAGTGTCCTAAAACCCTACATCACAAAAACATACCTATATAATTTTGACCCCCTTGAACCCCACTTTTATATAGTAAAACTGGGGTTTACAGGGGTATACATTATTTTTCTTATTCCTGCTCCAAAACATAGATTGTGGGTAGTTGTTAGAACTGCCTCATTGAGGAGGTTCTAATGAGTACCCACAATCAATGTTTTGAGCAGAAATAGCAGAGTTATTCATGTCAGAAAATTTTCAGTTTTTGGAGATGAAATTTTCTTGTAGATCCTGATGGCATGTTATAGCTAGAATTACAGTTTTCACAGGTATTGTGTTTGTCTGCAAGGCTGGAAGGGTTAATTCATTTGTTTCCTCATTTTTTTTTTTTTTTTTTGCTTAATTTTGTTGTTGTTATTTTCATATGTGATTATTTATAACTTGTATAACCTGCTTGTACAGACGATGTGGGCTGTGTCATTCCAAAATGTGTCTACTGCCATATGTGTACAGTGATGGCCCAGATTAGACTGCGAGCACTGGCAGTCTGATCAGGGCCTTCCCCGACTGCTTACAGAAACAGTTGACTTTATAGAATGCATCAATGGAGAGTAAATGCCCTGATGGGACTGTGCGCTTGCGCAGGATGATAAGAATCTGCACATTATGCGCATGCTCGAAGCCGCATTTTTGCTTGACACGGCTCATGTAATAGTTAAAACTGTAAACATTAAAATTACAGATATACATGTTTGTATTAACTCTTACAATGCAATGGCAAATTCAGCAGACAACAAACTGATGGTATTTTCCTATTTTATCCTAGAAAATAGGATTTGACATTCATGCAAATTGTCTCCTTAGGAGACAATTTGCATGAAATGTCAAATCCTGTTTTCTAGGAAAAAATAAGAAATATATTTGAAAATGTTGTCTGCTGAATTTTTTACCCAGCTTGCAAAGTATTAATGGCATGAATTTACCATGTGAAAAGAGTTCATATTGCATATTCAGCCAACAGAGGAGCAGACCAGTGTGCAGCTTCATCACAGAGGTGACTTCAGTGAGTACCCAAAAGCATTGTGTATTCCGTCTCCTGCACTCTTTAGGCTAAATAGTGATTATTTTCATATTTGTCATGAAAGTAAGACATGGCATTTCATTCAGATCATCTTGAGAGAATTTAAATGAAATGGCAAGACTTAATTTCTGTGAAAAATAAGAAAAAGTACCTTTTCAGTGTTGTCCATTTTTATTTATATTCTGCAGATAAAAGTTCGAACTTTCAGTGTTGGAGCCTCTCTAATGTGCTTGTGTAAAGTTGGTCTCTGCTGCTTTGCAGTGGATGGTTAAATAAAAGAAAAAGTTTCTTAAATTGTTTGAGGTTTTTATATAACCCCATAAACAGAAATACTTCATTTATTCAAAATTCGGGCTAACCCCATATTTCACCACTTTATAGAGTACAATGTGGGAATCAGGCAGGGCTAGAAATTTGAAGTAGCTCATGTGATAATATATTTTGATGAAAAAATAACAAAATTATCCATTCGGTTATCACTTTACCAGACTAAGGATAGACACTTACAATACATAAATGAAGTAGCAAAACCCTTCTTAAATCAAAATTTGATAGTTAGTTTTAATGAGGGCTTATCTGCTCCTTCCCATGGGCTATATACATGTATAAAATTATGAAATCTTTAAACAGTTCCTTGGAAGAAGTTAGTAGGCACCAGGCACCAACCCAAATGGGTAAAATTAAAGCGGTGACAATCACCCAGCCTGAAACATCACCCACTATCATGCACTAAGATCTTAAAATCTTTAAATGATTTCACCTGTGGCCAGTTTTTACCAAATTTCATGTGGCACTTGCTTGATGTTGAAGTGAGATTGAGAGTTTGTTGAATTGGTCAGTGCTGCTTTCACCAAGATGACTACCTTGCCCATAGCTGGCCTCAGTGGCTCAGTTGGATGCACCATCCGACTGGAGACCAGGTCGCGGGTTCAACCCCTGCCAAGGTCGGCAACATTCTATCGTGGAGATTGATCGTGAAATATTTTCTACGGTCATTCTCTCCCTTCTGCTGATTCAAGAAGGGCAGTTGTCAGTTTCTGGCGAATGAATGTGCACAATACTGGTTAACCCCTTAGAGGACTAAGCCTGCCCAGTAAACGTGTGGTTAGGTAAACTGACTGCACTCAACATGACCCCATTGGGTTGACTGGCCCGTAAAACCTCAACACAAACAAACCTTGCCCATAAATAGTAAAACCACTTATAAATCTCCGGAACCAATAAAGCAGGTTTGTAGAATCAAATTTTATTACTTATCCATGGGCAAGTAAATGGTCAAAATCCACTTTTCCAAGCAAGATTTACCTGCCTGAAAATTGACATTTTTCTTATTTCTCGAAAAAAAAAAAAAGAAAAAAAGAAAACAACATTTTATCAGGATAAATCAGTAAAACTGGGTGTACAACAAGACCTGGCCAAGTCTGTTGTGTTTATAGGAACGTATAAATGCATACAGTACATTGCTGGTACCTCAGTGAAGAGAAATGAACACTGAATGCTTGGACCAAAGAGAGGGTGCTATAATCTTGCCAGCTGTTTTTATAGTATTTGCTCTAAATATATGGAGTCTAAACTCCTTACCATACTTGTCCTATAATTTGTAAAAGTCTGATCCACTACTGTTGATGTTTTTTAAATATTGCTGGATGAGTGGCAAACAGTGTAGACCCTGATCAGATGCCACATTCTGTGGCATCTGATCAGGGTCTATACTGTTTGCTCAGGCCTGTCTGTCCCAATACTTAGGGTTATTATTCAGGAATATTAATAAACAATGTATGCCATTCTCTTTATATGTTCAGACTCATACACATTTTAACCCTGGTCCTGCTGAACCTGGATATGCTCTGCTTTTGCAAACAGTGTAGATCCGGATCAGTTGGCTTCTGAAGAAGCCAACTGATCTTGATTTACACACACTGTTTGCCATTCAATATGTAAATTTTTATCAACAATCTGGACAAAGTAATCTGATTGGCTGGAAAATTTAAAGTGGGCAAATTTATTCAGCATGGCAAAGGTTAAGCTATAATCCTCTTTGGCTAAATCTGATGAAAATTAATTGTATTTTTATTATTTTCATAGAAAATAAGACTTATTGTTTCCTTTGAAGACAGCTTGAAGAGAATATTGTCTTTCCTTCCATGTGTATTTCTTGTATTAAATCTTGTCTGCTTTTAAGAAAGTCAGCTGGCTACAGTTTATCCTAATAACCCTAAATATTTGGACAGACAGGCCTGAGCAAATAGTGCAGACCTAGATCAGATGCAGCAGAATGCAGCATCTGATCAAGGTCTACCCTGTTTGCTACTCATCCAGCACTATTTTAAACACATCAATAGGTAGTAAAATAGACTTAATAGACATTAATTGTAAGACATTGTCATCAAAACTGGCATACAATTCCTCCCTAACATTAGCTTAAAGCAATGCAATATCATTTGGACCCCAGCAAGCGAAAGTGTGTCCTAGGGTCATGTGCAAACAGCAAAGGTCAAGATCAGACTGCATGGATGTGCAGTCTGATCAGGGCTTTCACTGTCCACTAACAGAATCATTTGATACTACAAAATGTATGAATGGAGAGCAAATGCCCAGATATCATTTGCACATGTGCAGGATGATCTGAGTCCGTACATTTTGCGCATCTTCGAAGGCACTTTTTTGTTTGATGCAGCCCATTTTAAGAACTTGCCCTATATTTCATGATCTAATTACTTCATTGTTTTTATGTCAAACGCAGTGTTTAACTCCATTTCTGAACCTAAAGACATGCAGTCATCAAATTTAGCATACCATCACAAAAACATTCCTATATAATTTTGACCCCCTTAAACCCCACTTTTATATAGTAAAACTGGGGTTTACAGGGGTAAACATTATTTTTCTTATTTCTGCTCAAAAACATAGATTGTGGGTACTGGTTAGAACCACCTCGCCGAGACGGTTCTAACGAGTACCCACAATCAATGTTTTGAGCAGAAATATGAAAAATATCAGAGTTTTTTACCTGAAAATTTTCGGTTTTTGGAGGTGAAATTTTCTATATATTTGAATAGGTGTGTTTTCATAATGCACTATATCTCTAAAGTGGATGAAAAATACATTAACATGTTATGACTGTGACCTATATTTCACAGTCTAACCCACATTGTCATTTGCCTCCTCCCTTGTAATGATACTGACAGACCTTGGCATATGTGACTGATTTTTGTAGAATTCTTATTGTATTTATGTTCATTCTTCACTGTATATATTGTATTCGACCTAATTCAGCATACCCGCCCCCCACCCCTCCTCCACCTCCAAGTGTACAGTCAAGCAATTTTACAGTCTTCAGAGTACAGTCTGTGTACTTTTATCTACAGTGAACTCTTGTTATCTCAAACTTCAAGGAACCAGAATTTTCAGTTTGAGATAACAGGAGGTGAAATGTAAAGAGCATGGAGCAAAACTAACCCAACATTATCTAATATTTAGTTTGACTTAAGCAGTAGTTTGAGTTATAAGTGTTTTGAGATAATGAGAGTCAACGGTACTTCTGTATAAAAACATGTGTTGTTGGTACTCATTTTAATTGACTTGACAAGTCAAGTCAGTTACAATTACCCTCAACATACACTTTTATAAAGAAAATCAGAAAAAAATATTGCATAAGCACCATTAACCCATTTATGCCTAGCGTCCCATAAAAGGGACACTGGCAAATAGTGTAGACCCAGATCAGACACTTCAGAATGCAGCATCTGATCAGGGTCTACACTGTTTGCATTCAATGCATGAATTTCTTTAAAACATGGTAATACTACAAATAACCAGACATTCCTTCTATTGTAAACAGGTCCAAAGAGTTGTGGTAGAAGAGTTCATTTGGCATAAATGGGTTAGATACGCCCCTCATGAAATCCTTTGCCTGTCTTTCTTGTCATGCTGAATAAATTAAGATGCCGCACTGACTATTAATTGTCAGCCAATCAGAAGGTTTGATCCAGATTGTTGCTATTAATTTACATTCTGAATGGCCAACAGTGCAGATCCAGATCAGTTGGCTTCTGAAACCTAAGGGTACAGTGCGGTAACTAGGTTGAATATGGTTCAAGTGTTGTTTTCACGTGAGGCTCTTTCTTAGCGTGTTTATCTGATCTTGACTTTTAACTAACAAGAAAATGCGTTTTATTTTATTACTTGTTTGAAAAAAGAGCTGGTCATTTCATTGTAATTGTGATGCAAAAATAGGGCTTGACATTTCATTGTTATTGTGCAGAAAGAAAAATAGGGCTTAAAATGTCATTTTGATTGTGCAGAAAGGAAATAGGGCTTAACATTTCATTGTGACTGTGCAGAAAGATAAAGAGCTTGACATTTTCTTGAATCATAACCATATCTATTACCGTCTTTATTTTAAGTAATTGGACACATTAACTCCTTACCGTATTTATCCTATCTGCTGCAGGCTAGTTGAATAGTTCAGCAGATGACATTTTGAAATAGTTTTCTTATTTTTCTCAGAAAAAAGCCTATTTTAGGGGGTGAATTAAATAAACTATCATCAATTTGTTGTCTGCCCAGCTGATACTTTGGCTAGTGAATAATTAAGGTTGAAATGTGGTGAATGAGAGACAAGCAGTGTGGGCCTTAATCATTCTGTGGCATTTGATCTGGGTCTACGCTTATTTCTAAAGCCTGTCTCTTCAAATACTTAGCATAAATATGGCACTGTAAATATTTGAACACCATAATTCCTAGCCATTTATTCCCATTATGGTTCTGAATTGTGCTGATTGAAATGACAAACAGAATAGGTACTGATGACACTGTACAGTTTGCTCAGAGCCACGTCTGTCCAAATATTTAGAGTAAATAGGTGATGATCCAAACTTGAATGGAAAGGTCTGTTGGAAAAGAAAAATAGGAAAATACAAAGAAAAAAATCTGCCGTTTCACTTGTTTTTAATATTTAGACAGGGTAGATCCTGAATTAGAGTGTATTGTAATACCTAAGTAATATTCATAAGCTATATTAGAAATCTTATTGGTTGAGAGCATATCACATGCAGGGTAATATTCAGTCACCGTTACCCTATAATATTACCATGTCAGTAATATTACCCTCTGGCGTCACTTCGGTAAGCGTATTTCATGTGCAGGATAATATTCTTTCAGATTTCCCTGCATAAGTAATATTACCCTCCAATGGCGTCAATGATGTCAGTGCAAGTGCAGTTGTAAGAATATGGTATAACAATACAAGTGTCGCTTTTGTACGAGGATAATACGAGGATTAGTTCGCTTTCGGGTAACAGTTCCTGCCTTGGGTGAACAAATTGTCATATTGCCCATGCACAAGGACAATAACGACTTTAGGTGTACAAATATTTAGGGTAATTGAATGTGACCCACGCTATGATAAAAAGGAATCTTTTGGCTGTACGTGAACAGCAAAGATCTAGGTCAGCCAGCAGAGAATTATTGTAAAACCTTAAATATTGGGGACAGACAGGCCTGACCAGAGCAACATGTAGACCTAGGTCAGATGCCACAGAATGTGGCATTGGATCAGGTTCTACGCTATTTGCCCATCATCCAGTGATGTTTGGACACATCAACAGGCAGTAAAATGGTCTTGTTAAGATTTTAGGACAAGTGGCTCTTGATTGACATTGAATTTGAGTTTTTTTATAATTAATTGATGATTCATGATAAAATTTTATTTAGACGTTGATATCGAATTGAAATAGGTTTAGAAAAAAAAAAAAAAAAAAAAATGGCCAATATCGTTGCTTTTCGATGGAGATATCCCTGCAAACACACAACGTCGCATTAATGTCGTTACAACGTCGCTGCAACGTCTTGACGTTGCAGGGACGTTGTAACCACGTTGTATGTTTGCTGGGATGGTGCTTGATTGATATCAGAATTGTGTTTTTACTGAATATCTGTAGAAAAAGATACATACTTTTTGCCTACATTGGCGGGATATCAAGCGGTGTCTGCAATGCTTTTATTTGTTTTCTTTTTTTTGTGTGTTTTTTTTTTTATGTTTCTGAGACTGTTATGTCGTATGTGCTCTTGCTATGCGAATAATTATTATCCTGAACAAATCTATGAAGTACTCACTGTAAAATGGATGTAATTGCTTCAAGTAAGGTAATAAATGTGCCTATGATTTAGGAGATTATTTGGTCAGTGGTTTACAGTCTAGCCATAGTATACAAACGCCAAAATTTCCTTTAGGTAGTTGTCCACGTGACTATCATTGACCAACAAGGTAACTGTTATTTATAGTCGTGCTATTCTTGTTGCTGTTACATCAGATTTCCTTAAGGTAGTTGTCCACGTGATTATCATTGACCAACCAGGTAACCGTTATTTATAGTCGTGCTATTCTTGTCGCTGTAACGTCAGAGAACTGTTGATAGAGGGTGATCTGTATTGGGACATTGGCAAACCCCACTTTTATATAGTAAAACTGGGGTTTACAGGGGTATACATTATTTTTCTTATTTTTTCTCGAAAACATAGATCGAGGCGTTTCTAAAGAGTACCCACAATCTGTTTTCGAGAAAAAAAATAAGAAAAATATCAGAATGTTTTCTCTGAAAAATTTCCTTTTTTTGTAACATTTTCAATATATTCAATAGTTTTCGTAATGTATTTCATGCCCATGCTCAGTCTCATCTGGACCTTTGCTCTCCATTGATGCATATTACAATATCAAATGATTCTGGCAGCGGACAGCAAAGGTCCTGATCATACTGCACGGAATTGCATGCTAATCAGGGCCTTCGCTGTCCACATATGCCCGGAGACACGTTTTCGCATGGCACGGCCCGTATGTTTCAGTACAAAAATAACAACAGTATTTTCTGAGTACTCTTTTTCTGGAATGATGTGGCTCATAATATTTTATGGTGTTTGTGTATGTGTTTGTGTATTGTTTATAATTCTCCAAACGTGCAATACTTGGTGAATAAAGATAATCAACGTACATAGAGCTCTGTTTTGTTTGATCACATGAACTCTAATGCTCTTGAATATCAACACACAACTTCCTTTCAATTTTTATTTTTATAAGAAACGAGCCGTAGTGCCTATCGTTTTTTTTTTTTTTTTTTTTTTAAGTGAAGGTTTTGTTTTCTGTAATATGTCAATCCATTCAGCTCAGCTCCGGATATCTTGCCCGCATTTCCACGCATGGCAACTGAACTGTGGTCATAAAAAGCAGTGGTCATAAGAAGCACACAAAAACAAAGAAGAAGAATTTTGTAGAGCTCTTTATAAGCTTTATGTCAAGTCAAGTCAAAGTACTTTATTCTCTCAAAATCAAACATGACATCACAAGAAATGGAATATATAAAGTTGCAGATTAGACAATAATACGGATAATAACCGTTGCATAAGAACTAGCTAGGATACATTCTAAGATTTACTGCATTTCATGATTAGTACGGACTCTAGTACTCAATTTTTGCTAACCATAGCATCGGAAAAATATACAAATTATTTCGATATAGGAAGAAAGAGGGACATGTCTGTTTATAAAACAACTGTATAGCAGATATGCATACATTGCATTTCGCGAAAACTTGCACGTTTCTATGGAGGCCCACTTTGATACTTAACAAATTCTAAGTATACAAAACCTTGTATATTCAGGTTAAAATCAAAAAAAGAAAAAGAAAGAAAAAATGATCAAAACAGAAACCAAAATGTTTCTTTGTGTATGTACATATGCAAACATGACGTCATTAGTGACGCCCCGGTTGTTTTCCGCATTCAAGGGAGAGTACCCCGTTTTCCCGTCTGACATCAATTTTTAAATTTCGCATGCAAACTGCGTTTCTAATAAACCCTCTATCGTTTTCTATAGCATTTAATAGCTGGTACACGAAAATGGAATAACACACACACACACAAAAAAACAACAACAAATGTTGGATATTTCGTCCAATACGGCCACTACAATAAACATGAAAGAAAACGTTTGATTGCAAATTTTATAACATCATTTTGAATGACACATTTTAAATTTTACTAGACATCTTTTAGACGTTCAAGCTTATAATTTTTTAATAAAAATATTATTATATAACACTGTATTGTGCTTACGTAAGTCTTAACCACATCCAAATGAGTGAATTTTTATACTTAATTGTCCTGAAGTGAAAATATGATGATTTTCTTCGGTTTCAAAAACTTTTCAAAAAAAAATAAAAAAAATTGAATTTTTCGCCCACAGCGGACCTGTCGACATGTTTGGCTCAATTCAAATATATGCACATTTTTCATCCAAGTGAGTGAATTTTTATAATTTAGTTGTCCTGAAGTAAAAATATGATGATTTTCTTCAGTTTTGAAAACTTTTCAAAGAATCAAAATAATTGAAGTTTTTGCCCACCGCGGACCTGTCGACATTTTTGGCTCAGTTCACGCATTTGTGCACATTTTTCATTCAAATGGGTGGATTTTTAAATTTTAGTTGTCCTGAAGTGAAAATATGATGATTTTCTTCAGTTTCGAAAACTTTTAAAAAAAGTGAAAATATTGAAGTTTTCACCCACCGCGGACCTGTCAACATTTTTGGCTCAGTTCACACATGTGCAGTTTTCATCCAAATGAGTGAATTTTTATATTTTAGTTGTCCTGAAATGAAAATATGATGATTTTCTTCAGTTTCAAAAACTTTTCAAATGACAGCTGATCTACTTCCCAGCGAACACACAACGCCAAAAAGACATCGTTACGAAGTTGTGTGTTGGTATAATAAGCCACATACGAAAAAGCTGACCAGGCCCTTGTTTTCCGCTTAGAGAATCAATGGATACTGTAGTATATATCGACGAACAGAGAATGCCAAGATCAGACTGCACAGATGTGCATTATGGTCCCATTCAGCATTCTACAGAAATCTATACCGGGCCGTTATCGGCCCGTCAGGGTAGCTGACGGGCCGATAACCGCCCGCTATAGATTTATAAAGAATGCCATATGGGATCTGGACCTTCGCTTATGGCATCATTATTTGTTTTCGCACATTGCGTGTCATTATCATCACATTAGGAGCATTGTCCTGCGTTGCTTATCATATCTAGAACCGTGTCACAGTAAATACTGCCATAGCCTTTTCCAGCCTCATTTTAGCTTTCGCCCGACTGTGAAGAATTAATGAAATGAAGCAGAGCGCACAACCAGCAAGCATTGCACCGGCAGCTGCATATAACGATATTGTGTAGGTACCACTAATTTCTCGAAGGAACCCTGCAAAATATAGTATATTTTGTTAATGGCATATAGTCCGCGGAAGACGCATGAAAAAATAAATAGATAAATAAATAAATAAAGAAATAAAGAAAAAGCGCTTATAATATAGTGCTACCGGCACATGCAGAAAAAATAAAATTTCATTATGCTAATGATATAGGTCTCATGGCGCATGCTAAAAATACAGACTTAATCCTTATGGTGCATGCGGTAAATCAAGCCGATCATCATTAGACATAGAGACCGACTTCCCTGCTTAGCTCTTTTTGACAGTAACAATTGTAATATGGCACCCTTAACAATTGCTGTTATTTTAAACCATATAGAACTATAGTTTTGGTGATTTTCGTGTGTTCCGGAAAGAGTTATATGTTGCCTGTTTTGTTTCTAAATTTATAAAATCCTCAGATATACCACTTGAATTATTTATTTTGCGGATTATTTAATCCTGTCAGGGGCGGAATCGCAGGGGTTTCGTGGTGTGGGGGAGGGATTTGAGGGTCTCAGTCGAACCACCCTTAAAGTCAAAATTTCATTTTCATGGGGAATTTTGGATAAATTTGATATAATTTGGGATAACGTATTTACCCGAAATAGTCACGCCCCTTAATTTTTACCATATACTTCTGTTCAGCAAGTCCATTTTATTACCTATGAATGTGTATAAAATTGTTGGATGAGTGGCAAGCAGTGTAGAACCTGATCAGACGCCGCGTTCTGCGGCGTCTGATCTGGGTCTTCACTGTTTGCTTGGGCTTTTCTTTCCGAATATGAAGAGTAAGGAGGTAATTTAATCAGATAGAACCCCTCAGAAATCATCCTAGATCCAACCCTGCATTTCATGATAAAATGAAGGCGGATGATAGCGTATATAAATACCTAGCTGTCATTCTGCTTACTCGTAAATATATATGGGTCAGGCTGATAACAGTACGATATAGATTTAAGCAGAATGTTATCTGTAGCTTGGAATCTGGTTATGTTTTCTCTTGCGCGTATTCCTTCATAGCTTCAAAGGTACATGTATGCTTTAACATCTTGAACAAGATGACTGCATTGCACACAGCAAATTATTCCCAGCCCACATAAAAAATGTTTGAAACTTTAGATTTTACCAGCGCTGAAAAGCAACTACCACGACTTTCTGCTGGATTCTATATGTATGACGCCCTTGTTAGAATCGAATGGCGCCTGCCTTGTACAAATGAAATAAACCTACAGTAAATGTAACCAAATAAAATCAACGCTTAGCATGCTGAGTAAAACTTTCAGCAGACGATATTTTGAAATATATTTCTTGTTTTTTCCCAGAAAATATGCTTAACATTTCATGCAATTTGTCTCTACGTTTTTCTTGTTTTTCCAAGAAAATAGACTTTGGTATTTCATGCAAATTGACTGCCTAGGAGACAATTTGCATTTACACAGGGCACTTCGTGGATAGGTAAGGATCCGAAGCGTTTTCAGGGCAACCAAGACTTTGATCAACCTGCGCAGATGCGATCTGAGTTTTTGCTAGTCGCACATGCAATCTTGTAGAAAATGTTGTGGTGCCGCTCCTTTTAGAAAATTCTCATCAAATAGAAAAAGGTCAACTCATTGTCGACTGAATAGACTCTCCCACACTATACATTAGAAGATTCCAATTTCAATTTTAAGAACGCTCGGCTAGGAGATTTACATATTCCTAGAGAAAATGGCTAAACTATTTGCAAACAGCGGAGACCTGATCAGACGCCGCGTTCTGCGGCGTCTGATCTGGGTCTGCACTATTTGCCAATTACCCTTTTACGGGTCTCCCGACTAAAATGGGTTAATATCCTATCAGTAATGTAATGCTACATCAAGTAGTATAAGGTTAATATCCTATAAGTAATGTAATGCTACATCAAATAGTATAAGGTTAATATCCTATCAGTAATATAATGCTACATCAGGTAGTATAAGGATATCCTATCAGTAATGTAATGCTACATCAAGTAGTACATGGTTAATACCCTATCAGTAATGTAATGCTATATCAAGTAGTATAAGGCTGATATCCTATTAATAATATAATGCTACATCAAATAGTATAAGATAAATATCCTATCAACAATGTAATGCAACATCAAGTCGTGTAAGTTTAATATCCTATCAGTAATGTAATGCTACTTGATAGTATAAGGTTAATACCCTATCAGTAATGTAATGCTACTTGTTAGTATAAGCTTAATATCCTATCAGTAACGTAATGCTACTTGATAGTATAAGATTAACATCGAATCAGTAATGTAATGCTACCTCAAGTCGTATAAGGTTAATATCGTATCAGTAATGTAATGCTACATCAAGTAATATAAGGTTAATATCCTATCAGTAATATAATGCTATATCAAGTAGTATACGGTTAATATCCTATCAGTAATGTAATGCTACATCAAGTAGTATAAAGATAATAACCAACCAGTAATGTAATAGAGTTGGTTCTAAGAAGTACCCACAACATATGAATTTGGGGAGAAATGAGGAAAAATGTCAATATTTTGGTACAAAGTGGCTTACCTAGAGCTATGATTTAAAATGATACATTTTACATAGGTCATTTAACGTAATGTTTGTAATAATCAAAGGGCTGAATAGCCATGAAATGACAGATTCTATGAGAACTAATAAATTACAGAAAATCATTTCACCCTCCACTCTGCGTCGAAAACAAAACGAACTAAAGCGAAGAACAAAAGCACTGACTAGATTATGCGGATGTTGTCAACATTAATTAAGAGATACGATAAAAATCATTTCTTTTTTGATCCAGTTCAAGACAAATTTAAATTTTACAGGCCGTCAGGTGCCACATTTTATGATCGTATTAATACTATATGTTAATTTATTAAACCTTTCTTTGATACAAAAAGTCTATTTTTGAGGAAAAAACGTCAATAACTACGATAATACAGCATGCTCAACAAAACAGCGACATGGTGAGAAAACGTATCTTGTGTGATCAACGAAGAAGTCCGCAAGAAGGAACTTTGCAGACTAGTGATCCAAAAATGCGCTCAGTGAAGATTCTGACCAGACTGCGCAAATGCGCAGGCTGATCTGAATCTTCGCACGGCGCACATGTGCGAGGGTACGTTTTGTGACGTTACGGCTCAAATGTGTTCTTACCATTTCTAGTTATTTATTTACTTTTTTTTTTCACCTCATATTAGCCATCATCTTTTAAAATTATGTGTTGCATACTTGTATCCGAGTCCATATTTTGTTAAACAATCACTCCATATCAAGTATTTAAATAATGTCTCTCAATTTGCCATTATCATGTGTCTGTATATTGTTGTAATAAAACACTGTAGGGGGAGGACTGTAACTAATGTTGGTAGAACTTGTGGTCCGACCCCATCGCCACATGAAATGATGAAATAAAATATGTTTATACTAATACTTACCATTCACAGGTCCTATACAAGTGGTGGCTAAACCCGTGATTCCAAATATGATACCCAAACCGGTTGAAAATCGTTCAGCGCCAAGAACCTTTAATGTTACGACAGACACTGTCCCAACCATACCTCCTCTTGCAACACCGATAACAGCGCATGCAACCGCACTACCTGTAAACGTGTAAACTTAACACATAAATGTGTCGTAGTGTGAAAAAACGTACCTTCTGACATGTGCGCCGAACAAAGACTCTAATCAGCATGCGCATTCGCGCAGTCTGATTAGAGTCTTCGTTGCTCCTATGAACAAAAATGCATCATTGGCTATCCAAAATGCGCTCAGTGAAGATTCTGCTCAGACTACGGAAATACGCAGGCTGATGTGAAATTTTGCTGGGCGCACATGTGCGAAGGTACTTTTTCTGATAATGCGGTTCATATCCATACAAAATGCAAGAAATCGTCATGAAAATAAACGGTAAACCTTATCATTACGAAAACACGCCTGGTCAAATATATTGAAAATTTCACCATCAAAAACTGAATGTTTCAGATAAAAATTCTGATATTTTTCATATTTCCGCTCAAAACATAGATTGTGTGTACTCGTTAGAACCGCGGTTCTAAATAGGACCCACAATCTATGTTTTTGAGCACAAATAAGAAAACTAATGCATACCCCTGTAAACCCCAGTTTTACTATATGAAAGTGGTTTTAAGGGCGTCAAAATTATATAGGTATGTTTTCGTGATGATGGCGGATAGGTTCGAAAGAAAAGATCTTTACAAGTGTGAATTTATGACTTTGGTGTTATCTGCACAAATTTATATATCAAACATGGATGTAAATGAAGAGTAAATTGTTTATATAAAGTAGGCCGCCCTTTTAAATACATAGTGAAATGTTTTACATTTTTTCACTTCACGAGTCATATTCACGACAAACATTTGAGTTTTCTTTTTATTATATACATCGCTTTCGATAGAAGACATGCAAATCTTGCATTTGCAAGGGGACGTCTGACACGCAGTTTTGTCCCTTGGCGGTGGCATATAAGAACCGCATAACATTAGTTAGAATGTAAGGAACATGTTGGTATCATAATTATTTTGATTTGCCGAAACTTTTTGTTTTTTGTTTTCTCCAGCGTTTTACATGTTAAGCACCGAGCGTCGACGCCATGACGTTCATGTTTTGTTTGTTGACGTTAGTTATGACGTCTGAAACCCGCATTGGCGTGTAAACAATAAAATAAAAAGAAAATTTACTCTTTTTCAGTGAATACCATAAAAATTTTCATCTCGTATAATGAAAACATTCAAATTTTCACTCGTGCATAATGACCATTAATGTAAATAAGAAAAAAAGTAGTTCCAGATCTTATATTTTTCACTGCTCAGAGGAGTGAAAATATAAGTTTTATATTTTCACTAGTGAAAATATAACTTTTTCGAAATATGCATTTTATTTCATTAATAATTCTCTATATTTCATTACTTTGTATATAATAAATATCTGTATTTTGCATATAACCTGCACTGTTTACTATCAAGAGTTTTGTTTCTTCTTCAAACCTTGAAGATCTCTTTAACTTCATGAAAATGTCAAACTCATGTTACCCAGAAAATGTTAACTTCATGGCGTCCTATACAGCAATTTTGAAATCAAACTACATGTAGATTTATTTTTCCACGATAATTTACATCTGATTTTGATCAAACGCTCCCGTGTTCGATAAACTATACATATTTTTTTTAGAAATAAGACAAAAACTATCCCAAATACTCCTACTTAATCAAGCCCTAACATATGACAACATACATCATTTTACTTTTATTAGTATAGCTTTTCATAGGGAAGCTCTATACAATAGAAAATCAGGTATAAGAATAATGTACTATTTTTGCGAATCAACATGGTTATATTGTGATCGGATGTCGGAGAAAGGTGACCCTTCATTACCTATCTGTGATAAAGAAGGTACACTGGCACTTGATCTTGCTATTTACCAGCATGGCCAAGAAAGTAAATCATACGTACATGTGTATATACAAGGGGCACTGTACGCAGGAAAGCAAACAGGAAGAAACAAAAGTTGTCGCCCTTGTAGAAATATCGGAAAATCTACCAATACATCAATCTCCATAACACAGGCAGTAATGACAGTAAGTAATGAGTCAGTAAAGTTAAATTCTTGTTCACTCTCAATTTGAGAAATATTTGTTTCATTATTGTTATCGTAAAAAAGTTCGCGGAGTATTTATGCTTGCGATTTTCGGGGTTGATATTAAAACACGAAATTTAAACATGTGTTTTGATATAGGGCTATTAAAAGAAATGAGACAAAACGCAAACATTTATATGCTGGAATATTGGAATATGGAATATAACCTGTACGATTCCCACCCCCACCCCAATCCCTCCACCTCCCCCACCCCCACGAAAATAAATGCAATTACACACCCCACGAAAATAAAGGCAATTACAGTATAGCGTGTAAAAGTCATCAGTAAAGAGAGTGATGAGCAGTCGAATCATTGTATGTTTGATCACTCGATCAGCAGCATTCATACAATACCATTCAGTGTTTGTTTTTTTTTTTATCTTAAAGGCTCCATATTCTTCAAATATAGACATTTTTATCCAAAAAAAAAAAAAAAAAATAAAAAAAATAAAAAAAAAATAAATAAAATAATAATAATAATAATAAATTGATATATGTAATAATACGATCATAAAATGTGGCACCTGACAGCCTGTAAATTTTCAATTAGTATCTCGTTTTTGAATTGGATCAAAAATGAAATGATTTGTTTATCATATCTCTGAATTAATGTTGGCAACATTAATTCAGAGGTACGATAAAAAAAATCATTTCATTTCAAGATCGAGAGACTAACTGAAATTTTACAAGCTGTAAGGTGCCACATTTTCTGATTGTATTAATGCCATATATCAACTTGTTATACCTTTCTTGGATAATAAAATGTCTATTTTGAGGAATATGGAGTATTGAATGAGTCCCAAATCACCCTGCACATTCTATAGTTAAATCCTCAACGCTTTCTACAACATCAGGCCCCGAGCTACTAAAACTATTTTTCATGGTCGATTCAGCTGAGCATGAAATTTTCACTGCTGATAAATCTGATATTATTAACAATTGCAAATTCTTTTTTGTTAAATATGACTGAACATGAAAATTTCTCTGCTAATAAATATGAAAATACCAACTATTGTTGGCATTTTCATGTTTATTAGCACAGAAAATTTCATGCTCAGTTGAGTTGAGTGGGAAAAAAGTTTTATAACCTCGGGGACTGGTCATTCTGTAACCGGAGAGCAAAATCTCAGATCAGACTGCGCAGATACTATAGCTATTCGAGGAGTTTGGTTTCAGCAAGTGAAACGGAAACATTTCTGTTATTTTAACTTCATTACGAAAACACGCCTATTCAAATATACTGAAAATTTTACCACAAAAAATGAAAAATTTCAGATAAAAATTCTGATATTTTTCATATTTCTGCTCAAAACATAGATTGTGGGTACTCGTTAGAACCGCCTCGGCGAGGCGGTTCTAACGAGTACCCACAATCTATGTTTTTGAGCAGAAATATGAAAAATAATGTATACCCCTGTAAATCCCAGTTTCACTATATAAAAGTGGGGTTTAAGGGGGTCAAAATTATATAGGTATGTTTTCGTGATGTGATGTCAAGCATCCCTCAAAGTAGACTGGCAAACAATGTAGACTTAGATCAGTGGCTTATGATCAGCTACACGGACAGTCGGAGTATTGTAAATTCCTCTTTAAAGGGAAATGCATACCTTTTCAGCGGGGTGGGGATGGAGGAGGAGGTAATCCTGTTTTGTCCCCTTCTGAAAAAGGGTTTACTTTAAAAGATAATAATTCGGTCCCTTTGGGAGCAAACTGTTTCCTTGTAGAATAGACCCCTTTTTCAGAATGGACTTGGTGTGCGGGGAAAGCAAACGAGAAGTCACAATGCGCTCTTGTAGATAATTAAGGAAGATCTACCACGTGTATCAAGTCTCCTTAACGCTAAACACTGTCTGTAAAATTTTCAGCAGACGACATATCAAGTATTTTTTCATATTTTTTCTCAGAGAATTTGACAGTTCATGCAAATTGCATGAAATGTCGAAACCTGTTATCTGGGAAAAATAATAATAATAATAATAATAATAATAATATATATATATATATATATATATATATATATATATATATATATAGTTATTTTGTCGTCTGCTGGATAAGCCCAGAGAGTTGTTAAGGTTAAAGACACAATGCACTAAACACATTAATCTCCTTCTCAAGATGTAAAATTCCAGTAGCAAGATGCGTTTAAAGGGATGGATACTTACCCGCAAAGTTGTTAAAAAGAATCACCAAAAATATTCCACAACTCCCAAACAATGCCGCAATCACTGGCGTCATAACAGAACTGCATCCACATAACTTGTTCATCAGCCCAGGGAGCATTCGACTAGGAATGCTCGTGGCACTTGATATAATCACCGCGTTGATGCTCTGTTCTCGAGACAGACCATTAGAGGAGAGAATATCCATTGCTAATATATCAAACATATTCACACTTGAAAGGGTTAATCCAAGTCCGAGGAAAAGAAATGTGAATGGTTTATACGTTATTATTTTTGATACGTTTGCGCATAAACCTTTCTGAACTGTTGTTGGCTTACTAGCAGCTACTGGGCTAGTCGATTTTGTGGCTTCGGGTGTATCTGATGGTGATTTAATAGCCGCTGTTGTGCTAGTCGAGTGTTTGGCTTCGGGTGTATCTGATGTCCTTGGTTTTCTTCGTACCGTCCACAATATTGTAAGTGGAATTGTATTTGACGAAATTGCGCCAAGCAATAAAAAGGTTCCATTGAGACCAAAACTGTTTGCCAACCAGTTAAGAAAGTAAGGATAAAATAGACTACCGACTCCAGCCGCACAGGTTACCAGCGAAATACATATTAGCCTAGTCTGTCCTTCGAACAACTGACACAGAATTTGATTACTACTGATAAAAAGGAAAGAAAATCCGAGAGCTGAAAGAAAGAAGAAATAAAACGGAAAATGAACCGGGGCTAACAAGATGCCTAGCTCCAGATAAAACCTTTCTTGCAACTCAAAAGTACTATCAGATTTCAGACAAAGCGTAGACTGTCTATGTTAAAACGCCATTATGGACATGCTTACGGGTACAGGACTAAAGTTTTCATTAAAAATAAGCCAAACATCACGAAAACACGCCTATATAATTTTGACCCCCTTAAGCCCCACTTTTATATATAGTAAAACTGGGGTTTACAGGGGTATACATTATTATCTTATTTTGCAAAAAGAAACATAGATTGTGGGTTCTCGCTAGAACCGCCTTGCCCAGGCGGTTCTAATAAGTAGCCACAAGATATTTTTTGAGCAGAAATATGAAAGATGTAGGAATTTTTTATCGGAAAATTTTCCCCTTTTTTTGGGGGGTTATAAAATGTTCAATATATTTGAATAGGCCTGTTTTTGTGATGACTGTTCAAAGAATTTATACGTTAAAACGCTTGCTCGAAAGCATTTAAGTATTTCTACTATTTTACTCCAAAAGAAAACTTGTGATTTTTTTACCCCTAATATAGATACCTTAATTTCCTCTGACATATGATAATTTACCAAACATTTATGTTTGTTTCTTACCCCTTTCAACCCAGAGTTTCTGCAGTGGCCTTCCATTTCAGTATTTGGACACATTGCTGCCAAAATGGGTAACTATTGTAAATCAAGATAAAAATGCAAAGAATAAAGATCCTGATAAGCCATCTCAACTGGATCTGCACTGTGTGCAAAAGTTTTTTGGTCTACAAGAATGAAAAGGTTAAAATCTTCACCATTAAGATTCTGGAGAGAGCGAGGTGACCATAAGTTTCTTACTGGTTATTTTTTTCATACAACAACAGCAGCAACATGAACTCAAGGAAAAGAAACAACACTTTCTTGCCTTGTTTTTGCCCCAGAGAATAACCACTCTTATTTTACACTGTTATTACAAAGAAAAACTCTAAAAGAAACATTTTTTGAAAAAAAAACAAAAAAACAACAACAACCAAAAAACAAAACAAAAAAACAAAAAAAAAAACAAAAAAAAAAAAAAAAAAAAAAAAAAAAAAAACAATAAAAAAAAAAAAAAAAAAAAAAAGAAAGGAAAAAATAATAAACTATAAATGCATTTCTTAGGCATAGACGGTTATAACTTGTAGTGTACTAACCCCTTTTCTTTTCCTCTTAGCTATCAAAATCATCAGACGATTCACATGTAAGGTAAAGCCTTATTACGTCACACTAACACACTAACGTGTTAGGGATACGTATAGATCTTTTTAAACACTACGTCACACGATAAAACAAAATCATCCGGAAACTCTCGGTCTTTAATGCAGAGTACGTTTTAGGCTCGTACCTAGTTGTTCTTTTCAGAAGAGATTATCATCGAGTGATATTCAAATGTCATAACCCCACATATCAACACATATTTTGACTATATACTAGCTAAAACTAGGCGTTAAACTGGTCACCATAAAGCAAAATTACGGTTGCGCGCGTGCCTGCTGATATCGGAAAAATATCATTGAAACAGTTGTATTTGTCTTAGGAAAAGAAGTCAAATTGCTCCCTAAAGCTGTATTTTTAAACGCCAGATAAAATTTACGAGTGAATATTGACCAAAAGGAATGCATTATCCGAGTAAATTTTGGCTAAAATCAATAAGTATCAGTGGAACCGGAAATGTTATTGCCATCCACAATTTTTGGTCACGTGACATAATATTGCAATCACGTGGTCAGTAGCCCGGATGAAAACAATAACATTAAAAAGGTCTATTGATAGAGGCTCATAAATCCCTAAAACATATATTATGGGTATTCATAGAAGCGTCTATATATTTTTGCGATGAAAATCAGAAAAATATCTTGATACCCCTTTTATCTAGAGCTACATGTATGCAAGTCATCACATTGTCACCATAAAATGTGAAAGTTGAGGAAGATTTCAGTTACTAAGCATATTAACCCATGCTGAATAAACTGCCACGCCCACTTCTAATTGTCAGCCAATCAGATTACTTGAACCAGGCTGTTGATACAAATTCACATTCTTAATGACAAACAGTGCAGATCCAGATCAGTTGGCTTCAGAAGCCAGCTGATCTGGATCTACACTGTTAGCAAAGGCAGGGCATAGTCGGGTTCAACAGGCCTACGGTTAAGACATATTTATGCAGCAACAACAAATTGAACAATCGGTTTAGAAACTGCAAACTTCTGAAACGCTCCCTTGCACTGTAGACCACTATACATACCCTGTTTTTACAGACAGACAGACAGACAGACAGACAGGCAGGCAGACAGACAGACAGACAAACAAACAAAATAAATAAATAAATAAATAAATATATAGGTAAATAAATCAATCGATTGATCAGTCAGTCAATCAATCAATCAACAAAGAAAGAAAAAAAGAAAGAAAGACAGGAAAGAAATGAAAGAAAGAAAGAAAGAAAGGAAGAAAGAAAGAAAAAGAAAGAAAGAAAATCAAAACTCAATAATTATCCTACCTGAAACGATTCCGTATGACACTTGGAGATAGACTGTAGACTTTGCAAACCAGGACACCAAAAGACCAGCAGAAAACAATACGCTCCCTAACAGTCCACATTTCCTTGGACCAAATCTCTGAGCTATGATGCCGGTAAAGATTGCTGCAATGTAGGTCAGTAAATATGTTACCGTATCTGCCCTAAGTATTCGTATAGACAGGCATAAGCAAACTGTGTAGACCAGGATCAGACGCCGCATTGTTTGACACTCATCCAGCAGGTTTAAGACAAATCCACAGGTAGTAAAATGGACTAATTCAATGTTTAGGTCAAGAAATGTAAGGAGTTAATTTGTCCGATTATTCAGGATAAATACGGAATGGTCTCAGAACTATACATGACAGTTCATCTAGCTTTGCAAAATATGAATAATACTTCAATTTTCTAAAATAATTCTGACTAGTAAGAAACCCGGGAAGGGGCATGCTAGTCTTATATTCTAAGTTTTCCGAGCCTTCGTACAAGATAATATCTTGTCAGCACAAAATATATATTGTTCGGAAAACTTATCATTTTGTCTGCATAAGCCAATATCTTGTCCGCACAAGAATGTAACGTGTTTGCACCAGATAATATCTTGTTTGACAATTTATAGCTATCACTCAATGAAGGAAAAGTTCTTAAAACTGATTTTTTTTTAAAAATGTTCCCCAAGAACCCACTTCCAATGGAAATTTCAAAACTAAAGCGTGGGCTCGGCAAGATACGCCGCCAAGATTAAGATTGAAATCATTGTTGCGCGCATATGACTGGATAAGGGAGCTGTACAACAGACTCCTGGAAGGGGTCGTGTACAAAGGAAATGGCGGTTCTAGAAATATGTTTCTAGAAAGGCTGTGCCAAAAAAGGACATTACACACCAAACAAGTTTGACAACTCTCGCGAGAAACGAGACCCTGTGACATGCAAATGCGGTCGCGGCTCCTGATTGGATAAGGGATCTGTACAACAGACTCTCTGAAAGGGGTCGTGTGCAAAGGAAATGGAGATTCTAAAATTCGGTTCTTAGGAATACTGTGCCAAAAAATGACATTACACACCAAACAAATGTGCCAACTCTCGCGAGAAACGAGACCCTGTGAGAGCTGTGTGTCAAGGACAGTAAACTAATTTTGTCACGGGAAAAAGGGGAACAAGATTAAGAATAGTCTCTTTCATAAATAGGAATCAGCCAATCAGGATGGCTCTTCTTCGACATCTTCTTTACTATTCTATCCAAATAAATATTGTTACGACCCAACACTCGCCTTTGATTATCTGCCTTGGCAGATTACGTATAACTTGTAGGTACACTGTATATATTCAATCTCTGACAAGTGCAACAGGGAGTCGACTCTTTGACTCAGTGGTTAGAGCATTGGATTTTTATCCGGACAGACCGTGTTCGAATTCCGATAGGCGGGAAATGTTTTCAGCTATGCTTATTTCCTTTGTTGCTATGTTTATGTCGTAAGATGGGGGCACATCCGAGATTGGACTTTACTTCGCCGAAAATGGCTTCGCGTCATCATAAATCATGACTTCCTTGAAGAGGGGGAGGGTTACGACCCAACACTCGCCTTTGATTATCTGCCTTGGCTGATTACGCAGAGCTTGTAGGTATATTTTCAATCTCTGACAACTGCGTCACGGAGTCGACTCTTTGGCTTAGTGGTTAGAGCATTGGATTTTTATCCGGACACTCCGGGTTCGAATCCCACGATAGGCGGAGAATTTTTTCAGCCATGCGTCTTTCCTTTGTTGCGATGTTTATGTCGTACGAATATACATTAACAATAATGAAAATAAAGCTTGAAATAGAATATCACCAGAAGAAGGACCGACGCCGACGGCCACTGACTGAATAGCCGCTGTGCTAGCCCTGCTTTCTCCAAATTCTTCCAGAATTGCAGGAAATAGAGTGCCAAAGACAAAGAAGAAACCAACATCTATCATCATTAGGAAACACACAGAAACAAATACAATCCATTTATGTGTCCGTCTAGCTGGAGTTTCTGTTCTTGCTTCTTGGTCACTGTAACCATAAACATTAAGAAACAAGCCTATTCAAATATATAGAAAATTTCACCTCCAAAAACTGAAAATTTCAGACAAAAAAAACTGTTTTTTTCATATTTCTGCGCAAAACATAGATTGTGGGTACTCGTTAGAACCGCCTCAGCGAGGCGGTTTTAACGAGTACCCACAATCTATGTTTATGAACAGAAATAAGAAAAATAATGTAGATCCCTGTAATTCCCAGTTTTACTATATAAAAGTGGGGTTTAAGGGGGTCAAAATTATATAGGCATATTACATTAACTATTTCATCCCTTAGTTTCTACAATGGACTTTCCATCGTTGAATTTTGGACTCGCCCATTCTTGCAATTAGGGATATCCGTCAAAACCCTGGAAACACATTACAAACAGTGTAGATCCTGATGAGACGGCTCGTTACGAGCCGCCTCATCAGGATCTACACTGTATGCGTATGCACTTGTTTTGATCTAACGGACTGAAAGAGATAACACAGAGGAGTTGTTAAGAGAGTATTCGATTATTGTTATGGCATATTTTTCTAGTTCTGCATAATAAACAAATGTTGTGGGTACTCATTAGAAACGCCTCACCACAACATATATGTTTATGTAGAAATTTCAAGCACTATTATCCTGGAATTATCACCATATATTACTACTTATCAATTCTCGCTTTCTCGACTCTGACATTTTTTTTTTACTTTTAGGAATAATTGAAGTAGACAGCTGTTACTGTTTTATGCGTTTTAGAATTAAAGTAAGTTGCATTTACTAATAACTCAGTTACGAGTATATTTGTACTTCCCTTCTATCAATGGAGCTCACATTTGATGTACATGTACCTATTGCAAATAAAGAGCTATTAAAGTTACAATTTTGTTTCTTTTTATTCTGTCTTGTCCTTGTTAAAGATCTTCTGCACCCAATCTTATTATCATGATTTCGGAGTGTTTTTTTTTTTTTTTTTTTTTTTTTTTTTTTTTTTTTTTTATTGTTACGGTTTAATGTATGGGACTGTCAATGTTATGGCTTCTTTTTCATTTGCTTTAGCTTTTCCTACTGTGCTTTCGACATCTTTCAGAAAGTCGTTTTTTGTTTGACGCTTTACACAGAAGAAGTAAATTTGCAAATTTTTGTCATGATTTAATGCAAAACCATTTGTGGTAACTACCTATGTATAAAAAATTTTATTCTAGTCATTGGGGTTTAAAAAATCAAATATTTTCTCTTTTTTTCCCATAATAAAAATCAAGCCAAATCATGCAGAAATCTATAGGGTAGGTAACTTGGAGCCAAATTTTTCAACAAGTTTCACTTGTTCAATTTTTTCTGAAATTTTCACAATATTGTTGTAAAACATCAATAATTCAAATTCAGCAAAGAAACGTAAAAAATATTTTCTTAGACAAAAATTAAAAAAAATCACTTTACTGTAGAAATTGCTAAGGTCAGGACCAACTTTTGGCCGTAACTTTAATTTTTTTGTTATATTATAAAACACAGAAACATAAAGGACAAAAGGTTTCTGATAAGATATGGTCAATCAGAACAAAATATTTTCATTTGAAATAAAACGCCAAGCAAAAAACATCTTTCCAAGAGATGTCGAAAGGACAGTAGTTTTTGAATCTATTTACCTGGAGAGCTGATTTGATATGCCGGTCATTTTGGTTTGCGTTAGGTTTTTTTTTTTTTTGTGCTGCATCTCAGTGGCAAGCATGCAGATGGAGGCATAATGTTTTGAAAACACAGTTACTGTTTAGACTCTGCATTTCACTTCCATAATTAGTCGATCAGCTGATTTGTTAAGAAAGAGTATTTGGTGATAATTTTAGGATAATTTTGTTATTTCTCTATTAAAATACATTGTGGGACTCGTTAGAATCGCCTTATAGAGGCGATTCTAACGAGTACCCATAATGTATGTTTTTTTGTTGTTTTTTTTTTAATCGAGAACTGGTGAAAATTATCCTGGGATTTTTTTCATCAAACACTCCACTTTAACTATTTGATATTACTATGCAACTGACATAACAGACTGAATTCAATATTTCACAAGTATATAGAAATTTAGTAATTTTGTAATTTCCAAATAAATGTGCATTTACTTCACTTTCACAGAGAGAGAGAGAGAGAGAGAGAGAGAGAGAGAGAGAGAGAGAGAGAGAGAGAGAGAGAGAGAGAGAGAGAGAGAAACTTACTATTCTTGGAAAACAAAATTAGCTCCCAGGTCCGTAAATATCATAGCATTTCCATTGTGGTCAAAAATGAAGTTTCCGTTGTCTTTTGATTTGTCTGCGTTTTCCTCGAATGTGTCTATTTGCTTTGAAATATCTGTTAAATCCGTTGTCTCATTTTTCCCTGCACTGACTAGAATTGAAAACGAACTCTTCCTTCTCACATTATCGGTATAAATAATCTGACTTTGGTTCGGAGTAGCTGATTTTCCAAAATTCAGAAAACCCATTGCTTGCTTGAATGAAAGTGGAACCTGCGATTACGGAAATATCCGAGTGTGGTTTTCACGTACGTCTGAATTATTCAGTACAACTCAGAAAAGTTCGGCCTTCCACTTTCTGCATTCCATCTATATTTATGCACCCCCACATATGATTAGAACTCACCATGCTTAAATGGATCTTTGGGCATGTACAGACAGCGAAAGACCAGATCAGCTTGCGCGGATACGCAGGCTGAATAGGGTATTCTCTGCCCGCTTACACAGTCGTCGAATATTGTAGAATATAGAGATTATCAAAAGAAGCTCTGGCCTTACTTCTTTGGATGCGCATGCAAATCTGAGTTTTCACTGTTCACATAGCCCTTCGAAGGTCAATTTCACATGAAGCGGCAAAATGGTAGCGCACTGAGTCATTCGAAGGTCAATGCCAGTAGTTGAACACCACCATATGAAGCTGCCTCATACCAACTGGCGACAAGGTATGAATGAACCCAGTCTGCAGTGCATACTACTGATTGCATACAGTAGAGGGTAGGTTTTCTCACGACTAGATTTAAAAGTATTTTCCCTGAGTATCCAAACAACATAACCCCTTACAATACGTGTCCTAAAATTGGGCCACACCTATTTCACTACCGTTTGATGTGTTTAAAATTTCTGGACGAGTAGCAAACAGTGTAGACCCTGATCAGACGCCGCGCTCTGTGGCGTCTGATCTGGGTCTACACTGTTTGCTAAAACCTGTCTGTCTGAATACTTAGGATTAATACGACACTATAATTATTTAGGGTAAATACGACTTTACCAGTGGTCACTTGAAACAATGGATTTAGTTAGTACCCTAATTAATGCTGAAACACCAATATGAATATATTCATCTATTATCAGTTTCCGAAATTCGTGATTGGATTATTTAGAGTATATCAGATAAAGGCACTTGATGATTTCCTCTTCCTTTCGGGAACTTTGCCCTGTAATACTTACCCCTTTCCTGTACTTTATATAGTAAAATCTCGAAAATGACGGGTATCTTCTGCAGTAATATACCATCCAACAGTATCTGTTCACCCATCTGTATTAACTAACCGACTGAATTCTGTATGAAAATGCTCAGCAACTCGAGGTAGGAGACAACAAAAGGCATTTCATACATCATCACTTTTCACAAAATACTATCATAGTTCTTCTTATGAGTATCATTATAAATGTTTGTTTGTTTTGAGGTTTTACGGCCCAGTCAACCCAATGGGGTCATGTCGAGCGCGGTCAGTTTACCTAACTACACGTTTACTGGGCAGGCTTAGTCCTCTAAGCGGTTAACCAGTATTGTGCACATTCTTTCGCCAGAAACTGACAACTGTCCTTCTTGAATCAGCGGAAGGGAGAGAATGACCGTAGAAAATATTTCATGATCAATCTCCACGAAAGAATGTTGCCGACCTGCGCGGGGGTTGAACCCGCGACCTCCTGGTCTCCAGTCGGACGGCACATCCAACTGAGCCACCGAGGCCGGCGGGTATCATTATTATTGTAAATAGTAGTAGTAGTAGTAGCAGTAGTTGTTGTTGTTTTTCGTTGTTCGTTGTTGTAGAAGTAGTAGTAGAAGTAGAAGTATCAGTATTATCATTATTATTATCAGTAGTAGTATTCGTAACAGTAGTAGCAGCAGCAGCAGCAAGAGTAGTAGTAGATGTAGAAGTAGTAGCAGCAGTAGTTGTAGTAAAAGTAGTAGTCATAGTAGTAGTAGTAGTAGTGGTAGTGGTAGTAGTAGTGGTAGTAGAAGTATCAATATTATTATTAATAGAAGTTGTAGAAGTATCAATATTTTTATTATTTTTAGTTGTAGTAGTAATAGTAATAGTATTAGTAGTAGTAGTAGAAGTAGTAGTAGCAGTAGTAATAGTAGTAGTAATAGTAGAAGTAGTAGTAGTAGAATAGTAGCAGTGATTGTAGTAGTAATAATAGTAATATCAATATTACTGTTATTATCATTATTATTATTATTATTATTATAGTAGTGGTAGTAGAAGCAGCAGTAGTAGTAGTAGTTGTTGTTGTAGTAATAGTAGTAATATCATTAATAATAATAATAACAATATTATTATTATTATTATTAGCATCATTATTTAGGGGTCTGAACTGATTAATCCATGGTATTTAAATTTAAATTTAAAGATTATCGACTTCTTTATGCCCCATTGTTCAAAATCATTCAACGGTTCTTTCAAATATAGCATACAAATACCGGATTTACCCAAAGTATTCGGAAAGATGGGCGTCTGATCAGGGTCTACACTGTTTGCCAATCGCCCAGCAGTGTTTAGATATATGAACAGGTACTAAAATGATTTTTATTTTTAAGTATGGTGAATTGTCCAAATACGGCTCGTATTTTAGATAGAAAGTATGGTGTCCAAACATTACGAAAACACGCCTATTCAAATATATTGAAAATTTTACCACCAAAAAATGGCAATTTTTCAGATAAAAAAAATCTGATATTTTTCATATTTCTGCTCAAAACATAGATTGTGGGTACTCGTTAGAAGTAACGAGTACCCACAATCTGTTTTTGAGCAGAAATAACAAAAATAATGTATACCCCTGTAAACCCCAGTTTTACTAAATAAAAGTGGGGTTTAAGGAGGTCAAAATTATATAGGTAATTTTTCGTGATGATATTTAAGATAGATAAGGTACAATGTACACTTGATCATTGAGAAGATAATTTCATTGTGCAACTTGAAGCCATATGTATTGACTAATCAAAGACTTATTTACACCAATATTAACATTAACGTTTGGCACTCTGGGTAAAATTTTCAGCAGACGACGTTTTGAAATATTTTTTCTTACTTTTTCCAGAAAACAGGATTTGACATTTCAAGCAAACTGTCTCCATTTTTGCATTAAATGTAAAAAATCCTGTTTTCTGGAAAAATTAAGAAAAATATCACCATTTTGTCGTCCGCTGAATATGCTCATAGAGTGGTAAAGGTGAATATTTATGTTGTAAATATTTTCTCTTCCTTGTTGACAATATAAGAATTAATTCATTTTATGGGTTTTAACGATGTGTAAACGCCGGCGGAAAGTGAAGGCCCAGATTCGTACGCTGATTTAGGCATTCGCGGTGCACATTACTGCTCAGTGGATTTATCGAAATATATTTGCTTTCGACTAATCAAGCTGAACTAAATTAGGTAAGCTGTTAGGTTAGAGTCTTATGACATGTTCTCCTAATTAACACTCGGACCCATCTACACATTAGCAATAATATCAATCTCAGTTGTGCGATTAAATAAGCTATCCCAGCGGGTACGCAACGTTGAGTCAACGTCGCATCAACGTCGAGTCGACGTCGATGCTACGTCATGACGTTGCATCGACGTTAATGTGACGTTGTATACTCGTCGTCGACGTTGTATACTCGTCGCTGGGATGGATCCTGGGCTATCAACAAAGCGCCTGTGAAGACTCTGATTAGACTTCGTAGATGAGCAGTTGGATCTGAAGATTCGCTGGGCGCACATGTCAAAGGTACATTTTCTCATGTTAGGGTTCATATTACAGGGGACTGGATACCCTTGTAGCTTTCCGCCATTATTATAAGGGAGCCAACTTTTGTGACTTCCTGTTTGCTTTCCTGCACGCCAAGCCCCTTCCTCTGAGAATATCGGATCCTTTTCAGAAGAGAGTCTACTCTAAAAGGAAAGAATTTGCTCCAAAGAAGAACCTTTTTTTCAGATGGGACGCCAAACCGATTTTTACAGTTATCTTCCTTGAGTTTGTATCAATTTATCTTATTTGTTGTTTTACTTGAGTATTTGTCGGTTGAAAGGAGACTGATAAAGTTATTGGCGACCGTGTAATCATTAGCTAGGACTGACTTATACACTAAGTATACAAAACACTTTTTCGACTATATGTATGGTAGTTAAATTATAATATGAAACCTTCTCTAGGCAATCTCTTACTTATTATTGGCCGGCGCGCGAATCGCGCCGGTCTCTTAATATAGCTTTGGATTTTTATGTATGGAGAAGTGTTCGATTAGCGCAGAGCGCAGTTTGGTAAGTTAAATATGACCTGCAGGCCATCTTTGGTAAGTTTGACTATGACCTGTGGTCCATACTTAAAAAGTTCAAACATATTCATATCTGACGCATGCTAAAATAAGTTTCTAGATAAGATCTGGTAACTTATTTAAGTTTTGGCATTTTTTTAAGTAATAATGTACAAACTAAATCTCATGGAGATCCCAATATGACTAGGATTCGCATATTGCTTGATCAAGAAAATTCATAAAGCTTAATAAAAGCATACATTAAAGAATCACATTGTTGTTCGTTTTTACCTATTACATTGAACATTTATTAAACTTTAGTATACCCGTGTCCCATATTTCTAAGTAAACATGAACAAAATTTGCGCCAGTACTTAGACGTTTACGTCTAAATAGTTTGTCTTGTTATATTTTGATTTCACTAATTTTCAATCGATAAGTCACCTAAATTGGTATACTTCCTGTTGATTATTCTTTGTATTCTTTGGCGAGGGGTTAATTTGCCAACTTAACCCATTTATGTCTCGAGTCCCATAAAAGGGGCATTGGCAAACAGTGAAGACCTAGGTCAGACGCCTCGTTCTAGGGACATTGACAAACAATGAAGAACGTGGCCTCTGATCAGGATCTACACTGTTTACTTTTAATAGGAATTTCTATAAAACAAAGATTAAACCCTGTCTCTGTTGGAAATGGACCTGTCCAAAGAGTTAAGGTAGAAGAGCCCACTTGGCAGAAATGCGTTATTAAATGTGATAGAGAAAAATTATTACGCAGCTATTTTAAGGGGTTTGAAGCGAAAAACAGCCATCTGATTGGTGGTAATGGTAGGCTGGGCTGATGTCTTTATATAAGCTTTATTCTTAATAAAAGACTGAATATTCTTTGTATAAAACTGTATACATTATTTACTTTACTACGCAGACCGAACACATATTTGTAATAACTACGCAGACCGAACACATATTTGTAATTACTACGCGGACCGAACACATATTTGTAATTAATACGTGGACCGAACAGGTATTTGTATTTACTACACGTACCAAACACATATTTGTAATTACTACGTGGACCGAACACATATTTGTAATTAATACGCAGACCGAACACATATTTGTTATTACTACGCGGACCGAACAGATATTTGTATTTACAACGCGGACCAAACACATATTTGAAATTACTACGCTGACCGAACACATATTTGTAATTACTACACCTACCAAACACATATTTGTAATTACTACGCAGACCAAACACATATTTGTAATTACTACACGAACAAACACATATTTGTATTTACTACGCGGACCGAACACATATTTGTAATTACTACGCGGACCGAATACATATTTGTGATTACTACACGGACCAAACACATATTTGTAATTTGGAGCTGCATTCAAATTAAGGGCGAGGTTTCGGTCGAGTAAAACCTGTTTAAGCTACCAAGCATTTTTTTCTGCTGACCATTCCATGGCAATGTCCATGTTACACTTCTTCTTTGTATGTGAGTTTTTGTGGCTAAGACAAGAAAAATATTCGATTTATAATGTAGCCCATGGATGGTTCCGTCATATTTTGAACGTCCCATGAGATACATGCGTCACATGCACACTCTTTCTTACTAACACATCCACACATCTGCCTGTTGTTACTAATATTCGTTCCCACCCCTCGACCCCCCCCCCCCCGCCTTCTATGTGTGTTGTTCTTTGGAACAGACCAGTTTATATGAAGCGTAACATAGCTCGATCAAAGGAGTCTTCGGAGAGATTACGTACATCTAACTCAGTGGGCACACAACGTTAAATGACGTCGTATCAACTTCGATGCGACGTGATCACGTCGCATCGACGTTGATACAACGTCATTTTGATGTTGTGTGCCTGCTGGGAAGCAGTCTGATATCACGAACTTGGAGGGATGTGCATTGCTAGCCAACACTTGCTCTTCACAACGCGTCTCGCAAATTGGAGTCTCAGGGTACAAAATTCAAGCAGTAGGTACACAGACAAGCCCTTGCATCTGCCGAATGGGATCGAGGTCAAAGGTCATCTAGTTACGCCAGTAAGCTCCGGAATATCCGGATTTTCTGCAGACGAACATCGAAAACCCTGACCAGGCTGAACAGATGTAGAAGCTGATGAGGGTGCATGCGTCTGTTCTGAGCATGCGTACCGTAATAGCCCTAACCACTGGGAGTAACAGGCCCGAAAAAAGAAACAAAAACAGTGTAGACCTTGATCAGACGCCGCAGAATGCAGAATTACAATAAAACTCAGATGACCTTTTCCGTGGTGCTTTACTGTCCTGGATAGATCAGAAAAGAATAGAATAGAATATTGTACAAGTCATAAACTTCGCATTTACAAATAGATACAGCTTTAATTGGTTTGTATCAAGATAACATAATAAACACTTCATTAAACGTCTCTTGCAGTAATCATGGTAATTAGAGGCAGAGATTAGACTACAAGGACAATGTCTGACGATGCGATACCAAATATGCCTAGTTGGCTGGCCAAGCTTAAAAGCAGCTCATTGAAAGATTGGTTTAATAAATGGCCTCAGGTAGGTGGAGTAAGGGGTGCACTTGAGTCGCAATGTAAAAACCACGTACCTTCTGACATCTGTGCCCAATGAAGACTCAAAGCAGATGCACAGTCTGACAGAGTCTTCGTTGTTCGCATGAAGAAACCCTGCATCCTCGCCCAGTGAAGATTCTGATCAGACTGCATGAATGCGCAGGTTGATCTGAATCTTCGCTGGGCGCACATGTCTTTGCAGCTCGTATAGTTATGAAAAAAAGTCTAACTGCTGTAACGATAAAATTGTGTCCTGGTCATTCTCTATTCTCGTTCTTGAGTTGTACACTCGTATATACGAGTATATCAAGGCGGGTAACATATGTCATAGTCACGTGACATAAACATCGAAACAGACCATATTTTGGTGATAAATAAGCGCTCAAATGCTCGATTCAAAACAGTTTGCCAAAGGATTTCACCTTTTTCGCACGTCTTATTGAAAGTTTTTTCGTGCGCTGGCTCATTTCTCTATTCACGAAGGAAAAATCTGTATTAATAAATCAAATTTAAATTTAAGTCACTTTAGTTGAGCTGGAATGCTTAGAAGGACAAGGATTTCTTAAATGTCCCGGGTTTCATAGTTTGATTAGCATGTTCTCAGCATTACGAAAACATGCCTATTTAAATATACTGAAAATTTTACCGCCAAAAAATGAAAATTTTCGGATAAAAAATCCTGATATTTTTTAAACTTCTGCTCAAAACATAGATTGTGGGTACTCGTTAGAACCGCCTCGTCAAGGCGGTTCTAACGAGTACCCACAATCTATGCTTTGAGCAGAAATAAGAAAAATAATCCATACCCCTGTAAACCCCAGTTTTACTATATAAAAGTGGGGTTTAAGGGGGTCAAAATTTTATAGGCATGTTTTCGTGATGGGTACGCGATTCAGATTTGCTTGGGCATATTGTCTCTCTTACAAACATCGTGATATCAGTGCAAAGGGCGTCCGCTTAGACTTGTAAGGGGAATAGATACACTTTCATGGAAGGCAACTCTGTCAAAGTTGTTATTCCTACCTTCTGAAAAGACGTCTGCACTAAAAGGAAAGAAAATGCCCCCTTATAGAGCAAGATCTTTCCTTATAAAAAGACCCCTTTCCAGATGGGACATTTTGTGCAGGAAAAGTTGTCTCTGTTGTAACAAAATGGCGGATGGCGGAAACTTGACAAAGTGTATCAAGTCTCATGAAAGTTCATTCAGGTACCCTAATCTGAGTGTATAGTATTTGCTCAATCATGATCGTTGAAATATTCAGAGTACGTAACTAATGTGCATTCAGTTACCCAAATCTTTGTGTATAGTCTTTGTTTAGTCATGTTTGTTGGAATATACAGGGTACATAAATAAAGTGCATTCTGTTATTTTAATCGGAATGTATAGTCTTTGCTCAGTCATGTTTGTTGGAATATTCAGGGTACATAAATAAAGTCCATTCAGTTACCCTAATCTGAGTGTATAGTCTTTGCTTAGTCATGTTTGTTGGAATATTCAGGGATCAAAATTCATTCAATTACCCTAATCTGAGTGTATAGTCTTTGCTCAGTCATGTTTGTGGGAATATTCAGGGAACAAAGTTCAGTCAATTACCCTAATCTGAGTGTATAGTCTTTACTCAGTCATGTTTGTTGGAATATTCAGGGTATATAAATAAAGTTCATTCAGTTACCCTTATCTGAGTGTATAGTTTTGCTCAGTCATGTTTGTTGGAATATTCAGGGTACATAAATAAAGTTCATTCAGTTACCCTCATCTGTGTGTATAGTTTTGCTCAGTCATGTTTGTTAGAATATTCAGACTACACAAAAAGTTCATTCAGTTACCCTAATCTGAATGTAAAGTCTTTGTTAAGTCCTGTTTGTTGGAATTATCAGGGTACATACATGAAGTTTACTCAGTTACCCTAATCTCAGTCCTGTTTGTTTGAATAATACGGTTATATACTGGAAAGTGCAGTATCTGAGCTGCCTGTACCATTGCTCAGTGGCTCTGCGGTTTTCCGTTCATAACAGGGAGCGGGTATGGGTTCCAGCAGGTGATAGTCTTGCAATCGTTTCAGGCTAGAGAAAATCTGAATAAAAGGCGACAACCACCTGGAGCTTTTAGAGAAGCTCCTTTGAACACTGCAGAAATACAAGTTAACAACGAACAAACTGGTGAAACAAAACATCCTAGATCATCAGCCCTTGTAGATATAAACACTTCACGAACGCCTCGTGTCATAGAAAACGTGCATAATGACAGTGAAGGTAACTGGAAACCCGTCAATACACGTGAACTTGGGCCACTGAACCGTGCTAGAGGATCGGGGAGGAATACTTTTGGTATAGATATTGACGAAATTAGACGGGTTCGGAGGAACACAGTGATCTATATAGGTCTTGGATTTCTATTGGTACTGCTGGTATCGATACCAGTCATTGTTATTATTGCGGTTAAATAATAATAATAATAATAATAATAACAAAAACATTCAACTATTGGCTTATCCTAAAGTAATCCTTGTCATGCTGTATAAATTAATATGGCATGCCCACTTTTAATTTTCAGACAATCAGGTTGCTTGATCAAGGTTGTTGATACAAATTCACATACTTAATGACAAACAGTGCAGACCCAGATCAGTTGGCTTCTGAAGAATTCATCTGATCTGGATCTACACTGTTTGCAAAGGTAGGGCTTATCCTGGTTCAGCAGTTAAGTAAATACTGTAGTAATTGGTATATGCTACTTGAGAGAGTGTTGGTCTGTCACGCAGGCGTTCCGGGTTCGATCCCCGGCCGCGGAAATGGCGATTAGAAATTTGTTATCTGTTACAATTGTTTGTACATTGATTTCTTTAGCCAGTCTGTCGATTATCATATACTAGCGACCTGCATTCTTTGCCGTATAAACCCTAAGTAGTGGGACAGACAGACCTAGGCAAGCAGTGTAGATCCAATCAGAAGCTGCAGAACGCGGCGTCTGGTCAGTGTTTACAATGTCTGCGACATATCCAGCAGTATATAGACACATCAACAGGGTGTAAAATGGAGTCTGTTTGTATTTTACATGTATGACAAGTAGGCCTTTGATAAGAAGTTAAGGAGCCACAATATTGTTACATTGTTTCAACCTGGGCAAATTCAGCAGACGACAAATTCATGTTATTTTTCTTATTTTTTTCTTAAATTGCCTCCAATGAAAATAATCTGCATGAAATGTCCAACCCTGTTTCCTGGAAAAAAAAAATAAGACAAATATTTTAAAATGTCGTCTGCTGAAATTTTTAGCCAGAGTTAACGGCCTCTCGTTTGAGACTACAATTTCAACGTTTTATTTCCGAGTTGACTCTCGGTAAGGTACATAGTGACATTTTGATACCACATTACGAAAACACGCCTATTCAAAATAAAGAAAATTTCACCTCCAAAAACTGAAAAAAAAAAAATCAGGTAAAAAAGGCAAGGCGGCTCTAACGAGTACCCACAATCTATGTTTTTGAGCAGAAATAAGAAAAATAATGTATACCCCTGTAAACCCCAGTTTTATTATATAAAAGCGGGATTTAAGGGGGTCAAACTTATATAGGCATGTTTTCCTGATAATACATTGGTCCATAAAGTTAACGCTAAGCATGCTGGGTAAAAATAAAATCAGCAGACAACATTTTGAAATATATATATATATATATATATATATATATATATATATATATATATATATATATATATATATATATATATATATATATATATTAATTTGGCCAGAAATTAGGTTTTGGTTTTTCAATATGTCGTCTGCTGAAAAGTTTACCCAGCATGCTTAGCGTTAAGCTTATGTTACATTATAAAACGAGAAGCTAGGGTATTATAGGGAAACAAGATAATACAGTTTTACTGGAACCTCGGACACATGATAGAAGTAATTCAGACTATGTAGTTATAAATCACACAACTGCAAAGAAGCAATAGAGGAGTAGTTGTATTACGTTGTACAATCGGCCCAGCGGGCACACAACGTTTATACAACGTCGTCTCAACGTCGATGCAACGTCATGACGTTGCATCGATACAACGTCGTCTCAACGTCGATGCAACGTCATGGCGTTGCATCGACGTTGATGCGACGTTGTATAGACGACATGTGTCTGCTGGAGAACTTCAATGACTCGAACATCTTTGGGACGATATATCCTGAAATTTATTCTAGACATAGGTAGTTTGAGTCACTGAGGATTATTCATAACGCCAAATCAGGAGGCAAATTTGAAAAAAAAAATACGGATGTCTCTTTGATCTTCTACAAAAGTATGGTATGTTGATGGTACTCATTAGAATCGCATCGATGAGGCGATTCTAATAAGTAACACGACATACTTTTGCATGATAAAATAAGAAAACATCCCTAAAATATCCCTCAACATATGCTTTCTTTAATGGAAGTGTTTCTTGGTGACTCAAAAACGAGTTCGAGTCAGCCACGGTAAACGAGCTATCGGTGTTCGAGTCATTGACATTTTACTGTATAAAGGAAATGCTTGGAAGATATAGGGGTAATACGAAATAACTATTACATTTAATATGGTCAAACTTTTAGCTAAATCATTTGTTACGTTCGGGAAGACACATATTTATGCAGTATATATGCATGAAGAAATAACTCCCCTAACTTTCTGACTTCACGTGCTGATTTATTTCAAAATGATACATTTACAAAATGATACAATTTCTACGACTTAAACGGCAGAGCGAATATCACAAGTGACTTTAACCATGTCCAGGGAAAACTTAGAAGACTATTTCAAAATGTTGCCTGCTGAACATTTCACCCAGCATGCTGGGCATTAATGGCCGTGTGTCGCGTAAAGAAGACAATGTTGAGCATGATACTTATGTAAGTGGTATTAATCCTTTCATATATGCAGACCAATACAGATACCTTTGCAAAGAGTGCAGATCCAGATGAGACGGCTCGTAACGAGCCGTCTAATCTGGATCTACACTGTTTGCCATTCTGTTTTTGATTTTTACTAATATGCCGATTTAGAACAATGGACATCATCCAAAGCCAAAGATAGAAGAGTCCATATCAGAAACTCAGGGGTGAAAGGACTAACGACCTGATAATGATAAAGGTGAAAATGCGCATGGGTAACAATTGCTTGAGAATGATAGACCATATGACGGTGAGAACTCAACATTTTACACTATAACAGTATTAAGCTTTTTTGATTATATTCTGTTGAAGAGGTGGATCCAGGAATCTAACAGGAGGATTTTGCCTTAAGCAATTTTATGTCTAAAGCTCTCCAGATCAGGCTCTACATTGTTTGCAATGAGAGCGGCTCGACCAAACCAACCCAACTCTCTCTGGATCCGCTGAGTTATGAAGGTTTTACGTGGTTTGTAACTTCGAAATCATGAATTTCAATGAGTTATCATATCGTGCGCCGTTGAACATGTTTTTTGTGGTATGCCTCTTCTAAACCCTCGATCAGCTCATGCAAGTATGGATGGACCGTTGAATCAATGACAATTTTCATCGAAAATTTGTATGACATTATACAATTTTCGACGAAATAGCCAAGCGCCAAAAGAAAAGTGTATTTCTAAACGTTATACGTGAAGCTACTTCCCCTTTGTTTTCAAAACAATCGGATATAACATCAAACTGTACTTTTTTAGTTCCCTAACACCATATCCAAGTCGGTGGCGTGTCTGACTGCAGATGCAGGTGTCGAAAGTTCGAATCCCAGCTTGGCAACATGGAGATTGATCATGAAATAACTTCTACGGTCATTCTCCCACATTCGTTGATTCAAGATGGGCTGTTGTCAGTCAGTTACTGACAAAAGTATGTACACAAAATACTGGTTAACCCTTTAGATGATAAGCATTTTCCAACGTCAAACCCAGTCGGCAGACAATGTTGAAACCACGCTGTATCAACGTCGATGTAACGTCATATGACGTTGCATCGGCGTTGACACGTCGTTGTATAATCGTCATGTGCCCGCTGGGAAGATACATTGTACTACCCTGTATGAACATAAGATAACACTAAATCTGTTATTTTCTTGAGTTTTTTCTAATTTTCGAATAAGTAATGGCTATGATCTTTCGGTCTTTCGAAGTTGTTAATTCGAATGGAATTATGGATAGCTTGTACCCGTTTGACTGACGAAAGAGGGTAACTGACATGTCACGTAACTCGCCGACCATTGCGTCCTAAAAAAAAGACAAACGTTGAAACAATTAAATTGCAATAATAGCTGTGTATCTTTGAGGCCATGAATATTTGTTCTAGCCATGGGTTGTAGAGCCATTGACGTTCAATCATAGCGCACCAGGTCACATTACGAAAACACGCCTGTTCAAATATATTGAAATTTTCACCACCAAAAAATGAAAATTTTCAGATAAAAAATTCTGATATTTTTCATATTTCTGCTCAAAACAGATTGTGGGTACTTGTTAGAACCGCCTCGACGAGGCGGTTCTAGTGAGTACCCACAATCTATGTTTTTGAGCAGAAATAAGAAAAATAATGTATACACCTGTAAACCCCAGTTTT
The DNA here is from genome assembly GCA_964016985.1 of Anodontia alba. NCBI lineage: Eukaryota > Metazoa > Mollusca > Bivalvia > Lucinida > Lucinidae > Anodontia > Anodontia alba. Next base: position 20,830,604 of record OZ024832.1, on the reverse strand, counting down.
ACTATATAAAAATGGGATTTAAGGGGGTCAAATTTATTTAGGCTTGTTTTCGTAACGAGAAGACAAATGGAGATAATTTAGGGATGTTAAGTTGAGTGAACTTATTAGATTCGCGCCGATTAGATGATTCATAGGGGAACAAACAACATACATTTTCATGATAAAATAAGAAAGTTTCCCTTATATATCCATCCCTAAATATTTGTGTTCTTGAGCTATCGGAAGAATTCTCTGGGGACTTTAAAACGAGTTCGAATCAACCACGGTAAAGAATCCATAGGTGTCTGAGTCATTGAAGTTTTATTGCAAAGGGAAAATATACGACGGACAAGTCAAGCTTCACGGGGGTAAATCAGTAAGTCAGGGGTGATGCTGCTGTCTTTTACACACCGCATTTATATCTTATGTAAAATAAAGCATTTAATATACATTCGCTTTCAGTCCATCATGTATGTGGGCCGGCGGCTGAGAAAAGTGACCTTAGAACATATGCGAACAGCGAAGATCCAGACCAGACTGTGCATCCGCGCAGTCTGGTCAAGATCTTCGCTATTCGCCTACACAATAAAGGAACATTGATGAAGATATAGGACTAATAGCGAAGACCTTGACCCGACACGTGGCTGTGCAAATTGGCCTAAGGCTTTGCCATTCATATATGCTTTAAGGGCCTTTTTGTCTGCCGGGCGGCCCATATCAGCGAAATTAGTAGATAGGATTTTTTTTCTTTTTGATTGGGGTTTACGTACCTTTCAAGAATTTTTCACTTATATAGAGCCGATCGTTTTCGTGGGCAAAAACCGGAGAACACGGGCAAAAAAACAACAACAACAACAAAAAAAACAACAACAACAAAACAAACAACAAAAAAAACAAACAACAAAAAAAAACAAAACAAAAAAAACAAAAAAACAAAAACACCTGACCATCTGTTTATTTTATGTGTTTTTTGCTTCTTTTCAGAATCTAATCAATGACATTTAATCTGTTTCCAGAATAACAAAAATAACTATTTGTTCAAATGTCTGACAGTTTCTTTATTTTGATGTAAATTATATTAAATTATATTGCTGAGAAATCTCTCGATATCTTTCCAAAAGTTGTTTTTGCATGGCCCTTACTAAGAGGTAGTAAATTTGCAAACTTTTGTGATCATTACGAAAACATGTGTATTTAAATATACTGAAAATTTTACCACCAAAAAATGAAACTTTTCAGATAAAAAATTCTGATAGTTTTCATATGTCTGCTCAAAACATAGATTGTCGGAACTCGTTAGAACCGTCTCAATGAGGCGGTTCTTACAAATACCCTAAATCTATGTTTTTGAGCAGAAATAAGAAAAATAATGAATACCCGTGTAAACCCCAGTTTTACTATATAAAAGTGGGGTTTATTGGGGTCAAAATTATATACACATGTTTTCGTGATGGATGTTTTGCAAAAACATTTTTTGTAACGATCTACGAGTATATGTACCAAAAGTTTAATTCTAATCATTGGTTTTTAAACATGCACAAATCGGTAATGTAGGTAGATTAGAGGTAAGTTTTAAAGTGCCTTTCGTGCAAAATTTCTGAAATTTTTACAACATTGTAAAATAGCAATTATTAAACTATAGTGGAGAAAAGCATAAAAAATTTTGTTATATTTGTATTTTCGAGAGAAATCGGTTTACCATAGAAATCGCACAGGTCAAACAAATTTTTGGCCATAAAATAAATCTTAAATGGTTTACGTATATTTGAGAACGAAGCGCAGAACCAGAAACGACAAATAGTTTCAGATTAGAAATTAACACTTACAAATGCATTTTTTTTTTTTTTTGTATCCAGAATAAAATGCTAAGCACATCACGAAAACACGCTTATTCAAATATATAGAAAATTTCACCACCAAAAACTGAAAGTTTTCAATTAAAAATTCTGATATTTTTCATATTTCTGCTCAAAACATAGAATGTTAGTTCTCGTTAGAACTGCCTCGCCAAGGCGGTTCTAACGTGTACCCACAATCTATGTTTTTGAAACCCCACTTTTACTACAGAACAGTGAGGCTCAAGGGGGTCAACATTACATAGGTATGTTTTTTTGTGATGTAGTGGCTGAATCTACACTCTATGTTATGATTTGACAACTCGTTTTATGACACTTTTTAGCTTGTCCAGGAAAAGCTATTGAACTACCCCCGGCGTCGGCGTCGGGGTCGGTGTAGGAGTCGGAATCGGTATCGGCGTCGGAGACGGCGTCCACACAACGTTCAAGTGTTTTAAGACCTCATATTTTCCAAACCACATGATGGATTTGGTTTATATTTTGCATGCTAGAGATAGAAGTCCAAAGTTTTTTAGACAATATCCTACATTTATGTACTTGGCCTTAAGGTCAGGGGCAAAGAGGTTTTATATTAAAGTTTCCAGCAGCTCATATATTCCAGACTGTTCGATGGATTCGAAGGATTTGGTTTATAAAATGTGTGATAATAGATATCCGTCTGAAGTTCTGATCAGCAATACCCTCATCCATATCTATGACCTTAAGGTCAGGGTCACGGACTTAGAACTTTTATATCAATATTTTGCCGTAGAATACTTTAACAGCGCATATTTTCCAGACCATTTAATGGATTTGGTTTATATCAGGTAAGATGAGAGATATAGGTCTAAGGTTTGATTCAGGAATTCCATCCTGCAGCTCCTTTTCTCGCCCTTGCCAATGACCTCATGGTCATTGACTTGGAACTTAATGTTAAATTTTTAAACAGCTCATATTTTCGAGGCCATATAATGGATTTGGTTTATATTTGGTATGATGATAGCTATAGGTCCAAAATGCATGTTAATTTTCAATTAAATAAGTTATTTTAAAAAAAATAATATACAAAATACAAACTCCAAATTTAAAACTCAAAATTCGATCAGACTTCTGTATTAGGTCGTTGTATTTTTAGTAACGGTACTGACGCCAATTCGTAATAATGACGTAATACAGCATTGCAACGGTTCTATAACGTTTGCAAAAGATAAATTTTAGAGTCCACTGTGACCAGAAAATACGTAGGTATTAAAATTAGGTAAAACTTTCATAATGAAGAAAAATACATATTTTTTTCAAAATTATAAATACGCACACAATAAGTTGTACGTTTAAAAAGTGTAAAAGTTATTTGTGATTTTCTTTGTTTATGTCTTTATGTGTATTTTTTTTATAAAAATAAAATAAAACATCTCATAACTTTTCTGTAGCATTCAGTGCAAACCAGGAACACCTCAAAACCAACTACCCGTTTCTCAAGGAATTGGTTTTGTAAAATGCATAAGCAGAGTAAAAAAAACAACAAATGGCGAACGTGCAAGTGAGAACATTTAGAAAGCATGGCAAATAAAAGTTGTTGGATACTATTAAACAGTAGGGAATCAAAAGCGTAGTTTTTTTTTTAAATAAAACCAACAAATTCTCGTGTGTCGGTTAGATGGAGCTATAACTCTGTTCTGATGCTTTCTACCGACTCATAATTTCTGCATCTGATTAACATATTACGCTTCATTACATAGCTTTGAAAATTGGAAAACTGACAAATACAAGCATTAATTTATTCCGGCATGGAAATAAGTGTTAAGATGATTCATTTTCGAGCGTTATAGCAGTGCCGGGAAAATGGAAAAAAAAAAATCACCATTTTACGGATGAAAATTGTCACCTAAATTCTACACCATCAAATGCCACATAAATTCATCTGTCCTCTTACAAATCTGTACCACAATGCTTATAAGACCATTTTAATGTATCGAAATAATCCATCGACTTTCGGTCTAGACATGTGTAAGCCTTCAGAACGGTTATCAAGACGATGTTGCTATAGCAACGATCGTTGATGCTCAGAAAACAACCATACATTATGTTTTAATTCCCGACAGAAACGTTTAAATTGCTTCTGATCTCCAAAGATACAACTGTCATCCTCCTGTTTTCAGTCAGCCTGCAGTCATTTCTTTCCTTTTTTCAGTATGACGATGGAGAAATTATTGAAAAATCCTCAACATTTCTTACCTGTGTCAAAGACTATGACTTCTTTGTTTTATTTTTTTTTTAATCACATGTCTTGAATCCTCTGAACAACACGCCTTATTCAATCCTTCTTTTCGTTTGTCATATAATTCAAAATAACGGCACAAACAAAGTTTTGTGAATATCACACTCTGGATACAATAATCAATAATCGAGAATTTCACCAACGCCGGCGGATATCCCCAACGCCAAGGATATAACCAACACCGGAGTCAAATATCCACGCTGCTGTCATCGAAAGTAGGTAAATATTTTGCATTTTGTATTTGAATTTTACTATGCTTGACTGTAGTTTATTCGCTGATGTCGACGTTTCTTGTGATGATAATAAATCATCGATTTAACCCAAAAACGATGTGGATGAATCACCAACTACCTGCATACACGAAAACTGCAGATGTTCCAGCATAAGTACACCAACAATGAAAATTATACTGTTTCGTCTCCATATTTCGAAGTCTATGCGTTCAGTCTAGTAAATATCAATTCTAAATTGTTGATAAAAAGCAGTGAGTGTAAAATGGCATGGCAAAGCCAACGCTGGAAGGAAATGCAGCCTGGATCAGACCAAGGTCGGAGAATGATAACGTTTGCATAAAACCTCTTCATTCCAATGTCTAACGAAATAAATTCAAATTAAAGCTGTATTCATTTCAAAGACATAAAAATTGGACGTGTCTTGGTCAATAATCTTATCACTGATAAAGCACTAGCCACAAAAAAAAAAAAAAAAAAAAAAAAAAAAAAAACATAAAAAAAAAAAAAAAAAAAAAAAAAAAAAAAAAAAAAAAAACAGTATACTATCAGTAAACAATATACAGGTAGAGGCCCTAATAGATAAATATAGTAATGGCTTATTTATCTGTTTTATAGGATAATATCCCCCTCCAAAATATTTATAACCCCTCAGATGGCCTCTTTATTACCCCAGCTGGGATCTCATAATCACTGCTTTATGACATGCCTTTAATAAGTCTTACATAGCACCTAAGTAGGGGCAATAGAATCATTAGAGAATGGTTCAACGTTTGGTTTAGCTATGTCTTTAAGCTTTTCACTGATATATGCTCTGTCTGACCGACGATCGGATTTATGACTTTTTTGCCACAACAGATTCTGAGAAAGTGGATTATGAGGTGTTTTAGAGTCAGAGAGGGTGCACTTATTTCAGAGGAAGAAGGGACTGATTTTGTAGAAAACGGGGAGGGGTGGGGGTGGGGGGATAGGGTAATTTTGGGGAACAGGGACCACAAGAAAACAAACACGACTTTTATGGAACAGGGAAACAAGGCTTATTGTAGAGGAACAAGGTAACAGTTATTCCCGCCTATCCCGTAGGGCCTCAGATATTGCACCGGTTTCATTGCAACATGCCCTCAGTCAAAATATCATAAACAAGTTAAATAAAATATTTTTGCTATCACATCCGCACGAGATTTTTTAAACAATACAACATTATAAAGTCCTTTATGCGTAATCAGAACCAAAGCCTAGTTTGTCTCTAATTAAAATATAGCTACACAGAGGGTCATGTCGCGCACGCCAGCGCCAAGGTCAAGGCACGACCTTATTAAAACTTGACCTTGTTTTAATAGCGCATGATGAGATGTACATGTATGTGCAAACCAAATTTGAACACAGTAGTTCACACAGTTTATAGATCATGAATTTAAATTCTGTAGAATAAGTTGAGATATGTATACCCTATATAAGGTACGTCTGGAGACGTCGCCAGCCAGAAAAGAGAAATTGACTATATCAAAATCAAAATTGTCCCATTTATCATAAAACAGTCTAAAACACGGGAGCTCCTCCTGCTCACTCCTGTCAAAGAAGGGAAGGTTATGGCTGGGAAGGTTATGGCCTCTTTGTGTGTGTGTGTGTGTGTGTGTGTGTGTGTGTGTGTGTGTGTGTGTGGGAGGGGATGCTGATGGTATTCTCGTGGCAGATTATCTCCACAAAGGACAGACAATCAATGAAACATTTTATGGTTCACTTCTTAGGCAGTTAAGAAAAAGTATTATGGTCAAACGCCGTGAGAAACTCAGTAAAGATGTGTTGTTTCACCAGGACAATATGCTCTAGCTCACTCGTCTGTCATAACTATGGCTACAGTCAATGATTGTTACACTGAATTGATTCAACAACCCCTTACCCGCCTAACTCGCTCCATCAGACTTCAATTTATTCCCAAAGTTGAAAAAGGCCATTTCTGGTACCCATGTTTAGTCAGATGATGACGTTACACATGCAGTGCAGGACTTTCTGGACAGTCAAGAAGAGGACTTCTTGGCATTAAGGCCCTGCCATATCGCTGGCAAAATGTATATACATTGAGGGCGATTATGTTGAAAAATAATACAATATATCTCCAAAAAGTCAAATCTTTAAAAGTAAAAATGAGATCACTATGTCAGTTTTCCGTAAAATACCAGATCACTAAAGTCAATCCAATATAGAAAGCAATTTTAAATCTTTTAAAACTGTATTTTGCACAAATACATACATCGTCACCTTAGTGCAAAAAGTCAACAACTCCTTATATATGCCATTAACTTTTTATAAGTGCGTCCATCGGTTCGGCTTGCAAACGCACTACTATAGACTAGCTATATGACCAGTGATGTGTATAACCAAAAATGTGACGGTCCAACAAATGCTTGGGTGGTTCGGTGCTTTTCCTGAGAAACAATAAGTGTTCCGTGATTGGACAGAGACTACTGACACGGTGGCCGTGCCGATAATAGTACCAAAACAGCCAATAACGCCAAGTAAATCCAATTGCAAGGGGTTGAATCACGAGACTTATGTATTCATTCAGCCTACAAAATTTGAGATCGCGGCAATTTTGAATTTTGTCTCCACTGCGAATTGTATTTCTATCCATTCTCCCTCTATTTACAAGCTAAGCATGATTCGTTTTGTGCATAAGGTACACTTTCATGTAGATCTTTAGACAGCACATAGACTTTACACTATTTTTACGTGATATCTTGAAAAAACGTCGACACAATAATGCGTTTATCTGACCGGTTTGTAAATTGTTGTTATTGTTTATGCTTTTCATAATGTGTAAACTCACACATACACACACACACACACACACACACAAAAAAAAAGATCAAAAAGAAACAAAGACAAAAAACGCACAAACGATCCAAAATCGTAAGGAAAAATCCTAAAGCAATAAAATGGATTTCAGGTAAGCGAACAATAGTGTATTTTCTTTGTACTTGTCACCGGCATACACTAGTTTTCGGTATTTGGAAAGCATGGCCCCCGCCTATTGGGACCCGCGAAATAGATGGGCTGTCTAAAGCCTCCGTGGCAGAGCTGCTAGTAACTAAGTAGGACCCGAATTCATGTGATCGGGTCGGGTAAAAGTCCCACAAATTTGGAGGCAATATCTCTGAACTACTGAAATACTGTTGACTTGGACGTTATATCGCAATTCATGCAGTGGATTCAGAAGTCAAGCGTGGTCTGAAATCAAATTCAGTTAGATCTGGCAAACCCACCTATGAAGCATGTGATGATAATATGGACGCACGGATATAGGTAGCAACTATTAAATTCATATTATATTTTAATGAAGTATCGACTTTTTGTGATAAGGTGACGACAACATATGGTTACCCAAACCCAAATACAGTATTATTTCTGTTCACTCATTGTTTCTGTGTTTGAACATCACTGGGAAAGACAAAGTTCTACAGAGCACAACAACCGCATCTTGTAGCTGACCCATGTCAAAATTAAGGGGGTTGGGGAACATACAAGACAGTAAAAAAGACTCTACCTGTTTGCGGAAAGCGCCCGTTTAAATCGGTCAGTTGGTGTCGTTTTTCATTTCGATGTTCCGACAAAAAACAGGATAGTCTCAGAGAATGTTGCAAGAAACAAAAGCATTTATATTGGCAAATTGATGCATAACCGTAATGTCGTTGTTGAGAACACTCGCTAATAATTACTTATCAGATTATCAAAATATTGTGCCTGGGTGTTCTCAACGATGACAGTACGGTAGTACATCGAATCTGATCCTTGGGACATACTCTGAGCTTATCCTATGTTTCATCCGAACAATGAAAATAAGAATAATAACTAACTCATTTGAGCGTTAACAGCAGCATGTCAATGGTTTCAGTTAGAGCCTTATCAGTAATATATCAGTCTATATATCATATAACGAGATTCATTCTACAAATTGACGGAAACATACTTTTAATGCTTTATTGATTTATTCAGGAACTTGTTTTACTAACTAAGCAGTTACAGCTTCCGTATAGCTTTTAACTGAATCTGTGGAGCAATATCTAGGGTAGATAGATCTCTCAAGCCCTGGTCGGCAATACAGGAGTTGGCAAATCTAAACAAAACCTGCATATTCGGATTTGCCTATTCCAATTATGTAACGTCTGCTTCGGCAGCTGAGGCGGAGGAAATCATAACTCTGATTCAGCGGACAAAACGGCGATGCAGCAGCATGTTGTGGAGCATGAGGAGCATGACAAAGCACAACAGAAGTCATTGTTATCCACTGCATCCGAGCTTAGCTCCAGATGTCCTGACACTGTCTTGCCTCTGGATCCAGCTAAGTCAGGACGAGAGAGTGAGGTTGACCCTGCGCGCCTCTCCCTCTCTGTAATCTAATCCACAGCGCATGTCATCTTAATCAAGTCATACGAAAAGCCATGTGGCGATGGGCGAGCGGCTAAGCAGCGGGTGATGAAACACTGAAAGTTGTAGCTGCGGACCTGCACACAGACGGCTTGGTTCTACATGGTCGCTTTCCTTAAGAACGAAGCAGTACAGAGAATTCGGCAACCGAACTGAACAACTGAGCAGACCTTTTTAGGATTGAACTGATCACCTGCTTAGCATGGGGAAGTGGCTAGAAATGGTGCCCTAAACACTTCCCTGCTTCAAAACTTCTGGCTGGAAATCCCACTCAGCGGTCGAACAAGAAAACCGAAGACGAAGGTGATACCTTTAACCATCGGCGCATGCAATGTGCGCACTCTAACGGACAGTGCTGGTTCTGACCGACCTCAGCGAAGAACAGATGTAGTTTGTTGAAACCTTGACAGATTGCAGCTCTGAGTGAGGAAAGGGTTTTAAAAGAAGTTGGTGCTGGTTACATTTTCTTCTGTCGACGCAAGAAAGGTGAGCCGCGTAAAGCAGGAATAGGATTCGCCATTAAGTCACACCTTGTTGGCAAGCTCTCAGGACTTCCAAAAGGCGTGACTGCCTGATGACATTGAGACTTCCGTTATCTGGCAAGAGGCATCGAACAACCGATAGTGTCTATGTACCCACATTGTCCAACCCAGATGAGGTTAAAGACCAGTTCTATGATGATCTGGATTTAGGAATTTCTTCAATACCCTGGACAGACAAACTCATCCTCCTCGGGGACTTCAATGCCAGAGGGGGCACAGACCACCAAACCTGGGAAGGAGTGATTGGAACTGAAGAAGTAGGGAAATGCAACAGCAATGGCCTCCTCCTTTTAAGGAAGTGTGCAGGGCAGGAACTACTGATCACCAACACACTCTTCCGTCTACTAAATCGTTACAAGACATCATGGATGCACCCTCGCTTAAAACACTGGCATCTCATTGACTATGTCATGGTGCAAAGGAAGGACAGACAGGATGTTAGAGTGACAGACTATGTGTGCTGCAGACTGTTGGACAGATAACAGGCTTGTTGCCAGCAAACTCCATCTGTTCGTTCAGCCTGTACGACGACCACAAGGCAAGAAAGTGCTAAAGAGATTGGATGTCTCCAAGCTGAAACAAGACAGCAAGAGGCAAGCATTCATCAATGATATCTACAGCCGTTTAGATGCACTGGAACACAGTTCAGAGGATGTAGATGAGAGCTGGATGGTCTTCAGAGTCTTCAGTAACGGATTCCCTAGGACCAGTATCTCGCAAACATCAAGACTGGTTTGATGAGAATGACAAAAAAAAATGCAGGGGCTCCTTGAAGAGAAACACAAAAGCATACCTCAGTGATACCAGCACAGTATCTAGTAAGACTGCCTATTCAAACATATGTAAGACAGTCAAGACTAGGCTCAGAGACATGCAAGACTCCTGGCTGAGCAAAAAGGCTGATGAAATCCAGTCCTTTGCAGAGAGAGAATAAATATGAAGTTCTTTGATGCATTTAAGACAGCATATGGTCCCCAGAGCTCAGGAACCATCCAACTCCTTAATGCACATAGAACTTATCTTCGGACTGACAAAGAAGCTATCTTGAAAAGATGGATTGAACACTTTGATGATGTCCTTAATTGGCCATCATCTATCAATGATGAAATTATCAGCAGACTACCACAGATGGAATGTAGTCCGCTGCTTGATGAGTTCCTAACCGTTTCTGAAACAGTGAAAGCAATAAAACTCCTGTCGTGTGGCAAGGCTCCAGGATCAGATGCAATACCTACAGATATCTACAAAGCAGGAGGTCCCCCAGTTGCAGAGAACTGACAGAATTATTTCACATTATGTGGAGAAAAGAAGCCATCCCTCAAGCATTCAACGATGCAACAATGTCTGTGAATCATCGAGGCATCGCTTTATTGTCAATAGCTGGGAAGATCCTTGCAAGAGTCCTACTGAATCGATTGAATGAACAAGTTGAACAGTCAGTACTTCTACCAGAAAGCCAGTGTGGATTGAGGAAAGACAGAAGAACAATAGACATGATCTTCACAGCAAGACAGCTCCAATAGAAATGCCAGGAACAGAATGTGGACCTTTACATGACCTTTGTCGACCTTACGAAAGCATTTGACACAGTCAGTTGTGAGGGCCTTTGGAAAATTATGGAAAGTTTGGCTGTCCTGCCAAAGTCATAGCGATGGCAGTTCCACGATGGTATGCTTGCAAGGGTCCAAAATGATAGCGAGTTTTCTGATCCATTCCCTGTGACAAATGGAATTAAGCAAGGTTGTGTACTAGCTTCAACAGTATTCAGCATGATGTTTTCTGCCATTCTTACAGATGTTTTCCAGGACAATGGTATACCTATCGGGTATCGCTTTGATGGGAAGCTTTCCAACAAGAAGGTTGCAAGCAAAATCCAAAGTGCAGACAGAGGTGCTAAATGAGTTTCTCTTTGCTGATGACATGGCAAAGGGTGCTCCAACAGAAGAGAAAATGCAAAAAGGTGTGGATCAAGTATCTGATTCAAGTGACAGCTATGATCTCACAATCAGCATCAAAAAGACATAGGTGATATATCGGCAAGCACCTGGAAAGTCTTACAAAGAGCCTACCATCTCAGTGAAAGGTCAACGATTGCAGGTGGTAGACAAATTCACCTACCTTGGAAGCGCATTGTCTATAGTTGTGCGCATTGATGATGAAGTCAATGCCAGGATTGCCAAAGCTAGTGCAGCATTTTGGTCGGCTACGTGGAAGTATTTGGGATCGAAGTGGAATCAGACTTGACACAAAGCTGAAAGTCTACAGATCCGTGGTGCTGTCAAAACTATTATACGTATGCGAAACTTGGACAGTTTACCAACGGCATGCCAAAAGACTGAACCAAATAAGCTGTCTTAGATAACTTCTAAAGATCAAGTGGCAAGTCAGGGTTCCAGACACAGAAGAGTCCTGAAAAGGGCAGGGGTGCAGAGTGAACATACTCTTCTGAAATTGGCACAGTTAAGATTGACAGGCCATGTTACCAGAATGCCTGATGAACGTTTGCCAAAGAAACTCCTCTATGGAAATTTACAAGTCGGAAAACGCTCCCATGGTGGTCAGAAGAAGCGAAACAAAGACAACCTTAAAGCCTCCCAGAAATACTTCAAAATACTAACAGAGTCGTGAGAAAAGATTGCACAGGAGCGAGCAAAATTACCTCATAAGAAGGGGTGCTGGTGAATACGAAGCAAAAAGAATCAGCGAAGCCGAACAGAAACATGCGCAGCGGAAAGCCAGAGCTAAAGCATCACCAACAGAGCTTTCTTCCTAAGACCTTCTTGTTCTATCTGCAGCAGGCAGTTTAGAGCTAAGACTGGTCTCATCAGCCATCTTAGAACACACAAATAATAACATTTCACGCATTTGATTATGATTCGTCCTTGTCAGTAATGACAGACGAACGAACAAACTTATTCAGGATCTTTGGTTTTTCTACAATGAAAAAAGGTAGGAATAAAGTAGGAACTGAATATTAAAAGCAGGAAAAAAAAGGACTTCTTGAAAGTCTGAAGAAGACACAAATCTACCATATGTTGTTAATTATGTTTCTTAGATAAAAAAAAAATGGCGTTTTTAGTGACAGACTGAGATCTCCCCTACTTTTTATCACATAACCTCACGTAAAATACAGAAAAGAAACTAATATACATAATTTTATGCTTTGAGTGACATTTCGGGGCGAATATGAATGACCATATGTACATACAATATGTATTATTGGCAAACACCCACCCCACAATTTGAATTGAAATTTCTTAAACCATCATAAAATTACAATTTTCAAGATAAAATCAGCAAAAACAAAACAACCATGTTCCTCCAGTGATGGCTATATCCTCGGCGTAGGAGATATCCTCCGGCGGTGGTAAACTTCCCGATTATGGTAAAATGGATACCTGTTTACATTAGCGTTGTGTCAGGAGTACAGCAACAGATGAAATCATGAAATCATTGATTACTCCAATCAAAACAGCTGATGGGTATGTTTAACACTGAAACAGCACGCCACTAATTGTTTCGAATTTTAAGATTGGTTTGGGAAAAGGGTTAGAAGAATGGGCTTGAATAACACGTCTGAATTGAAGTGGGTAACTGTGTAACGTAGATTCATTGGTGACATGTGTAAAGAATGTAGCTTTTGTATCTGTGCATTTGCTTGTTTGATTTTAAAATATACCCTCATTTGAACTCAATTTCCTCCGAATAGACTGGAAAAAAATCACTCAACCATAAGATGAACTTATTTATCTCTCACGCTTAAACAAAAATGCAGATCCCAGCGGGCACATGACGCTTATATAACGTCGCCTCAGCGTCGATGCAATGTCATGACGTTTCATCGACATTGAGGCGACGTTGTATTAACGTCATGTGCCCGCTGGGGTATTTCTTGAATGGGACAAGTTTTTGTGTATTAAATATACGGTAACCGGTATTACCAGTAAAATTAGATTTACAGTTTTAAACACGCTTCTGATGCCAGCAAAAAAAAAAAAAAAAAAAAAAAAAAAAAAAAAAGAAAGAAAGAAAAAACGTCTTTTTGACAATTTTTGTTCTTTTACCTTCTGAGAGCTGATATTAAACGGCTTTAAATCACTAAAAAGAGCAACGTTTTCTACAATACTTTTAAGACAAACTATAGTTCCAAACCGAGGATGAAGATTGTTAATAGTCTTGACGACAGACTTGGATACCGTCCTTCTGAAAAGTTTGGAAAGTGTTTGAAGTTTTTGCGTTAATTTATAAATTTCTAGCTGTTTGACGTAATTAATGGCGTTATATGACGTCAGGGCGTTTTAAACATTGCAGTTCAAAATGTACAATGTTTTTTAATGAATTAGTTTCTTTCTGATCTTAATATTACAAATTCCACGACACTCCAAATACATACCCCATTGATTTCGATATTTGTTCGTGCAAGAGAATTGAAGTCTTTCTGTGCCTGGACAAAACCACCCGACTTAGAGTACTTTGTTATGTGAGGAGATGAAGTAAGCTTTTTAGCTCCGACCAGCACCCGCATGATCCTTCCTGCAATAATACAATTTGCACTTTTAATCGCTGCTTCCCAGCTGCGTGCATTTGTTTCAGTATCTCTAGAGTTCGCTATTTAATGGGGGTTGCAGACACTGGTAGTGTTATTCATTATTATTTGTGACTCAGTTTGCTCACCTGCACATCAGACAACTTCTGAAAAGCGATGTACTCTGAAAGGATTGAATTTGTTCTAAAAGGAGCAAAATCTTTCCTTTAAAAGTAGACCCCTTTTCAGAAGAGGATAAAACAATTTTAGTAGTTGCCTGTCCTAAAAGTGTATGCATTACCTTTAATCGTAGAAAAAAAAAAATTTATAAATAAAATAAAATAAAAATAAAGAAGCTACGGTATCAACCCTTAACTCTTTCGGCGCCAAATTTCAGACGGCATTTGTCGTCTGTTTTTTTTTTTTTTTTGTATTTTTTTTTAAAAAAACTTTCAATTGGAAACAAGTTTATATGTAGAAAGACTGAATGTCAAACAGCGTAGATCCTGATGAGCCGGCTCATGATGAGCCGTCTCATGTGGATCTACGCTGTTTGCAAACGCTTATTAAGATCACTTGACCTGTTCAAAGTTTAGAACAAGTATGGTAAGGAGTTTTGGTGTCCGGACATTTAGGGTAAATAAGTACATTAACCTTTATGACACTCTGGGTAAATCCTGCAGACGACAAGCTGATGATATTTTTTTCTTATTTATTTATTTATTTTTTTTTTATTTATTATTATTATTTATTTTTTTTTTTTGGCAGAAATAGGCATGCATATTATCACCGAAGCAAGTTATCTTCTTGAGAGACTATTTATATGAAATGGCCAAGCCAGTTTTCTGGGAAAAAAAGAAATATATTTCAGAAAATCGTCTGCTATTTTTTCCCAGCATGATGAGCGTTAAGGGTCGCGCAGTGTCGCCGTATTACATGTAAGGGAAATTTCATATTCTTACTTGTCAGCCACTGCGACAGACTTATGACTGATCGCTTGCTTCCGTGTTCCATAAAATAATCTGAAAGAAAAAAATCATATTATTATTATTATTACTATCATTATTTTTAGCAGCAGTTGTCATAGTAGTAGTAGGATTATAGTTATTTCTATTGTTATGAGTATCAATTTAATCATTGTAGTTATCGGTATTATTATTATTATTATTATTATTATTATTACTATTACTATTATTTATTATTATTATTATTATTATTATTATTTTTTGTTATTATTATATTAGCGTCATTGATATTATTATTATTATTGTTATTATAAATAGTTTTTATCATTATATAATGATTATTATTATTATTATTATTATTATTAGGTTTATTTTTATTAGTTTTATTATCATCATTAATATCGTTTATTATTATTATTATTATTTTATTTTCATTTGTATTATTATTATCATCATTATCTTTTCTTTCATTATCGTCATTCTTATTATGAATATTATCATTATTAGTATTATAAGTAGAGTAGTACTAATATCATTATTATTACAATTTATATCATTATTTGATATCACAGGGATTGCTTGTTTATGATATAGTCTGACATCAATATATTTCATTCTTGTATTAGAAGACGCACCGACTACAGTCTGGACGAACATGCTATTGGTATTTAAACACATAGGCTACAGCTTTTTGCCTGATTTGCTGAATAAGGAAGTTTGGATTCTACAGTAGAACAACCTACTCCGTGATGCAAAATGCATGAATCATTACGAAAACACGCCTATTCAAATATATAGAAAATATCACCTCCAAAAACTGAAAATTTTCAGATAAAAAATTCTGATATATTTCACATTTCTGCTCAAAACATAGATTGTGTGTACTCGTTAGAACCGCCTCGTCGAGGCGGTTATAACGAGTACCCACAATCTATGTTTTTGAGCAGAAATAAGAAAATAATGTATACCCCTGTAAACCCAATTTTACTATATAAAAGTGGGGTTTAAGGGGGTCGATCTATTTTTTTGACACAAGACTGTTTACTTTTTCCATTTAAGAAACCATCTACATTATGAAACAGGTAGTTTAGAATATGATCTGCTGAAAATGTGGACTAAAACCTTATGCCCTTTTATCACGGCTGTATTTTTTTCTGTTTAACCCTTTCACCCATGAATTTCCGAAGTAGGTTCTTCTATATTTGATTTTGGACATACCCATTGCTGCAGATCGGGGTATCATTCAAAAATCCAAAACCGAATGGCAAACAGTATAGATCCTGATGAGATGGCTCGTTATGAGCCGTCTTATCTGGTTCTGCACTGCTTGCAAGTTATACGTTTTGATCTGCAAGGTTGAAAGAGTTAATTATGCTGCAGCTGGTCATAGCAACTGAAAAATTCCGTTTGCTTCCCTTCTGAAAAGGGGTCTACTCTAAAAGGAAAGAACTTGGAGCAGTCTTTCCGTTTAGAACAGACCCAGTTACAGAAAGGACTTGGTAGCAGAAAAGCAAAGAGGAGGTCATAAGATTTGTTTCCCTTGAATAAATTGGCTGAAAGTTTATCAGATGTATCAAGGCCACTGTAGCTAAAGAAGCTATTGCCAAAATGTCAACTTTACACGGGTCCATTGGGCCGCGCCCTGCGAAAAATGTCTTCGGGCATATGCGGACAGCGAAGGCCCAGATCAGACTGCGCATCCGTGCAGTCGGATCAGGGCCTTTGCTGTCCAGGAAGAGAATCATTACACACCATAGAATGTATCAATGAAAAACAAAAGCCTGGATGATACTTTGCGCATGCATAGGATGAATCCGAATTCGTGCATTTTGTGCTTGGTCGAAGACACCTTTTCGGTAAGCGCTGCCCAATCGTCGTTTAGTTTGACATAGACGACACTGACAGCTTTTACAAATCCGCCATATTTATTTTGATCAAGGCAAACACATTTCAACCGGAGCAGAATGTTTTCTTCAGTCTGTGAAGCCTTATATCAGCCTTTTAATGCGAGTCACCACTGTCCGTCTGAAGACATTTTGGATCCTTGGCTACCGAAACATTGCCCGGCGAAGTCTCTGATCAGACTACGCGGATGTGCAAGCTGTTCTGAGACTTCGCTTGGCACACAGGCAACGTTGTAGGAAATGCTGTAGCCCGGCTTAGTTTTCTTGTAAATCTATTTTAATGTACTTCAATTTATATTGCCTGTTGAACATTTGGAAATATCCTTTAACCAAAGGAAACTAAGATAGATAGATAGATAGATAGATAGATAGATAGATAGAGATAGATAGATAGATAGATAGATAGATAGATAGATAGGCAGGCAGGCAGGCAGGCAGGCAGGCAGACAGACAGACAGACAGACAGATAGATAGATAGATAGATAGATAGATAGAGAGATGGATAGGTATGGAGAGAGAGAGAGAGAGAGAGAGAGAGAGAGAGAGAGAGAGAGAGAGAGAGAGAGAGAGAGATTTGGAGCCAATTACAGAGTATCCTTTCATTTCGCTTAAACCAAAGTCTTAGCATTTACTATGCTACAGTTGTTAACCCTTGTCATGCTGAATAAATTTAGATGCCACGCCCACTTCTGATTTCCAGCCAATCGCTTGATCCGGGTTTTGTTTGAAATTCGCATATTTAATAACAGTGCAGATCCAGATCAGTTGGCTTCTTCAGAAGCCAGCTGATCTGGATCTACACTGTTTACTAAGGCAGAGCATGTTGTGTTCAGCAAGAGAAGGGTTAACGTAACATTTCTTAACAAAACATGCGGCCGGGTAGGTCAGTAAGTAGAGCATCGGACCGGGTTCGAACCCCGATATTGCTGTACATTTTTCTCATCCTGTGACATTTGGTGGCCAGTGTGACTCCGGAACCCTTTCTGATAGCATCAAAAAGAGTATGAATATAAGTCTCTCAGCCGGCATGGAGAGGACAAAGAGACTTAGGACGAAGCTAATTAAGCAGGAAAAATATGACAGTGGCGGCCGGATAGCACATTCGGTAGAGCTTCGGAACGATAATACAAGGATCCCGGGTTCGAGCCCAGTTAGGCCTGTACATTTTTCTCACGCTGTGACATTACAATTAATGTATCGCTTTGGTAAGAGTGACGAACAATGCCAATTCCCCGACATTCTAAAATTAAACTAACCTTTGAAGTCATTTTCTGCTGCACTTGGAATGCCTTTCGTTTGCCAACTTGTTCTGGCTGTGCTTCCACACGTTGCCAGTAGAATAACACAACCACAAATACACGCTAACATCTCTGAAATAAAACAAAATGAAAGAATTTTAAGGTATTGCCCTTAATTTTACTACGTTGTGAGCAAATTCAACAGACGACAATATTGATGATATTTTTTCTATTCCGCCCCCCCCCCCCCCCCCCCCCCAAAATAGGCTTTGGCATTTCATGCAAAGTTTGAAACATACATGATCAGTTGGTCATTTGTTGAATTTGTCAAGGGATTAGTAAAGCTAAAAATAACTGCATTAAATGGAAAACCTAACAAGCTACACAGTGGTTGCCATTAAGCGAAATTGACACACTTTCAAGGGAGCAACTCTGTCAGATGTTTGCCTCCCTTCTGAAAAGGGGTCTGCTCTACAAGAAAGGAACAGAAAACTTATTGCCTTGCAGAGCTTGGCATTCAGTACAGAAAACTGGAAATTATCTTAATTGTCTCCCTTTGCGGAAAGTATATCCTATCTCCTTGAATACAGACTTATCCTGGTAGCCATGGGGTTGGGGCGGGAGTGGGGAGTTAAATCCCACCGTATCTTGGGCTACAGCATATGAAAATCGGGACCCATTCGTCTCCTTTTATTGCCGAAGGGTACCGATTCACTGCTGGCTGAACAGAGAGATTTTTCAGTTGATGGTCTGAGCTAGGCTCAACCCATTTTAGTCTGGAAATCCCAAAATTGTAATTGGCAAACAGTAACAGACCCAGATCAGACGCCACAGAACGCGGCGTCTGATCAGGGTCTACTCTGTTTGCTTTGAATAGAGGAATTTCTGTACAACACAGTTACTGTAATAATAAAAACTAACCAGACACCCTGCTCCTGTTAACAAACCGGTCCAAAAAATTGTGTTAGGATAGTCCACTCGATGAAAATGGGTTAAACCCAACTCTCCAACCATGCGGTTAGGGCGCCTTGCCATATTATATGTGATTATATATGTTTTTGTTAACCTGGACCCATTTGTTCAAAGCGTCGTTAGCTTAACGAGTTCGTTAAGGGTCATTTCGTTAACTGTTTTAGCGGATTCAATACACAATATTGATATTTTTTGCTGAAAAAAATGTGAAAGCTACTCACATTTTTCAGTAAACAATTTCAGCATATTTGCATATCACTAGATGTAAATTTTAACAAATCGTTAACGAACGATGTCGTTAGCTTTAAAGAACTGGGCCCAGGTGGTTTATAGGATATAACATGGATGTTATGCGACAGACTGCATTTAATTCAGCCGTCATTCCTCCTTCAGTGAACATCGGTGACTCTGGGCTCAGACACTATGATGGTGTCATCCTAAACCTTTCATTAGAGATTTGATGTATGACTTTCTGTCCTTTTTCGGACTCTCCGTGATTCCACTAGTGGTTTTCTTTAGCCCTGGCTGTCAGGGCTTGAGGTGTTAGTCAAAAGCCCACATCCTGGTTTCATTACAGAGATTTAAAGGGAAAGGCAATGGTGGTGAAAAATGTATTTGTGATATGCATTTTGTCATTTCTTAATAAACTGTGCATTTTGATGCAGACTTGTTTAAAATAAGATGAAAAATAAGTAAGTTATTAAAGTTTGAAGACATCAAAATTGCTTTAAAGGGCGCCGCCATTTTATACCTTCTTCTTTAGGCACCTACGGATTTAGCTTAAAAACCGCATTAATTACAATCAGAGAGAAGGTCTGATTTGATGTTTTGAAATGTTTACAGAACCTCATTAAATATTCAAATTACGGCGCTCTTGATAATTGTTTTAAAATCTTTAAACGTCTTTGGGTCAAATTTACATCAAAATGCTGCTTGTCAATATCTTTTATCTCAGATACACTCTTCACTAACCTTGCGTGTCCCTTTATTTTTTTTTTCTTGTGATGTCTGGCTGATTGAGTTAGATATCCTCTAGCAAGGTGGCTATGTCAAGTTTTTTTTTTTTTTTTTTTTTTTTTTTTTTTTGTTTGTTTGTTTGTTTGGAAGGGTGCACTATTTAAACGCTCGATTCAAGGTAAGGAAATGACTTTACTCAGATTATTTCCAACCAATTTTCATAAGACAAAGTGATTTAGAGAAGTGAAGGAAAAAATAAATCAGACAACCACATTTAACAAATGAATATGTAATTTGACTCTTTAAGTTAGAGATATATTGAATATATTGCCTACGGAGCAATTTCTCCTCTTTTCCACAACAAGTTGTTACCTGTTGTTAGACTTTTATGTTAAAACAGGGACCAGATTTTCACTACGAGATAATCGATTATGCGAGATAAGCGAAGGAAGACGATATAACGAGAGTCGACTTATATACTATCCGTCATAATTTGATTAATCGTCCTGTTTATGTCATTGCTAAAATCTGGCTTTAGAGGTTATAAAACTTTGTCATGTTCAAATCAGCTGAGCATGAAACATGTCCTGCTAATAAATTAACAGTTGCAAACAAAATGTCCACTATAATTGGCATTTTCATATTTATAAGCAGAGAAAATGTCATGCTCAGCTGAGTTGAGCATGAAAAAAAGAGTTTTGCAACCTCGAGGACTGTTCTGTGATTGTGGAAGTTTTTGTATATTTTCTTTAATATTTACCTACATGTAGTCGTACACTTGATGTTAGATTTGTAAATGAATCTCTATCTCCGAAATCATTACCACTTTAACAATCTTCTGTTTCACAATGTAACAACGGGAAAGTAAAAGATTATATAAAGAAACTGACATGCCGACAGGGTCCTCGGAATAGGGTGCGTGACGGACAGATACATACCATGTCTGTCAGTCACGCACCCTATTTCCAGGATGGACAAATGGTGGGAGTGTGATTTTGTTTCACGTAATGAAAGCAAAGTTTGCCGACTGCCAGCTTGTGCAGTTCCCGCTTCCGAGTAACGACAAGGTGACACAGGTTTTGACCCTTGTCCTGCTGAATAAATTAAGATGCCACGCCCACTTCTAATTTTCAGCCAATCAGATTACTTGATCCAGATTGTTGATATAAATTCATATACTTAATGGCAAACAGTGCAGATCCAGATCAGTTGGCTTCTTCACTGAACTGGATCTACACTGTTTGCAAAGGCAGGACATATCCGGGTTCAGCAGGACAAGGGTTAAAATAAGTTGAAATACGCCTGTTGACTTCTCAGTCCTTGATTTATTTCAACCAAACTGTTTTTTTTGTTTTTCTTTTTCTTTTTTTCTCTCACACCCTCCACACAGACAAATGCAATTAATCAGAAACAATGCTATTTTTTTATTTTATTTATTTCTTTATTTATTTTTTATTTTATTTTTTTTTCTTTATTTTGACGGCAGAGGTATCGGTGAGATTTGTGTCCCGAGTCGGTACGTAAATTAAGAATTGTCTTGCTTTTTTCTGTAAATGCAGGGGCGGACTCAGAGCGGGATTCGGGAGTTCAGTCGAACCTTCTGCCCCCTTTGACTCAAAATTTCATTTCATTGGAAATTTTGGATAAATTTGGTACACGTTTTCTTATACGTCTTTTTCAACAAGTCCATTTTACTACCTGTAAATGTGTGTAAAATTGCTGGGTAAGTGGCATACAGTGTAGACCCTGTTCAGACGCTGCGTTCTGTGGCGTCTGATCTGGGTATGTACTATTTGCTCAGGTCTGTTTGTCCGAATACGTATAATAAGTACGGTAATGTGATGAAATCGACCCCCTCAGAAATCCTCCTGGATCCGCCCCTGAAATGATTTGTATTAATACATGTATCATTATCGGTATTCATCACGAAAGCACGCCAATATAACTTTGACCCCTTACACCTAACTTTTATATAATAAAACTGGGGTTTACAGGGGTATACATTATTTTTCTTATTTTGCTAAAAGACATAGATTGTGGGTTATCATTAGAACCGCCTCGCCGAGGCGGTTCTAATGAGTACCCACAATGTATGTTTTGAGAAGAAATATAAAAAATATCAGAATTTTTTATCTGAAAATGGTCCATTTTTTGTTGTAAAATTTTCCATATATTTGAATAGATGTATTTTCGTAATGTTAAATAGAACATCGGGTAGGAAGCAGTAAAGTTGTGTGGTGTTGCCTAATAATAGGAAAATACCCCTATTTTAATGGTTTCTTGCTAGAAAGCCAGGACAAAGTTCTGTCATATGACAGATTCCATAATTATGCCGAGTTGTAAAGGGAATAGGTAGATTTTCAAGGGAGACACTTTGTCAAATTGTGTTTGCCTTCCTTCTGGAAAGGGGTCTACTCTAAACCGAAAAAATAAACATGGTCCTTTCAGAAGAATTCGGTCCCTCGGGGACCAAAGCCATTCCTTTTAGAGCAGACCTGAACAATTCGGTCCGTTAGGGACCAAATTCTTTCCTTTTCCGCTTTTCAGAAGGAATTGGTATGCATGGTAGCAAACTGGAAATCACAAAAATTGTCTCCATCCCCTCAAAAAGGCAGAAAATATATGAACAGTTTTACTGTATCAAGCCCCCTTAAATACATCTCGTACAAACAAACATATCCATGAAAAAATCTTCGAAGTATCAAAATCAAAAGAATTATTCAATATACTAACTCTAAAAGCGCTGAGCAAAATAGCAGCAAACGAATTTTTAAACTGTTATTATTATTTTTCAGAGAAAATACGATTTGGCATTTCATGTGAATCAGACTATTCACAAGAAATGGCAAGTCTTATTACCTCTGACTACTACTACTACTACTACTACAACTACTACTACTTCTACTACTACTACCACCACCACTACTACTACTACTACTACTACTAAATAAATAAATAAATACATAAATAAATAAATAAATAAATAAATACATCACGAAAACATTTCTATATAATTTTGACCCTCTTAAACCCCACTTTTATATAGTAAAACTGGGGTTTACAGGGGTATACATTATTTTTCTTATTTCTGCTCAAAAGCATAGATTGTGGGTACTCGTTAGAACCGCCTCATCGAGGCGGTTTTAACGAGTACCCACAATCTATGTTTTGAGCAGAAATATGAAAAAATATCAGATTTTTTTATCTGAAAACTTTCGTTTTTTGGCGGTAAAATTTTCAGTATATTTGAATAGGCGTGTTTTCGTAATGTAAAGCAAATAATAAAATATAAAGCAGGAATTACCATGTAAATTATAAGTAACTCATGAAATGCAGGAGTGCTCTGTCCATACGTGTCTTAATCCAGATATATGACGTGCAAGTTGATATAATCTTTGTATTAAAATTTCTGATGTAACTTTAGATGAAAAACAAGGTGAAATTGAAACCTAATGAAACCTAATGAAACACAATGACACGACCCACAGTAAAAACATTCGAAATAACTTACGAGGAGTGCCCTATACTCAACATGTCCCTCTGTCCGTATTCTATTTGTAAAAGTCGCTATAAATTTTAAACCGCTAGGAACAGTTTGATA
Organism: Anodontia alba; assembly: GCA_964016985.1. Classification (NCBI taxonomy): domain Eukaryota; kingdom Metazoa; phylum Mollusca; class Bivalvia; order Lucinida; family Lucinidae; genus Anodontia; species Anodontia alba. The sequence goes on along the minus strand of OZ024832.1, from coordinate 20,807,153 downwards.
GTTTTGGCATGCAGATACATATTGCAAGATCTAACCAATGAAATTGTCAAATGCCAGATATCTTTATAAATAGCCTCACCGTGACAAAAATGTGAAAATATGAAACCGCACGGAATATTTTGATAATTCTTTGCTTACTGATAGATATCGACACAATCGCTAGATATCGACAAGATCTTATCAATACACTTGCTAGATAACGACAAGACCTAGCCAATGAACTCGCTAGATACTGACATGATCTAATCAATAAACTTGCCAAATGCCGGTTTTCTTCGACATAATACTGAAACTACTAACATTCAGTTACAACACCATGCTGTAAGGATTCAATTTATATTCAATTCTGTGTCACTCCTTTACCCCACATTTATTGACATATCACCGATGTTTAGAATTGGTATATGGGCACAGACAACCTTCTTTATACCAACACTCGATACAACGACAAATTTCGTTAAAATGACAATTTGACTATCACGAAACCTTCGCTGAAGAGGTAACGATCGGTCACAAATTATGCAAGAATAGTGAAATAATACTTTACAGAAAACATATGTTTTGGATATTTGTTAGAATCGCCTCTGTGAGGCGATTCTAACAAATATCAAAAACATATTTTCTATGAGAAAATAAGAATAAAACAAGGTATTTCTTACTCATCGTTCTGTCCATTTAGGATACTTTTTCAACAGCAAATTCATTATAATGGCAACATCTTTGGGAACAAATGCTGCCGATGTAACGACGGTTCACTGTATAATCATGTCAAGGCATTTTGCAGGTTAACTGTATAATCATGTCAAGGCATTTTGCAGGTTAACTGTATAATCATGTCGAGGCGTTTTGCAGGTTCACTGTATAATCATGTCGAGTGTAACATAATCTGGGTCTACCCGGGTTGCCATATGGACGAAGCAATGTTAATGGGTCGTAAAATGATAGTTTTATATATGACCTAAAGGTTGTTGATAGGGCCGTAATATCTGTATGAATCTTTTACAGTTATTCTGAGCCTGTTTTATGTCGCATAAATATTAGATATATTTTGTAGCTAAAATGTTAAAATGTACTCTAGCATCCAATATACATGCTATGCTGAAAGGTTGAATTTAAAGGTTAAAACCAAATATTTTGCGTAAACAGGATCTCTGACATTTTGTGATATTTTATAATAGTTCAAGGGGTATGCTGACTAAACAGCATGTGCCTCGCAGGTGCTGTTTACGTGCAATCACATGCATTTTATGCAGGGGTTAGAGAGAACCTGAAGACTGCTGTAGTAACAACTGGGAATTTAGGGAACAGAGAATAAAGCAATAATAAATAGTATTTTTGAAAGTAGTAACTAAACAGTACATTTATAATGATATTCTGAAAGTAAATCTTTCCAGTTGGATAAAAATTAATTGAATTTGTGAGAGCTCACGTGAATTGTCTCTGAACAGCTACAGCATTCTTTTGGTGACTAGCCTTGTGCAATGCCATTGCGAAGTAACCTAGTAGTCTTTATACGATATTTGAAATTGCGTAATTTACACGTGGTTGCTTTGGTGCCGCTCGCAGGATTTCCACAAAAGTAAAAAGGACCTGATGAATTAAAAAAAAAAGAAAAAACAGAATGGAGACCAAGGTAGGTGACAATTACGTTATACCTTTCTCTGATTATGTTTGTCAGCTTGCCGATACCAATTATCAGAAATTAAAATGTAAAATTCGCAAACTAATATTTTAAACAATTTAACTTTCAAAATGGCTCAACAATGACAAGCCAAGCACAGGCTCAAGCTCAGCCACAGGTTGATCCTGCTGCCCAAGCTTTCCTGAATATTCAAGTGGAATTAGCTAATGTATCTCAAGCGTTAACAACACAGGGGGTAGCCACTAGTGTCTTCAAATTTGATGGCAACTCTAAGAATTATAGGGAATGGATAAAGTCCATTGAGAAGTATGTCATTCTTGCAGGCATACCTGATGATAGGAAAAAGATGATTGCTTATCAGTCATCTTCTGGGGCTGTAAGTGGGTTTATACAAAGGTATATGGCTGCAAATCCGCACAACACATGGCGACATCTAAAGGAACAGTTAGCTGTCAGATTTAGCGATGTCACTGACAGGCAAATGGCACTGTCATTGTTACGCAATGTCAAACAAAAAATAAGGGGAAAATATACAGGTATTTGCTGAGAGATTGCTGTCTCTGGCCGAAGAAGCTTATCAAAATCAAGGGGGTGATGCTATAGAACGTCATTGACATCTTCGTCGATGGGTTGATTCAAGATCATCTGAAATTGAAAATCTTAAGAGATCAGCCTGACACTTTACAGGGGGCGATAGCACTCGCTACAAATGAGCAGAACCTAAGAGCGAGGGCTCAAATGTCTCATGGGTTTTCTCCGCCGAGAAAGGAAACACCCATGGAGGTTGACCATTCAAGAGGTCAGCGGTTTAGGCAAAAAAATAGGGTAAACGCCACACAGCAAAACAATAGGGGAAAGTGCTGGAGTTGTGGGCAAGAAGGGCATATAAGTAGAGATTGTCAGAATAAAGAAAAACAAAATAAACCACCCATGGATCATGGAAGACCTAGGCAACAAAACAGTGTGAAAAATAATCAGGAAAACTGGGACACTCATTGCATGCAGGGGTCGATGTAGTGAGTACAGACAACAATAGTAGACACTTGTCTTACGAAAAAGTTTCAGGCAGTCCGAATTCTTGTTTAGTCAAGATTGGTAAACAAAGGTTTAGAATTCTTGTAGACACTGGAGCTGAGTGTTCACTAATGCACCGCAGAGTTTACGATCAATTAAAGAATAAACCTAAATTAACCCATTAAAAGTTTGCTTGCAATCAGCAAATGGGACTGAACTTAGGTGTGACGGTTGCATTACTGTACAGTTTTGTATCGGTAGTACCGAAATGTCTCAAGACTTCTTTGTGATTAGAGATTTAAATAGAAACTTGATACTAGGTTTGAACTAGCTTAAACGAAATAACGTTAGGATCTATTTTGATTCAAAATGTTTAAGAATTAATGGTAAACATTATGTTAATTTAGAGGAAGATATACACATAGCCTCAACAGTAAGGATGAAAAAGACTTGTCTCATTAAACCTAACACAGCCATGATATGTTATGGTAAAGTTAGAGAAAATCCAGATTTACCAATAGGGGTATCTTATGAAGTTTCACAGACTGATAAAGGTTTCTTAACTGATCAACCAGGTTTACAGATTATCAATACTGTTTCCTCTTTAGATAAAAGTAGGACATTGCCCGTGTCGATTGTTAATAACACAAACAAATACATTAAAATTTATAGACATGGTTTGTTGGCAAAAATTACGGAAGTGCAAAATAATGTAACACTGATAAATTCAGTCATTCAAAATAATAACTGTAAAAATAAATTAGACTTGAAAGAGTTAGATGTACCTGAAAAATATAGGTCAAAAATTGAAAAAGTTTATCTTACAAAATAGGGACTTATTCTCAAATAAAGATTCAGAATTAGGAAAAACAGACACAGTTAAAATGCAAATTGACACAGGAAATAGTACTCCTATTAAAATGAAACCCTACAGAACTCCCATTAAAAATAGGGAGATTGTCGATCAGGCAATAGATGAAATGCTAGACGCAGGTGTTATTAACAGATCAAAGTCACCATGGTCATTTCTTGTTGTGATAGTAGATAAGAAAGATGGTAGTAGAAGATTTTGTGTTGACTTCAGAAAATTGAACGAGATCACAAAGAAAAATTCCTTTCCTTTACCTTTAACTGATGATATTTAGCCTTACTTGGTAAAGCAAAATACTTTACGTCCCTAGATTTAAAAAGTGGTTAAATAGCAAGTTGCTATGGATGATAAGGATAAAGAAAAGACGGCTTTCTCATGTCATAAAGGGTTATTCGAGTTCAATGTAATGCCCTTTGGTCTTTAAAATGCTCCCGCAGTTTTTCAAGAACTTTACTATTTGTCTCATAAGCTTAGGAAGTCTCAATGTAAATGGTCTGTAGTAGAAAAAGAAGCGTTTGCAATACATTTTGCTTTGCAAAAGTTAGACTATTATCTGCATAATGCACAGTTTGTTATCAAAACTGATCACAAACCTCTTAAATACTTACTTGAATCGCCTATGCAGAATAAAAAGATTCAACTTTGGGCTTTGAGTATGTCAGGGTATAATTATTATGTACTATAGAATATATAGCTAGTACAACAAATACATGTGCAGATCTTCTCTCTAGACATCCAGATAAGGTAAATAAACTCGAAGAAAATTCCTTCAAAGAAGATGTTGAACTAGAAAAGTTACTTGATGTCAATGACAATCTGTTTCAAGTGAACGTCTTGAATTCTAATCAGTTTGACCCAAAGACATTTGCTAGTTGTAATGTGCGAGATAATGATACATTTGAAACATGTGATTGTTCAGATTTTGAAAAAGGCGGTTTTGACATGAAAATAGAACAAACTAGGGATGACGATATTTCGAAAGTCAGATTGATGATTCTAAATGGTGAAGAGAGTAAAGATGTTCAAAAACACTACCTTTTAGTAGATGGGTTGGTATATTATTTATCGAATGTCGATGGTGACCCATATTTAAGATTGTTTGTTCCAAAACATCTGAGATCTTTTATTGTGACCCAGTATCATGACAATAATGGCCATATGGGGGTACAGAAAACTTTTAATTCCATTAGACAGAAGTATTTTTGGCCGAATTTGTTCAAGAAAATTCATGCATATGTTTCTGATTGTATGGCTTGTAGAACAAGGTCAATACAGAAAACAAATCATCCTTTACAAGAGACTGATATTCCACCATACCCTATGGCGAAACTTAGTCTTGATTTTTCTGGACCTTACCCGACAACTTTGTCAGGAAATAAGTATATTATTGCATTCGTCGATTGGTATAGTGGTTGGCCAGAAGCTTTTGCTGTTCTCGATAAAACTGCTTAAACAGTGGCTCATTTGATTATTGAACACATCTTTCCACGTTTTTGTTGTCCACTTCAGATTGTAACGGATAATGGAACTGAGAATGTGAACGAGACAGTTAAAGAAACTTTAGCTAAACTTAAGATTGATCATGTCTTAACAAGCGTGTACCATCCTCAACGTAATGCGAAAGTGGAACGCTTTCATAGAACCCTGCATGATATTTTATCTAAAATGGTAGCAGATACTCAACAGAGCTTTGATCTCCATCTTTGTCAAAGTTTGGCAGCAATTAGATTCAATGTTTGTGAATCGTCTAAATTTTCGCCTTATTATTTACTATATACTAAAGATGTAGTATTGCCTGTTGACAATATCTTACAACCAAGAAGAAAATATTTAGGTGAAGATTTCCATCAAATAGCTTTACAAGAACAACACAGGGCCTTTGTACATGTGAGAAATTATTTAAAGAAAGCTAAGATACGTCAAGCAAAATATGCAGACAAAAATGCAAAAGAAGTAGAATTAAAAGTAGGTGATCCAGTTTATTATCAAATAAACAAAGAAAAGGTAAATTAAAACAAAAGTGGAAACCTTATTATAGGATAATTGAGAAAACAGGACCTGTATCTTTTATAATTTAAAATCAATTAGATGGAACAACCAGTAGGGTATATGCAGGTGATTTAATGTTAGCAAATGTAGATGATTGGGAAATCTTTAAAGATAAAAATAGCAGAAAATTAAGGGACGCAGCTTATGTAATTCCACTTCAGGCCTCTGAGACGGAAACTGATTCTGCTTCTGATCCAGAAGACAGGGTGCCCTTAGTTAAATTCGTCAAAAGGCATAGGCAAGAAAGAGAAACGTCTTCTGATGAAGAAGATATTCCTTTGATGGAATTACAAAAACGCTCCAGACATAGGGAATTATGGCAAAACCAAAATAAAAAAAACTCAAGAAACTGAAGTAGTGGACATGGAATGTAATGACGAGTTATTCTCTGATAATTCCTGTTCTTTGCCTTCAGTTGGTAATAATGATTCTGCTAGTGATATGGAAGTGAATCTAGTTCACTCACATAGGCGACTGTTTGATAAAACACCCGTAGGAACAGTTAGGCCACAGAAAAAGAGACATAAGAAGTCTCATGATAAGGAAAAAGATTTAAAGCAATTAATCAAGTTAATGTCAGCTATGTTGTGAAATGACCTCGTCATTTATTTTTTTATGAGGTAAAGATGTATGTTACTATTGTTAGAGAAAAATTGTAAATAATAAGTACCTCATGTAACCGTAAAGTTTAGTTATGCCCATTTTGTTTAATTTCAGGAAAACCTGATGTTTATTACACTAGTCTTAGTGTCAGTGTATGTTAGCCAAACATTCGGACTCTTTACATCCGAAAACGTTGTATTTCAAAAGACTAATGGAGTCTTTATTAACGATGCACATTGGTCTGTAACATTTGTCCATGACTTAAGACCGTTTGAGCACTTAATTGCACAAATTCAAAATGATCTTGTTCGCAATGATGAAATTGTGAAGGTTATCACAGATTTCTATAGAAGGTCAAATTTAACAGGATATGTAGAAACATCCTAAGCTTACATGTAGAAGTCGATCTGTTGACAGATACATACAAGTCTGTGTACGAAAACTTTAATGAATATCAGACGCTTTCAGAGAACAAGCAAGAATACAAAAGATCATTAATTCCCATAATCGGTCAATTAATGAGTACTCTTTTTGGGACTGTATCAGAAAATGACCATAAAAATATTGACAAAAATATTAAGGCATTGACAGTTAACCAGAAGCAAGTCATACACGATTTAGATGTAAGTCTGTCTGTTCTTAATCTAACAAGAATGCAAGTTGCAGAAAACCGAAGGTCAACAATGGATCTCATTTTGTAATTCAAAAGCTAGACGATAAAATAAAGTTGCTAGAAAGAACTTTTGAACAAAAGTTTGTTAGGCTTGAACAATTTATTCACACATACTTACAATTTAAAATGATATTCGATGAAATAAGGCTTACTAGTCAGAATGCCGTATTTTATCTTGAAAGTTTGAAATCTGAGAAACATGTTGTCATTACATCGTTTGTCAACTAATACAATTTCTCCTGAAGATCTTAAGAACCTATTGATTGAAGTAGAATCGAAACTACCCAATAACTATGAACTACCTAAAATTCCCCGCAAAGTCATTTGGTATTTTTATAAAACATTACCTTGTATCACATACTTGGAAAATAATGAAATTATGATCATCCTTTAGACTCTCTTAATTAACATAAATGAGAGTATGAGGTGTATACAGTACATAATTTACCGATACCTTTAATGTCGAATAATCAAACTAATATGTTGTTAAAGTACAGTTTGGAAAATGAAATGTTACTCATATCGAGAGACAGAGCAAAATTTTCATTTTTATCTGAAAGTGCATTTCAGATGTGTAATAGCTATCATTTTCAGTTCTGCAACCCAGAGACAGCATTCTATCAGACAAACATAAATACATTTTGTGTAATTGCGTTATTCATGCAAAACGTGCATGACATTAAAAAATACTGTTTTAAATGAAAGTCTGCCGATTACAAAATACTTGTCATTTGGTGTGTGGATTGTTGTCACAGATAGACCTCTGACATTTACATTAAATTGTCAAGTACATGAACCAAAAATCAATGATATTAAAATTGTACCACAATTTGGTATTATACGTCTCAATAATACATGTAGGGCTTCGAATAGATATTTGCAGTTACCAGAATATTATGGGAAGTACAGTAATTTTGAAAGGTCTGATCCTTTTAAAGCACTGTTGAAAATACATAATGTATCGCATTTGTTCCTCTGGAATGAGACTTAAACTAAAATGGGGTATAAGTCATTAAAGTTGCCACCACATTTGTTGGGCTTAAAAGAAATACCCGTGCAGTCTCTTGAGTGAAACAAGACATTATAGGCCAATTATATTGGGTGAAAATAAATACAGATCTGATTGGGTAACTGTTTTGATAATCAGTGTTGCATCGACTGTAGTATTATTTGTAATTGTCTGGATAATTTTGGGTAAAGGGCAATGTATCTATCAGATAATTGGTAAACGTGGGGCTAGCATGCATGATTCTGAGAGGGTGAGTGTAAGTCGATCACCAACCCCAGGTGATGTTGAGTTATCCACTCTTGTCGAAGAACATAACGTCAGTAACGTTGGAGAAAGACGTAAATCCTTCAAGTACACTGATGCGACAGCGGCATGGGCAAAGAAGTAAAACTTTGCGTAGTATCTTATTTACGGTGAAAATGCAGCATTACCGTGTATTGCTATGTGGTTAGCAATGTGTTAACAGAACTATTATTATAGTTGATTAACTTAATTTGTGTGATGTCAGATCATTATGTATATAAACTCATGTAGTTGTAGAACTTTAATTGTGCCTTGTGTAGTCCTAAAGACTATGCTTGGACGAAGAATCGTTTAACGAAAGACACTTAGTGACTTTATTTTAAGTCCTAAGCATGACCCTAAAGGTCATGCCTAGGTGAAGATGTCAGGATGGCGAGAAACTTTTTATTCTATTCTTTTTCAGCCAGATGACGTGAAGGTCGTCAGATGTCATTATTGGTGCTGAGTATCATCAACCCCATCCTATATACCTCATCACCAACTGGTATCATAATTCTAGTAAAGACGAAGAGAGGATTCCAGAAATCAACAAAATATACAGAGCGCCGGGAATGCCTATCCCACAACCACCAACGGTTGTGGATTTGAAGATAAATCAGTGTGATTGTGTGAAGCCACCGCCGTCAAAGAAGCCAAGATTGAACTAAAGAAATATTAACCTTAGTTTTGGAAGAACGTTTTAGATATTAACCCCATAGTAATCTTTTAATTGTAACTGGAAATCCTGGTCACCGGGATATTGATTTATTCTAGTGGTTAGGATGGCCGCTTGATTATGCAGGGTTAATTAAGTAAAATCATTAATATCTTGAATATACATTCATGTCATATATGTCGAGCAATTATATAGACTGTGAATCCTGATCACTAATAAACATTAATATTAATCTTGGTGATATTTTAATATTGAATCCAGGCCACCTTTTAACAGTAGTGAATTTCATCCTGGTTACTTTTGTATATTAATGGTTATCCTAGTCAATTTTTATGTGTGAATGACTAATCCTGGTTATTGTCTTAGTCACTTGTGGTGATGCTAATACATGTATTGTATAGTCATAATCATTGGTGGACCTGATTGATGAGGGTCTGAATCCTGGACATTAAATCCTGGTTGCTGATGATTGGATGGTGATACATGTGTTAGGGAAGTAATGTTGAAATTATATTATTTTAATTGTTTATATTGACTACGCATGTGTCATAGATATTGGTATATGTAACGTTTAATGCGTATATGTATAAATATGTGTATTTCTATATGAAAAGCATGATCAGTTTAAGACTCGAGTAAATTAATTAATTAGGAATAATTAATTTACTTTAAGCAAGAGAGGTGTGTAACATAATCAGGCTACCCGGGTTGCCATATGGACGAAGCAATGTTAATGGGTCGTAAAATGATAGTTTTATATATGACCTAAAGGTTGTTGATAGGGCCGTAATATATGTATGAATCTTTTACAGTTATTCTGAGCCTGTATTATGTCGCATAAATATTAAATATATTTTGTAGCTAAAATGTTAAAATGTACTCTAGCAGCCAATATACATGCTATGCTGAAAGGTTAAATTTAAAGGTTAAAACCAAATATTTTGCGTAAACAGGCTCTGTGACATTTTGTGATATTTTATAATAGTTCAAGGGGTATGCTGACTAAACAGCAGGTGCCTCGCAGGTGCTGTTTACGTGCAATCACATGCATTTTATGCAGGAGTTAGAGAGAACCTGAAGACTGCTGTAGTAACAACTGGGAATTTAAGGAACAGAGAATAAAGCAATAATAAATAGTATTTTTGAAAGTAGTAACTAAACAGAACATTTATAATGATATTCTGAAAGTAAATCTTTCCAGTTGGATAAAAATTAATTGAATTTGTGAGAGTTCACGTGAATTGTCTCTGAATAGCTACAGCATTCTTTTGGTGACTGGCCTTGTGCAATGCCATTGCGAAGTAACCTAGTAGTCTTTAACGATATTTGAAATTGCGTAATTTTCTGTTTTCTCCAGGGATATCCTTGGGGAACGACATTTCAGAAATGCTTCTAAAGCATATAAATACTGCGAGATTGATCAGGCTTTTCAGTCCGCCTTCAGTTAGGGTTTGGTTAGCTGTTTAGGCTGTAGCAGTCGGTATCTGCAAGGGCTCATGTTGTTTTAGAAACGCTGCAGGCTTTTCGGGGTTGTCGAAACTTATAAATAAAATGTAGAAAACTTTAAAGAAGACTTCGTCTTACTACGAGCTAGAAGAAAACACAACGCGAAGGAGACTACGATCTCGTTATAATCACGTTGTTACACGAGGCGTTTTGCAGGTTCACTGTATAATCATGTCGAGGCGTTTTGCAGACCGTGAACCGTAGTGTGTTGGGCTTTCTTACTTCAGTCGCAACGAATGATGGCTTATCACGAATGGATACATATTAAAAGAGAGCTTTGTAAACTGGAAGCCTTTTTGTCTCCCTTTTCAGCATCACCCTTTTCAGCAGAAACAGATTTCTTTACCTGCTATGAGAAAACGTTTTCAAATACAGGTTACTTTTAAGGAAAAAATGCACCCCTTCTTAAAATTTGCAAGTATATTAAAATGTACCGTTTGAGGAGTGTGGCAAATACTTTTTGGACCCGATTCAACTCCCTTAGACGTGTTTCTGCCCAACTTTAGGGGAAAAGATACACCTTCAGAGAAGACAGCACTGTCAACTTGTTTTGCTTCCCTTCTGAAAAAGGGGTCTCTTTAGCTTTGTCCAATGTTTAGAAATAGATATTTTGGCTTTCCTGGTTTAATTTATTAAAAATATAGGTTTCTCACCCTCTGCCGATTTCTAGAATTCAGCACCAGTCCAGCAGAGTATACATAAAGAAGTGATTTTATATGAAAAAAATATATTTGCCAATATGAGACATTGCTTATAAAATATAATATTTCTATGCCTTATGCAAGGCTATGCCCAGCTAGCATTCTTTATAAATCTATATAGCGGGCCATTATCGGTCCGTCAGCTACCCTGATGGGCCGAGAACGGTCCGCTATAGATTTATGTAGAATGCTTTCTGGATGGTCTGTTCTAAAAGGAAAGAATTTGATTTCCTTGGGAACATTCTCTTTTTTCATTTAGAATAGGCCTCTTTTCTGAAGAGGTTTGGTATATGGGGAAGCAAACAGGAAGTTACAAAAGTTTCTCCCTTGTAAAAAAGGTAGAACACTTACTTATACAGTCATTACCACAAGACCAAAAAACTGTGAAATTTCTGCACAAGCGTCTCTTGCTGCTGTATCACCTTTGATAATCAAATCAAAACTAAAGGCTCTGCTAAAAGCCATTAAGTCTGTCATCACGCTATATCAAATGTCAACTTTCCCCCCAAATGTTAACAATTCTATCCTGAGCTGTATATACTTGCTGGTATAGAAAATGGTTTCACAGTGTACAGATTTTATAATTAATTTCTGCCTATTTTATTTCTTTTTTTTTTCACTTGTGACTTTGTGTGATTTGAACCAAGTAAGTGGAAAGGGGAAGAAAAGAAAACTTGATAAGTCAATACAATTTATTTTTAATGAATTTGGCAGCACATGATGAAACAATACTGCTGCTACTACTACTACTAATAATATTTTTTTTTTAAATAATATTTTTAGTAATAATAATAATGATAATAATAATAATAATAGTTTTTTTTATTATTATCATTATATTAGGCCAAATAAAAAAATGTGTGTTTCAGGTTAAATGGAATTTTAAAAATAGGGATGGTAGGTTGGAAATACATTGTAGTTTTATTTTGCTTAAAGTTTTTATATGAGGTTAATAGGAAAACAATATGACCGAACAGGGAAATCCCCTCAAAACACCTTAAAAACTTTAGGGTCGGTTGTGAAAAATTAGGCACAGTTGGGTTATCTGAAACACACATTTTAGTTCATCTGAGCCTCAGGCTCAGGATAAGCTATTGTTATCACTCTCTGTCCGTCGTCCATCTGTCTGTCCAGTCACACCTTTAAACGATTTCTTCTCTGAACCCCCTGGGCCAAATTTCTTCAAACTTCATGTGAAGCCTTAAATTAAAGGGGGATTGTAAGTTTGTACAAAACGGTCACGGTCCGTTAAGTAAGATGGCCGCCAAGCCCATATATGGTAAAACACTTAAAAATCGTCTTCTCGAGAACCAGGAAGCTTTGAGGCTGAATCTTGGAGTATAGCATCGGGGACTCAAGGTCTACCAAGTTTGTTCAAATGATGACCCTAGCATGACCTTTGACCTTTTTACGGCAAGGTCAAATTTGCCTACCTATGTATTTGTATGGATAAAATGAAATAGATTTTCTCAAAATCTACTATAGACTAATTGCCGGATATTCACACTTTATAATCAAAGTAGCAAACCCTCTCAGCTACAATAAAACATTTTGTCCACCAGCGTTATCTGCCCTAAACCTGGGCTATATACATGTATATACATGTATCAAATCGTTTAATCTTTCAATGTCTTTTTCTCAAAAGCCGCTGTGCCAAATCTGTTCAAACTTCATGTGGAGCCTTGTCTTAAAGAGGGTTTGAAAATTTATGCAAATGGTCACGGCCAGTTATGTAAGATTGCCGTCATGCCCATATATATATATATAGGAAAAACACTTAAAACTCTTCTTCTCCACCAGAACCACGAAAGCTTTGAAGCTGAAGTTTGGTATGTTGCATTAAGGACTCAAGATCTACCAAATTTGTTCTAATAATGACCCTAGGTTGACTTTGACTTTTTAAGGCCAGAACAAATTGCGTCCCTGTGCATTTATATGGGGAAAATATTGAAACATTTCTCAAAATGTTTTAATGGCTAATTGCTGAAACTTACAATGTATGATCAAAGTAGCAAAACCTTCTAGCTATAACAAAGAACACACAAAAGAATGAAAATCAGAGAATCGACTTTATCAAGACGCTTCATATACAGCACTGTTTTTTGCGAGGTTGCATATGCCCCCTAGCACTGGCTTAAAGGTGATGCATACTCTGATTTCAGTTTCGGAAACAAAGTAAGAAGTCACAAGGGGCAAGATCAGGTGAATAAGAAAAAAAACTTAACCTTCCTTGAATAAGGAGTGTGTGGTAAAGCTAACCTCTTTTTGCAAAAAAAATTGTAAAAATGGCAGACATATGGGCTGGTGCGTGATCATGTTGAAGTCGGACATGTTTGAAACCTATGACTGGGCACCATATCCGATAGTATTGTTTCAATTTCTTCAATACCACAGCTTTTTAGTATTTTCCAGTAACGCTATTAGCCTTTTTCACTGGCACTTGAATTACAACTCCTTCACCAGAGAAGAAGATTGCATACAAAACATTTTTTGCACTTTAAGTGCGTTTAGCAATGACTGGTCTTTTGCTGTTGGTGGCCCATATTTTATTGCTAACCTTCCTAACAGGTTCAAAATAATGAACCCAAGTTTCATGGCCAGTGACTACGTTTGCAAATTTCTTTTCATCAAAGTTTGGTAATATTTTGAGCATTTGTTTGGCTATTTTAACTTTCTGCTTCGTTTGACTTTCAGTCAACAAATGAGGCATCCCGATACAAATAATACTGGGAGCTGCCTACTGTAGCTGCCTATAGGCAGCCCGTAGGAAGTGCAATAGGCTGCCTTTAGGCTGCCTACAGGAAATTTGTCATGCCGATTTTGAGTAGCCTACTCCCTATATGGAGTAGGCAGCTAATAGACAATGACTAAAAAAAGATCTGGAGCTGCCTGCTGTGCCTATTTTGCTTCCTTGTCTGTCATTGGCTATTGAGCTGCCTACTACTGCCTATTAAATGCTTTACTTGCCTATTGATCTGCCTACTACATGTTCACTGGCAACTGAGCTGCCTACCCTGCCTATTCAGTGAGAACTTAGCTGCCTATTCTGCCTACTAGATGTTCATTGGCTACTGAGCTGCCTACTCTTTCTATTCAGTTGGATTGGAGCTGCCAATTCTGCCTACTGCTTGTTTATTGGCTACTGAGCTACTTACTCTGCCTATTCAGTGGGAACTGCTCGTGAGCTGTCCATTCTGTCTACTACATGTTCATTGGCCGGCATTGAACTCGGTACCTCTGGCAGTAGAGGCAAGTTTAATTGCCACTGAGCTAATCACGCAATACATGGGCTACTTCTAAAGAAAAGAATGTGTTCAAGGAGGGAGCAACTTTTTCCTAGAAGAGTTGCTCCTGTTTGGAAAGGGACTAAACACTGGGAAGCGGTTTTAAGTTATGTTTCCAACAGAAAGCACTAGACCATGGACAAGGAAATTCAAATGTGCTCGACTGAGCAGCCAATGCTAGGTTATACCTCTATGATACCATCTGGTTATATATTGATAGCATTGGTATCAGTATCAACCCTCTACATTATTGGACTTTCAGCTTAAGCTTAATTGATCTCGGGCTTATAATGAGATCTCAGGTTGAGAATTCAAGCAATAACCATAACCCCATCATGTGAAACTCTCCATATACATGTATAAGGCACGTACATTTATGTATCTTAACGTTTTGTCAGTATTACACCAGATTTACATATTTATGGCATCAACTTGCTTTTATATGTGACAGGAAAAAGGCATTGAATTAAATTAAGTGAATTAAATATTTTTCTACCTAAAACAAGCATAGTAGTTATGTTCACTAATAAACAAACAAGTAGTCTACTTACATTTACTGGAATAAATTTATCTAAAACATCCTAAGTACACATTTTTAAAGATTTATCACAACAAAGACTTTGAAATCAAAATGGTTGATATATTTTCCTGCCAATTTCACCTGATAAAGGATTTAGGTCAAAACAGAGCTGCCTACTGTGCCTATTGCATAAAGTGCCTATTGCATAAAGTAAACCCAGTTGGAGTTACCTACTCTGCCTATTGCAGAAAATAAAATAAGCTTGAGTTGCCTACTCTGCATACAGGAAAAAATATATTAAGTTTGAGCAGCCTTCCCTGCCTACTGCAAGAAATCAACAAAGTTAGAGCTACCTACTCTGCCTCCTGCAGAAAAATAAGCTTGAGTTGCCTACTCTGCATATAGTAAAAAATAAATTAAGTTGGAGTCGCCTACTCTGCCTGTTGTACAAAATTAACTAAATTTGAGCTGCCTACTGGTTGCCTATTCTGCCCATAGGCTGCCCATAGGCAGCAAGAAGGGCAATAAATAGGCAGCTCTTGCCTACTGGAACTGGCTACAGTGTATATGTAAAATAGTAGGCCACCCACAGGCTACCTATGGGCAGCCTATAGGCAGCCTCCTTTTCTTTTTCATATAGGCCACCTAGCAGAAATCTTTCTAACATTCAAGATATTCTTTAGAATGTAAAAAAACTCTTGATAGCGAGATACCAGAAACATTGTTTTATCATGTAATGTATACCTAGCATATCTTTTAACAATTTCTTTAACTTTAGATACAATTGTGTAACAGACTTTGACATTTCTAATGTGGGTGCATTTTCGATCGACTCTAACCCAGAATCTAATTTCTTTTTCCATCTACAAACTGTGTCACATGAGACACATTAGAGAAATTTCAGCAAATTATTGTTTCAAAGAGCAACCTATCTAAGAGCAAGCTTTTACAAAGGCCTGTATTTCCTTCTTCTTGGCAACACTTTTACTAACCATTTTTTACTATAGCAGTCAAAGATTGCCTATATTCAAAAGGCAAACTGTCTATCTTTCAATCTGATTTATTGTGTGGGTATTGAATAGCGCTATACAGGTATGCATTGATTTGTTTCAAGTTGCACGTCAATATCCAGCAATGAACAATGAACAATTCTTTTGGAACACCCCTCGTACATTCGCGTTTTAGCTCACCTGAGCACAAAGTGCTCAGTGTAAGCTAGTGTGGTCAGCCAATGTCAGTCTTGCGTCGTCTGGCATACGTCATCAACAATTTTTTTTGAAAGACTACTCCTTCTACACCCCTCAGCCAATTGACTGGAAACTTGGTAGGAAGCATCTGGGTGACATGTAGAACAAAAAATAGCTAAATTGTTCCGATCAGAATTCAAAGCCTCCATGACCGCCATTTAAAAATATATTTTGCACTTCTTCTCCTGAACTGAAAAGCTAACTGACTCGAAATTTGGAAGGAAGTGTCGGGGCAACTCGCAGATCCAAAATAGCTCAAATCGTTCTGATTGGAAATTCAAGCTGGCGGCCATCTTTTGATCTTCTTCTCCTGAACAGAAAGGTCAATTGACTCGATATTGGTAGGAAGCATCTAGATGACGTAGATTAACAAGAGGGCCATGATGGCCCTATATCGCTCACCTGAATCATGTTATACACAGCATTGCTAACAGAGATACGGTTCTAAAGGTCATGGTGACACTGATCATAACCTTTGCCCTCAGGGTCATCTTCTGGTCTGAATAAACATTCCTACTATGTTTCAGGGTCCTAGATTAACAAGAGGGCCATGATGGCCCTATATCGCTCACCTGAATCATGTAATACACAGCATTGCTAAGAGAGATGCGGTTCTAAAGGTCATGGTGACCCTGATCATAACCTTTGCCCCCAGGGTCATCTTCAGCCTAGGCCCAAGCATTGGTTTGTACTACAGGTCACTGTGACCTTGATCTTTGTTATTAGGGTGATCTACTGGTCAAGACCAATATCCAATCTAAGTTCAAGAGTTCTAGCCTCAAGCACTGCCGAATTATTAACTTTTTAGTACTAAAGGTTATGGTGATCTTCACCATGACCTTTACCTTCGGTGTCATCTACTTGTGAGGACCAACATCTCTTAAGTTTGAGGGTCCTAGCCCCTAGCATTGCCAAGTTATCAAGCTTTTAAGTATTAAAGGTCCTGGTGACCTTAATCTTTGCGGATCCTAACCATAAGCATTGCAGAATTATAAGCCATTTTGGTACTAAAAGTCACGGTGACCTTGACCTTTTACTGAAAGGTCATCTACTCTTCAGGTCCATCCTCCCTATTTGTTTGATAGTCCTAGGCTTAATCATTGCTAATGGCCTTTTGCGTTATGAAAAACAAGTGACCCTAGCCCCCGCCCACCTCTCCAGGATGGGGCCTCTTTTCACCCCAGGTCATAGGTTTTACACTCTTGTCAGAGGACCTTTAGGCAATGCTACATAACAAATATCAAAGGCCTAGGCCTTGCACTTTCAGAAATAGGATTTGTTTGATTAAGTTTTTTCCTATATAAGCCATTTTTGGCCCCAGGGCTATAATTTAAACAATCTTGGCAGAGGTATACAAGGTGAAACTATGTACCAAATATCAAAGGCCCGGGCCTTCTGGTTTCAGAAGATTTTTGGAGGTTTTCTCTATATAAGTCTATGTAAAGCATGTCGGCCCCAGAGGAGGGGAGGGGGGGGGGGGTGGGGGGAACAGTTTTGGCCCCAGGGTAATAACTTGAACGATCTCGGTAGAGGTCCACTAGGTGAAGGTATGTATCAAATATCAAATGCATGAGCCTTATGCTTTCAGATAAGAAAGTTTTAAAGTTTTTGTGTCGCCTGCGTAGCATGGCATGTTGTCCTTTGTACCAAATATCAAAGGCCCGGGCCTTCTGGTTTCAGATAAGAAGATGGTTGGAGGTTTTCTCTGTATAAGGCTATGTAAAACATGTCGGCCCCAGCTCGGGGCCATTTTTGGCCCCTGGGTAATAACGAACGATCTTGGTAGAGGTCCGCTAGGTGAAGTTATGTACAAATGTATCAAATATCAAAGGCCTGAGCCTTATGCTTTCAGACAAGAAGATTTTTAAAGTTTTTGTGTCACCTGCGTAGCATGGCAGACACATAGGGATCATGTTGTTCGTCCGCGTCGTCGGCGGCGGCGTCGTCGGTGTCATCATCACAGTTTTCGTTTCCGTTCAATAACTTTTGAAGGGATGCATGATTTCATTCAAATTTTGCAGAACTTTATATCACTATAAGATACAGGTCAAGTTCGATATCGGTAATCATCCGACAAATTTTGGCTGAGTTATGGTCCTTTTTCGACTAAGATTTTGTAATTGTTTGAAAGAGTGCATTGATTTCATTCAAACTTTGCAGACTTTTATATCACTGTAAGATACAGGTAAAGTTCGATATTGGTAATCATCCACCAAATTTTGCTAGTTATGGCCCCTTTCTGACTTAGTTTTTGATTGGTGTGTTGGTATTGGTTTCGATCAGTTACTTTTGTAGGGATGTATTGATTTTATTGAATGTTTGTACAAGGATATATCATTGTAAAGTACAGGTCAAGTTTGATATAAGTAATCATCCTTAAAAGTTATGGCCCCTTTTCTATTTAGTTTTTGTTGGTGTGTTGATATTGGTTTCTGCTCAGTAACTTTTGCAGGTATGCATTAATTTTATTGAAAGTTTGCAGAAGCATATATCATTTTAAAATACAGGTCGTTCGATATCGGTAACCATGCACAAAATTTTGGCCAAGTTATGGCCCTATTTCGACTTAATTTTTGTTGTTGGGGTGAAATACAAGGTAAAGATATTGTTTCCTGTCAATAACGTTTGAAGAGATGTATTGATTTCATTCGAAGTTTGCAGAATGATATATCATGATAACATAGAGATCAATTTTGATTTTTGTAATCATCTAAAAAATTTCGGTCGTATTATAGACCTCTATTTACTTTATTAACCCTTAAAGCGCCAAGAAAACCTGCATCTGAAAATGTCGTCTGTTTATGTCGTCTGCTGAATATTCTTGCACTTTTCAAACTTCGTTTTGCATACAGGCAAACAGTGTGGACCCTAATCAGACTGCTCCTCCTAGAGGCGCAATCTGATCTGGGTCCACACTGTTGGCAAAAAATAACTTTTAAAATCACAAGCAGATGACAAAGCAGACGACAGTTGTTGTGACTGGCAGTTTAAGGGTTAATAAAATTTAGACAAAGTAGTGAGGGGTTGCCTTTAGGAATAGGAGCGATTATAAGGACTTGTTACACATTTTGTTTTTTCATATCAAATGGTTGGCACTTTAAGCAGGTGACACATCCGATTCTCGGAATTCTAGTTCCCTATATGGGTCAATGAAAAACAAGTGACCCCACGGCGCGGAGCCATTTTTAACCCCAGTGCTATAATTTGAACAACTTTGGTAGAGGTCCACTAAATGAAGCTACATTACAAATATCAAAGACCTGGGCCTTCTAGTTTCAGACTAGAAGATTTTTTAAGTTTTCAGTTAAAAAATCTATTTTAGCTCCTGTGACCTAGATGTGCAATGGACTGGAACCATTTAAAAAAACTTTGAAAGAGGACCAGTCAAGGATCATTCTTCTGAAGATTGGTAAAAATCCAATCAGTGGTTTAGGAGTAGATGTCGTTTTGAAGAAATTGTTTACAGACGGAAGCAGGGAAATAATTCGACTTGCGTGTCCATATACGGCACAAAAGGAATGCAGTTTTCCAGTATGGCACATTTCGTTTTGCTTAAACAATGTAACAAGCGAAACGATAAGAATTTATGGGCTAAAATACCAACTGACTTGAAACTTGCTAGGAAGTGTGGGGGCAACTTGTAGATAAAAAATAGCTAAATTGTTTCGATCGGAATCCAATCATTTTGTTATGTATTTTCTGTAAGGGTTTATACAAATAAAATACTGTTTAAATAAAAGATAGTGCTGGTTGCCCTTGGTCAGATCCTATGATCAGCGTGTACAGCAACATGGATGCATAGACTGATCTGAATCTATGCTGCGAGACACCACGCTTACCCTAAGATTTTGAAAAGACAGGCTTGAGCAAACAGTGTTGACCCAGATCAGATGCAGCATCTGATCAAGGTTTACAATGTTTGCCACTCCAGCTGTTTTTAAGCCCATCAACAGGAGGTAGTAGAATGGATTTGTTATAATTTTAGGATATGTATGGTTAAGAGGTAACAGTGTTCAACTACTTGGGATAAATACGATGGGTTCTCTCATGATATGGCAATATTGAATTCGCAATCATGTACAACGGTGCTGCTTATTTGTTTTTATTATTATTACTATTATTATTATAGAATGATAAAAATAAAAAAAAAGATCTATGAACAGTGATGAATCCTGGGTTCTTTTTCTTCCATGCTTATATTCCTTCAATCTGCCAGCAAGTACACAATAAATTAGTATAAACCAACTAGGCTCGGGAGAGAGTGTATTATAAAATAATTTATCTACCACATTAGCAGTTTAAAATGCAAGGAAACAATTACTGTTGACATGTCAGGGTTAAAATAATAAACTGCTAGGACATTTCAGAATGCTGGCTTTTTTGCGAAATCTGGTCTTGTGGTACTGTCTGTATAAGTGTATTCATTCTCCTACAAACTATGTAAACATGCCAGAGTATATTACATAATAGAGTCACCTAATATGTGGGTGAAGGTTCATCTTACAGTATATGAAAGTCAAATTGTTTTGCCGTAACATGAGAGATCTTGCAGTTTTCATTATCGATGTACAGACTCAGTCAAACCACGTCTACTACTTCTATTTTCCACCTTTTATTTTGTTCTTCATGTCCAAAGAAGCAAACTTACATATCAGTTTGTGATCGCGGCAGCTGCCGTCTAGTGCTTGTCTGTGGGGTCGTAAAACGTCACCCCATATTACCGCATAGTGCAGACATAATGGAATCTTCTGGTCAACAAGAATCATTGAACTTATATATTATGTTAGCTGTGCCATGTGAAAACATGTCTTTGGGCTTATGCGGACAGCGAAGGCCCTGATCAGATTGCGCATCGGACCGATCAGCCTGCGCATCTACACTTGCTTATCAGGACCTTTACGGTCCGCTAACAGAACCTTTGGATATTATTAAATGTATCAATGGAGAGCAAAGGCCCGGATCAGACCTTGCGTATGCGCAGGATGATGCGAATCTGCACATTTTGCACTTACTCGACGGCACTTGTTCACTTGACGTGACTCATATGTGAAAACGGAGTTCCGTGTAAGGCGTTGCTAGAGAGCGTGAAGGATCTTGGAAGGTTTTCATTAACCCCCATGATCAGACGCAATCTAACCTAGTCCGCTGTTTTCTATCATTTGTTGTTGTTGCATTCTGTATATCCAAAGGACTCGCCTTCCGGTTTATATTGTACGGATTTTAGTGAAACAAGACTATAGTTAGACTTGAATGTATTACTTATGAACCTACAAATTACTTTTACATACTTGTGTAGATTATTGAAGAAATATAGATTGTGTATCATTCCCGAAAGTTTTGACTGGTGCGTTGGCAATTTCATTCAAAGTATATAGAAAAACATGTATAGAAACATTCATAAACATCCTGTTGATTTGCTCATATCAGATATGTTAGGATTAACGCAATTATTTGCAGAACGTAAGCGTAGAACATCAAGTGCATGTATGAGTATGTCGCAACTTAAAAGACAAAGACATGTAAATCACAGAGTGGCCGATATTCTGTTTAATGGAAACTTTAATGTGGCAAAGAAATATATACTCCCAGACGCCTGGAAATAGCAATTTTAACGTATGTTCTCTAATATCAGACGTCTGCCAAAGGCGATTGTAACGTATGATCGCTATTGTCAGACGTCTGTAAATAGCCACTTCCATAAATAATCGACCTGATACAGTTCAATTAGAGTGTATTTGCATACAGCCATATGCATCATAGTATGGTGGGAGACACTTGATCACATTATTTGAGATCCACTACCAAAGAAATCACGTTCTGTGGCACTCGCGCTGTCATCTGCCTCATTTCAACCAAATGGTGCGTATTATCCAGAAGCAACACGTGGGTCCAGTCAAAACCCCAAATACAGGTTTGCAGTTTCGCAGTATTCCGAGTACAAGTGCAATAAACACTGCACTCATCCTTGAATGATGGTTTCAAGTACGCAAGAGTTATCTCCCATATAGTCTTCTGGTCGAAACGGCAGGCATAATAGCTGTTACCTCTTGGCATTGTCTTTGATTTCTGGGGCACGACGAGCAAAACAATGATTAGATTTATTTAATGGCTGACACTAATTCTACCATTACGAAATCACGCCCATTCAAATATATAGAAAATTTCATCTCCAAAATCTGAAAATTTCAGATAAAAATCTCTGATATTTTTCATATTTCTGCACAAAACATAATTGTTGGTACTCGTTAGAACTGCCTCGGCGAGGCAGTTCTAACGAGTATCCACAATTTATGTTTTTGAGCAGAAAAAGGAAAATAATTTATACCCCCGTAAACCCTAGTTTTACTATATAAAAGTGGGTTTAAGGGGGTCAAAGTTATATAGGCATGTTTTCGTGATGCAATCATGATATTGTTATAAGCACTGCTTTTAAGGAGCTGAAATTTTTACCATAGTTCGGCGCTCGTGTGCTCAGGGGATCAGGGCATTTCGAGAGGTACTGTACTCTGCAGAGAAAAGTGAATTTAATGTAACATGGGTCACAGAAAATCATTGGACCATTTGTACACCTAGCTCATACTCGAAGTGCTCTGGTTTTAGTACAAAGCGGCCAGGCAGATGCTTAATGACCGACAGCGGTACCAAGTGTCTACTGACTGATCCATGGAAGCTAAACTTTACAAAGGCATTCTCATAACAGTTTTACCCACTGCCTCTATGTGCCTCAGGTGCCTGGTAGCATTAAAATCTGCACAATATCAACAAAAGTGGGGGTATACGAGGTTCGTGCAAAAAGTTCTGTCACTAAAAGGCTAAATTTGGTTTTATCCCAGGTATATTTTAAAATGATTCACTGCACTTGAATGGTGTGTTGAATAGCTAACGATACCCGTTTATTTCGTGCAAATTGCTTTCCAACTGACCGGGTTATTTCAAATTGAAACAGATGCAGTCATATACACTGACCAATTTACTTGTTATACTGAAAGGAAAAAGAAACGCAGGGTAAATTTTATTCCTAAATTTCATTCAAGTTTGAAAAAAGTTTGTTAAATATTTTACTATGATTACAAAACGGTACATGTATGGAACAAAAGTTCCAAATTTCATTGGTTTGTGATCAACAAGTCTCGAGTTATTGAAGTTCATTGGTAGCTACCCCCCAAATCTTGAAATCAAAATCAAACTGAAAATCAATATCGGACAACACGGAAAGCCAAAATTTCGTGCAAAACAAGCATGTTTAAACCTTCAGCACAAGATTTCCTCACACCATTTGGTACACTTCAACGATACACAACGCTCTTCGATTCCTTTACCGATTTTTCTTTTCATTTTTACGCTACTTTGAACCTTTTTTCAATCATGGTACGATTGACTGCTGTTCAGAGGGGTAGGGCAATTGCGTTGCTGATGCAGGGTCAGAGGCAACAGCAAGTTGCCAATCATTTTGGGGTTAACGTCTCAACAATTGAACGTCTTGTTAGACGTTTAAGGGAGACAGGGCATTTAGCAGACCGACCGCGGTCTCGGCGTCCACGCGTGACGTTGCGACGTCAAGACAGGACAATCCGTCTGGCACATTTGCGGAATCGTCATCTCACTGCTACCGAAACTGCCCTTAATACAGTAGGTACGCATAATCGACAAATTTCTCCGAAGACTGTTGGAAGTCGGTTGCGTGAGATTGGTCTTCGAGCTCGTCGTCCATACGTTGGTCTGCCTCTGACCCAGGCACGTAGGTTGCGTCGTATGGCGTGGTTGACGGCGCATGCGCCCAGGCTATTTCCGATGAGACAGTGGAGACGAGTTCTTTTTACGGACGAGTCTAGGTTCACTCTCTATCGCGCAGATGGTCGACGTCGTGTGTACCGACGTCGCGGAGAACGCTTTGCCGACGCCTGTGTTGGCGAACGGGATCGGTTTGGGGGTGGCTCCGTTATGGTCTGGGGAGGCATTGCTCACGGGATAAAATCACAGTTGATTATTGTTGCGGGCAATATGACCGCAGTAAGGTATAGGGATGAGATCTTGCGTCCTGTTGCAGTCCCGCTTGTGCAACAACGTAATCTGATTCTGCAGCAGGACAATGCCCGACCACATGTTGCCCGAGTTTGTCAGGATTTCCTGGCAAACAATAACATCGCACCATTAGCATGGCCACCGTACAGTCCAGATTTGACCCCAATAGAGCACATGTGGGATGAGTTGGACAGAAGGGTTAGGAAGCGCCGAAATCCCCCCGCAACTCTCGCACAGCTAAGGAATGCGTTGATCGATGAATGGAAAAACATCCCGATGCGAACTGTCAATGCTTTGGTTAACTCTATCCAAAGGAGAATTAGGGCAGCAACGGCAGCAAGAGGGGGGCACACCCGATATTGATTTTCAGTTTGATTTTGATTTCAAGATTTGGGGGGTAGCTACCAATGAACTTCAATAACTCGAGACTTGTTGATCACAAACCAATGAAATTTGGAACTTTTTTTCCATACATGTACCGTTTTGTAATCATAGTAAAATATTTAACAAACTTTTTCAAACTTGAATGAAATTTAGGAATAAAATTTACCCTGCGTTTCTTTTTCCTTTCAGTATACATTGGAACATGGACCAGAAGACTGAAATTCGTAGCTACCTTAAATGCCGCATTAGGCTTAATATAGATTCAAAGCAGATATTTAATGAATTGTGTGGTATACAAGGACCTCAAACCATTTCAATGCATCCAGTGTTTAGGTGGGTTAAAGCTTTTAAAGCTGGGAAATTTTCAGTTGAAGATGATACCCGTCCTGGAAGGCCTGCTGTAAAGATTGTGGTCGAACAGGATGCGCGATTGTCTGCCAAAGATATAGCTAGTTGTACTGGCATATCAGAAGGCAGTGTGCAAACAATCCTGAAAAAGCATTTGGACCTGAGAAAGGTTTGCGCTAGGTGGGTACCTCATTTGCTCGCTGAGGAGCAAAAGACACAACGCCTTAAATGTGCCCAGGAACTTTTGAAAACATACAACGGCTGTAATAGTCGGATTATTTTTAACTTGCTAACAGGTGGTGTAACCTGGGTGCACATATTTGAGCCACAAAGAAGGGCTGATAATAAACAATGGGCGCAAAAAGATAAAAAACGCCCATGTATCGCCAAGAGAAACATAAGTTCGAAAAAGATGTTGTACGCAATTTTCTTTAATTCAAGTGGGCCAGTCGTTCAAGTGCCTAGTCCATCTGATCATACAGTCACTGGCCGATTCTACAAGAATTCTGTACTGAAGAAAGTGAAAGAGTTTCACAATAAGAAACGACCAAGCAAAGGATTGTCAGGAGTCCACCTTTTACATGACAAAGCCTCCTCTCATAAGTCTGGGGTTGTTAAGTCTTTTGTGGCTTCTGAAAAAGTGAAAGTTTTAAACCATCCACCTTATTCACCTGACCTGAGTCCCTGTGACTTCTTTTTATTTCCAAGGCTTAAGAAAATGCTTTCTGGAAATAATTATACGTCTAGAAGTTCTCTTTGCAGTGCTATTTATCAATGTCTCCAACAGATACCAAAAGAAGACTATTTATCTGCTTTTCGCGACTGGGTAAAAAGGTTACAAAATATGTTTCAGTAAAGGGGGAATACTTTGAAGGTTTGTAATAAAAATATGTTGATGAAACGTAGCATTGAAGTAATCCGAACCCAGTGACAAAACGTTTTGCTGGACCCTCGTATCTCTCCTTTTAGTTCAGCTTGCAAACCACTCTTGAAAACAACAAGAAATATGAAGTTTCAAACCAATATATTCACCTGTGAAGTTCTTGCAAAACTGGATAAGAGTAGCACTCACAACAAAAGCAGGCACGAGGTTTGTCTCAAAGGATTTCTTAATACCAAATGGGTTAAGAAAAAAAAGTAGGCCAGGATTAAAAACGAAACCGTTGTCCTTGTAATTACTATGATGATATAAAAAACAGTAAAGGATTCAGATGCATTATATCTAGACACGGCTACAAGAAACATTTCAAATTTAAACCAAGCTTTGCCAATGCTGTGATTAGATGCCATGGGAAAATAAGGCCAAAATAAGCCAAAGTGTCAGGAGGAACCTTAACAAAACAGGATTCGACATTTCATGCAAATTGTCTTCACTGGAGACAATTTGCATGAAATGTCAAATCCTGTTTTCTAGGAAAAATAAAAAACAATGATATCATCAATTTATCATCGGTTGAATAAGCCCAGAGAGTGGTAAAGGTTAATGGATATTTTATTGTAGAGTTTTAATATCCTTCAATAGTTTGTTCTGAGTATGATATGTGGATCGGTCTCGAAATAAGTTCTTAAGTTCAGAAAAGTAAACAAGTACGAAGTAGAGCGCGACGTGTGAATACAGCACGTCTTACATACAGCCAGTTACGAAAAATGATGTAATATAAGCCAATGTTGGTCTATTAATATATCTGGAGAATATAATCCTGTGCATTCTTGAGTTTTATGTTACAACATCGTCCAGTATTTGTTATAACTTTATCTATTAGATATATCTTAGCGCTATGCAATTCATTCCCTACAAGATTGTATGTGCGCCCAGCGAAGACTCAGGTCAGCACGCGCATCAGAGTATCCTACGAAGACTCTGATCAGATTGTGCCGATGTAGGAAATGCTTTGCCCGGCCTATAGAACATGAACATAGTAAATGTTTTATATATGGCAAAGCTAAAACATTTAAAACTACAAGACGCCATAAGATGATACTGGATGTCAAGGGCACTGCGCCATTAATTTGTTCTCCAAATTAACCAAGCTGGAGGCTATACAAAAATCAACACAATCATATTTTGTCAAACTTTTATTGACTTCTAAAAACAGTTGTCGATATGTATACCATCCATAATATTTGTTTATGTTACTTCATAAATACATAGTTGCACACACACACACACACATACACACACACACACACACACACACACACACACACACACACACACACACTAGCATTGTTGATCATAAACACACGCACGCACGCATGCACGCACACACACATATATACATAGTTGTCCATAAACACCCCCCACATATATACACACAAATATATTTCACCATCATCATCATCATAATAATAATAAATATAGTTATATCTGACACTTTTTACAAACACGTAGACAATTTATTAACGTTAAAGTCAATCATTGATTGAATCCATACATCAGTTTTATCCACAGAATATAAACAGGGTGTAAGTTATACGGCAACTGGCTTCTATAATCCATGAATTATGAAATGATACAATATATCAACACTGTTTTCTAAGAATTGGGACAAAAAGGCCTGTGCAAACAGTGTAGATCCGGATCAGTCGCCGCAAAACGCGGCGTCTGATCACACCTACGCTGTTTTATAACACACACATGCGTTTTAAAAACAGTAGCAGGTCGTAAAGTTGACAAGTTCAGCTTTTAAGAACAAGTATTGTAAGACTTTATAGTGTCCGAATATTGGGTTAAAACAATATACATGTACTTCATTTATTCGCTACAAACGACAAATTTCCTTGGGGTTAATCATTGGCCATTGTAATCAAACCAGGCGTTAGACGAAACTATTCTTGTTGCTCTGACGTCATAGCGCTGTTGAAACATGGACTGGGACATTTGGGACATTGGCAAACAGTGCAGACCCATATCAGACGCCGCAGAACGCAGAGTCTGATAACGGTCTGCACCATTAGTTTAAATTACAGAAGGCTAAAGGTTAAAAAAAAAACGGTCTTTAGTCCCCGTTCCGGACCATTTTTTAAGTCTAAACTCAGAGACAATCGATCAATGAGTATTTTTAGTACTTTGATTTACAATCGAACTTCAATGGCTCGAACACCTTTGGGACCATGGAAAATTGTTCGAGCCATGGGTAGTTCGAGCCAATGAAGGTTAATCATGGTGCCAGGTCATGAAGCAAATATCGCTAATTCTGGGAAATCTATCGATCTTCTACACAATAAGTGTATGTTGTGTGTACTCATTAGAATCGCCTCGAGCGAGTCTAATGAGTACATACAACATACAATTTCATAATGAAATAAGAAAGCTTCCTTAAATATTTCTTTTCTTGATTGGATGAATTACGTAGGGACTCAAAAACGAGTTCGAATTAGGCATGGTGAATGAGCCATCGGTGTTCGAGCTATTGAGATTCGACTGTATTGTTCTATGCACATATACTTACCACTTTAGTAAGTAAGTAAGTAAGTAAGTAAAGACTTTATTTAACGAGGGTGACAACATTTAGCAAACAAACTAATCTTCCATGGGGCCCTCAAATATATGATACAAACATATCAAATATATGTCTACTTTAACGCTTGGCATGCTGGGAAAACGTCAGCAGACAATATTTTGACATTTATTTGTTTTCTAATTTAGTCCAGAAAATAGGATCTGACATTTCATGTTAATGTCTCCTTGGGAGACAATTTGAATCAAAAGCCAGGTCCCATTTTCGAAAAATAAAAATAAGACAAATATCATCCGTTTGCATCTGCTAAATTTGCCCAGACAGCGCTGTGTTAAAAGTCAACATTCAATAGGCTTAATCAACAGCAACAAGTTATTCTTAAATCCCTTATTTTTTGGAGATTATAAGGTTTTATATTGTACACACAATATACAATTTCACGATAAAATAAGAAAATTTCCCTAAATGTTTGTTTTCTTGAGCTATCGGAAGAACTTCGTAGGGACTCAAAAACGAATTCAAATTAGCCATGGTAAACGAGCCATCGGTGTTCGAGTTATCGGGGTTCGACTGTTTATGTCGTATGGACTAGACTTGGCTGTGCCCAGTATAATAATCAGAAACTCTGTGTTTATGTAGAACCGCGGCTGCACATAGCATTGCAAAGAGAAGCAAAACATTCAGCTAAGACTATCCCCGCGGTTATAAAACATTTTTCATGCTCAACTTAGCTAAGCATGAAATTGTCTCTGCTAATAAATATGAAAATGCCAACACTGAATAGTTGGCATTTTCATTTTTATTAGCAGAGACATTTTCATGCTCAGCTATGTTCAGAGGTACGAATATACAATTGTTAGCAGTTTTATCTTTACCAGTTGGACAAAATTCATGATTAACTGAGTGAGCTTGAAAAAAAGATTTATGACCTCGGAGCCAGGCCGTGTACCAGACAAGCTATACTTGGTACATTTTCCGCCATTTTATACAAACGGGATAACTTTTGAGACTTCCTGCTGGTTTTCATGCAAATCACAAATTAAGGTCCTTCTGAAAACTGATCAACTCTAAAACAAATTAATTATTTCCCTTTTAGAATAAGGGGAGCAATTATTGCCTTGTATAGTAGCCCTCTGTTCAGAAGAGGACAAATTTATTTTAGAAAGAGTTACCGTCCTTGAAAATGCATTTACCGCCCTTGAAAATGTATCCTTTCCCCTTAAATGATTTGGAAAATGTATATTGCTCTCTGATCAGGGCATGTGCCCACTTTGCAAAAAAAAAAAAAAAAAAAAAAAAAAAAATCAAAAAAAAAAAAAAAAAAATCTTTGGACATTTTATACTTAGACAAAACGAAATGTATACGTCCACACTAGACTGCACATAAGCACGCGCAGCTCGTATCTGACTTTTTAACAAATTTTGCCAGAATACGACATAAAAATATCATACAATTATCATCAGGAAATATAACCTCGTTATTTCTTTTACCAAGCTCACGAATAAAATTGGCATCACTTCATGTGTAAACAAAACACACGCAGAAGTACATACAAATGAGCCGAGCGTCAGGAAACGTACCTTTTGACGTGTGCACCCGCGAAGATTCCGATCAGCCTGCGCATTCGTGCAGTGTGATCGGAATCTTCACTGGGCACATTTTGGATGACCAAGGATGCAGAATGCTTTCATTAGGACAACGAAGACTCTAATCAGACTGCGCGAATGCGCAGGCTGATTTGAGTCTGCGTTGGCTGCACATGTGAGAAGGTATGTTTTCTCACGTTACGGCTCAAATGTGTTGAGCATTTGAACATTGTCGGGGTTCCCTTTGTACGATCCAGACGTATCATCTTCCACTGGCGCTTTCGACTGGGCATACATAATCTGGAGTTTTGTGAACACAGCTATTTACCACTGAATTCCAAACAAGTCCATTCTGACATGTTAACACAACTTCCTTCTTAAACTGACACTGAATAAATCTGGAACAATCGAATGGATGTGGGAAATACCCATCATCCTTCTCCTTGCACGGTTGAATATCCGGGCAAACAAGATCCGGATTGGGTGGAAATATACACTGCTTGTTGCCCGGATGGAACACTAGTTTCGGTGCGCATGTCATTTCTTGGACTTGTCCATTAACGCACTGAATGAATTTGCCACAGTCATCAGGATGTGGATATAAAGCTCCGTTGTCGCCTGTTTTGCACGGGTCGGCTGGGTAGTCTGAAATATAAGGGAAAATTTGTTGGAAAGTCCGTAAATATGCATGCATGGATTGTTTTGACCAACCTGGACAGTTTCCTGGTGTTTCGTTACAGCAGTGTTTGGCGTAATCATAGATACACAGGCGAAGGGTGAGCCACGCCATACGATAACGTTTATTCGGGCATATGCGGACAGCGAAGGCCCAGATCAGCCTGCGCATCTATGCAGTCCGATTAGGGCCTTCAAAGTCCGCTAACGGAATCATTGGATACTACAGACTTTATGATAGAGAACAAAGGCCCGGATGATAGTTTGCGCATGCACAAGATGATCTGAATCTGCGCATACTGCATATGTTTGAAGGCACTATTTCATTTGACGAGGCTCACAGGGTCATGAATATTCATACAGTCGAATTTCAATGGCTCGAACATCTTTAGGACCATGGAAACTTGTTCGAGATATGGGTAGTTCGAGCCACTGATGCTTAATCTTGGCGCAAGGTCAGGAAGCAAATAGCGATAAACTAGAGAAATCTTTTCGATTTTCTACAAAATAATTGTATGTTGAGTATACTCATTAGAACTGACTCCTTGATGCGATTCTAATGAGTACAGACAACAAACAATTACATGATAAAATTAGAAAATTTCCCTGAGTATTCGTTTTCTGGCCCTATCGGAAGAATTTCGTAGGGACTCGAAAACGAGTTCGAATTAGCCATCATGGTACATCGGTGTTCAAGCTATGGAGATTCGACTGTATATCAGAATAGTCTTAGGTAATTACGTATAGAACTCCGTTTAGAATGGTTTTAGCACAGCTCTTTTTTTTTTTTTTTTTTTTTTTTTTTTTTTGTTGTTGTTGTTGTTGCAATGCGTCAGGGTTTTATATGTGGAGTTATGTTTGTCATTATTTATTCCTTATCTCTCCTCCTTTTGCTGTACTTCGTGATGGTGGCATTTCCTTGGTATTTTCACAGTCCACGGTCTTATAGTTTTAGATGTTCAGATATTAAGATGGACTTTAATGTCAGCTGTAAGAGAGATCTTAGATTTTAAAACGGTCTAGGATATTCGCATATTAGAAAGGACTTGGATATTAGAATGGCCTCGGATATTCACAATTTCCAAACAGGTAGGTTACTGTCATCTGCATGACTGTCAGGCCTCAGCTTCTATGCAAAGTACTTTTATGACGAAAATCCCGGCTACGGACAAAGTAGTCCATCAAGGACATGAACAATAGCCAAAGTAATTGCTGGAGAAACTTAATGAAATATGTTGCATAAAGTAATTAGATATGTAGCTTACTAACGATGGTAATATTTCCCTGTAACAGTGCTACGTTCGTATGACAACAAACAATGCTCTCTGTGTATTGGATGACCCTCGAAGATGTGTAATAAACAATATGTTCTTATCATATCGTCTCTTTCAATCCGTGTTTATTTACGTTTTTTTTTTTCTTTGCTGTTGAAATAGTTGTTGTTTGCATAAGTTCACCTTTTTGAATTAAGATATGCTGCTTATTTTTGTCCCTTGTATCAAAAACCTATATATTTCCAAAGTTCATTTATAGATCAGACAGACTGAATAATAATTATAGCCTTACACTACAGTACACATTAATTCTGTAAGCGGACAACGATGGCCCAGATCAGCATGCGTAAATGCGCGCAAATGCGCAGGCTGATCAGGGCCTGCGTTGTCCGCAAACTGTATAAGGGCATGTTTCGTGCGTTCCGCATTAAATATTACTTTCATTTAGGGCGCTTGGCTGCGATGCGGGTCCCAGGCCGCGGTTGTCTACGGTGCTGATCGTTGCGGCCTTTATTTATAGTCAGCGGGTTAAAGTATGAGCTTTTATCTTCGGAACCTCTCTAATGTGTTTGTGCAAACTTATAGCTCAAAGCCTTTGTACTTGCGCAAGTTGATCAGGGCCCTTTCCATCCATATAGACAACAGTAAGCACATATTCTGTGATAATTACAGCTGACAGTATGTTTTAACCAGCCCATGGTCAGCTTCGAAAGATTACATAGTATGTAACTTTGCAAGATAAAGAAATTTTCTTTTTGTCAGTAATATAGATAGGCACATGATAGCATTCTTATGACAGATGTAAAAACAATCTATTTTAAATGACTTATTATTTTACACTTTCCTAACTCCTAGTAATTACGGCTTTGCGGTCAAATTTAATGATCCTGGACGATATTTGATTGACCTTTACCCATCTCTGGGCAAATTCAACAGACGACAAAATGATGCTATTTTTTTCTTATTTTCCCCAGAAAACAGGATATGACATTTCATGTAAATTGTCTCCACTGTTTCCTGGGATAAAATCATAAAAGATATTTAAAAATTTCGTCCGCTGAAAACTTTATCGAGAATGCTAAGCGTGAAGAGCCCGGATATTATTCTGGGTTCTCTTATTATGAAAGAGTTCTTAAAAATGACTTAATGAAGAAGACAATATGTCATCCCCAAAACATGCCTATATAATGTTGACCCCCTTAAACCCCACTTTTATATAGTAAAACTGGGGTTTACAGGGGTATACATTATTTTTCTTATTTCTGCTCAAAAACATAGATTGTGGGTACTCGTTAGAACCGCCTCGCCGAGGCGGTTCAAACGAGTACACACAATCTATGTTTTGAGCAGAAATATGAAAAATATCAGAATTTTTTATCGGAAAATTTCCCTGTTTTGGTTGTAAAGTTTTCAATATATTTGAATAGGCGTGTTTTCGTAATGATTAGCGTGGGACACAAGAAGGCGATGCAGATAATGAAGTTGTCATTTTGCGGTTTTGTTATGTGTCACCTACCAAAAATACTATACTGTATTTGCACTAATTTTTCAGACAGGCCTGAGAAAACAGTGTAGACCGAGATCAAACGCCGCAGGATGCGGCGTCTGATCAGGGTCTACGCTGTTTGCCATTCGTCCAGCAATTTTAAATCCGTCATCAGGTAGAAAAACATGGACCCGTTTAAATATTTTAGGATAAATATGGTAGGGATTTAAGGTGTCCGGATACTTTGGTAACTACTGTAATTTTAACAAAACAATATAAAAGCAAGGTTTCAGTATCATGTATACGTGTCTAAGTGCTTCTGTGGATTTTTTTATTATAATTATTATTACTTTTTTGACCCATTTATGCCGAGTGGACTATTCTCCCTGATCTCTTTGGACCGGGTCCATTTTGAATAGAAGCGCCTCTGGTTATTCTTTTTTATTACATGTTATATAGAAATTCCTGAATTGAATGCAAACAATGTAGACCTAGATCAGACGCCGCAAAACGCGGCGTCTGATCTGGGTCTGGACACTGTTTGCAAATGCCCATTTTATTAGATAATAGACATAAATGGTTTAAATAGATGTTAATGCTCCTGGAGTTTAAAATACAGGAAAAATTCCCCGGAGAGATTTGCAAATCCGACAAACGAATGCATAGCACGAGTTTGTTTATAAGGGTTGTAAGTCTTGAGGCAAATGTTTCCTGTTTTTTAAATTCAGTATATATTAACGTTTATCACATGACCGTCAAGTTATTCAGTGAAATAACCCATATAACCACACGTGTTATAACACCTGCGAGGCTTCCCATTGGTTAGCCTAATTACCCTCATTAATATTCGTATTACTCCGCTTATTGATAGCAACCAAAATGGTGTCCGCGTTCACCGATACAACTTTTACTTTTGAAACAGATCCTGCCCTCAATTTTGAGATGAGTTTGAGAAGAACGATAAATGTCAGACTGATGGAAGAAGAAGACACAACACAATCACAATCACAATCACAATGTGAATAACACAGCTACCAGAAATATTCATGGTGGTTAAAATTCGATGTTTTCCGGCAACATATTTAGAGGCACTTTCGACATCGATGTCGTCAAACAGTCAATGAAAAATAATTCACCTCCTCCAAAAAAGAATTGGAGGATAACATGACTCCGACAGTCAATAAATGTGTCAAATTAAAATTCAAACTACAGTTAAAATGTTTTATATTCTTGAAATCTGCCATTTACTTGGGTGTATCAACCTCCGTATAAACTGTATTGATCAAGGTCAATGACCTTTAAATACAACAGCTGACTTCGGGGGCTTTCCCTACTGATTCTCAGTGACGTATTGACTCGCTGAATGACGTTGAAGGGAATATTTATTTTTAAATTCATTTATTCAAATGAAATATATACTAACTCAAATAAAAATCATCATCAATTCTTACAGTTTAAAGAAGTAATAAATGGCATAATTATCTTGTTTCTAGTATTTTCGGTACTTATCAAATACGTAGTACTTTTGAATCCTTGGTAGTGAGTTGTTTCTCTTAGGTATGGAAAGCCGTTATCTCAACATCCAACATATGTTGTGCATTTTTTTGTCATCGGAAGGGCCATGTGATAAACAGAATCTTACATTCGTGGTCATTTAATATGAAATTTATGAAACTTGTTGGGTAATTTCGGTATTTTGCTCGCCAAGGCTCGCAAAATACCCCGAAATTACCCAAACTCGTTTCATAAATTTCATATTAAATGACCACTCATGTAAGATCCTCTATATATATTACATATCATAAAAATGATTTTTATTCTTGGATTCTGTTGGAGTTTGCTTTACGCTGTTTCAAATGACGTCAATACGTTTTGCGACGTTACGTCATCTACACTCGTCGCAGGGTTTGATAACGTTCTAAAGGATATACTTTCTCCTGGGAATTATAAATTATATTTCCCGCAGAAATTACAAAAAATGGCTTCAGATATGTAATATTAACTTTTAATTATATTTTGTCTGTTCAAATTGACATTTCCTGCCGGCCTTGGTGGTTCATTTGGATACGCGCCCGACTTGTGATCAGGAGGTTGCGGGTTCGACCACTGCAGGGTCGAAACATTCTTTCGTGGAGATTTGATCATGAACGATATTCCACGGTCATTCTCTCCCTTCTGCTGATTCAAGAAGGGCAGTTGTTAGTTTCTGGCGAAAGAATGCGCACAGTACTGTACTGGCTAACCGCTTAGAGCACTAATTAAGTAAACTGACCGGCTCGACATGACCTCAGTGGATTGCCTGGGCCGTAAAACGAGTACAAACATTGACCTTTCGATGCGGTTCCTCTTCATGTGTCTGTTCTATTCTCATTCGTTTGTTCTGTTTTCGACGAAGTGCTGTTTCAGCCTTTTGCTTTGTTGCCATACAGTGTTTGTGACTATATGTGTTTCGCTGATGTAGATTTTGATTGAGGTTTTACGGCCCTGTCAACCCATAAGGGTTATGTCGAGCCAGTCAGTTTACCTAACCACACTTTTTTTCTGGACAAGCTTTATCCTCTTAGCAGTTAACCAATATTGTGCATATTCTTTCTCCAGAAACTGACAACTGTTCTTTTTTGAATCAGCGAAAGGGAGAGAATGACCGGAGACAATATTCAAAGATCAATCTCTACGAAAGAATGTTGCCGGGCTCGGCGGGGATGGAACCCGCAACCTCCTTATCACCAGACGGACGCGCATCCGACTAAGCCATCGAGGCCGACTCTATATTTGTAATTTGGAGCTTCGTTAGTATTAAGAATGAGGTTTCTCGCGCGAAAAAAAAATCTATATAATTTTGACCCCCTTAAACCTAACTTTTATAAAGTAAAACTGGGATTTTTAGGGGTATACATTATTTTTCTTATTTCTGCTCAAAAACATAGTTTGAGGGTACTCACAATCTATGTTTTGAGCAGAAATATGAAAAATATCAGAATTTTTATCTGAAAACTTCCAGTTTTTTGGTGGTGAAATTTTCAATATATTTGAATAGGCGTGTTTTCGTTATGTGGTATAACCCATTGGAGACCCCTAAACGGGTAACTGGCAAACAGTGCAGACCCAGATCAGACGCCGCAGAACGCGGCGTCTAATCAAGGTCTCCACTGTTTGCAATTAGTTCAACAATTTTTCTGTAGGACTATCTACATCTTATAGCCTGACATACCTGACAAGTAGGCACAGTCTGTTTTTGGGAGGAAATATGAAAAATATCAGTTTTTTTTGTCTGAAAATTTTCGGTTTCTGGAGGTGAATTTTCTGTATATTTGCAAAGGCATGTGTTCGTAAAAAGAAAAAAAATATATTTAAACTAAAAAAAAACATACCTAAAATCGAAAATGGACTCTTCCAATAAATAGTGTGGGAGAGTTGATTTAGTCTTTAATGGGTAAAGTTCCTTCACCCCCAATACTTGTTCTACTGCCGTTCCAAGGCGGTTGCTCTGCAACAATTCTTCTTTGTTCTGGCGTTAGTGATGTCATATGTAACGTTTGTTTTGTCATTATTTGTTCCTCATCTCTCTCCTTCATTTGGTGCCTCAGGAACGCTGTGCTTTGTTATAGCATTTTCTGGGTATTTTCACATATATTTTTGGTTCATCGTTTCTGTGCTTTACAATTTCGTGATAAAGAAACTTGAGATAAGACTCGAGCTAAATAATGATATTGCATTGCATCTAACATGATGTGTATTTTTGTCTAGTCATTTATGTAATTTAACCCTTATAACGGGATTTAATATTCCAAGAATAACCTGTTTTACTTTTACCCTTGGCCAGCCCAGCATTTAAAACATAGTGTTAGGACAGTAAAATAAGCTTCGAATCATAGTACTTTACATTATCACCCCACCACGAAAACATGCCTATGCTGCATCGGAATTTAGGGCGTGGTGTCGCGCGAGTAAACATCACGAAAACATACCTATATAATTTGACCCCCCCCCCACCTGCCTTAAACCCCACTTTTATATAGTAAAACTGGGGTTTACAGGGGTAATCATTATTTTTCTTATTTCTGCTCAAAACATAGATTGTGGGTAGTCATTAGAACCGCCTCGGTTCTAACGAGTACCCACAATCTATATTTTGAGCAGAAATATGAAAAATATGAGTTTTTTTTTTTTTTTTATCTGAAAATTTTCAGTTTTAGGTGATTTTTTTTCTATATATTTGAATAGGCGTGTTTTCGTAATGCTTAACTTTTTGTCTTTAGTTTCTTTTTACGATAACAAATGATTTTTCTAAATTACAAAAGGAGTTATCGGAAAAAAAGGTCACTTTTCTGACCATTGAATATGTAAATATAACATAACAGATACGATTAGGTACCTGACACAAATCGTTCAAGGGCAATACCTTACTGCCATATAGGGGGCGTCAGGCAAAAATGCCTTCGAGCATGAACAAAATGTGCGGAATCACATCACCCTGTGTCTGCGCAAGGTCTCATCTGAGCTTTTGGTCTCCACTGATACATTCTGTAGTGCCCAATGAATACGTTAGGGGACAATGAAGGCCCTGATCAGACTGCGCATCCGCGCAGTCTGACCTGGGCCTTCGCTGTCCGCGTATGCCCCAAAGGCTAATGTATTGCAAATCATATCCGTTCTGCTGTTTTGAGAGACTGTCAGTCAAACGCTTGCATGGGATCTTTCCAGAGACATAGATCGTCGCATATAGTAAACCCGGGCGCTTACATCAGCCGTATCATACAGGACCTTGATGATGGGTAACTCGAGGAGTAACGATCTTATGACAAAGCAAAATGTGATTGTGTCAGTATTTGCCTAGGGTGGTATTCAAGTTGAGAAATAACAAATATGCACGACAGCAGACATTGTCTACCTCACGGGAGCATCAAGCTTTCATTAAAGGAAGAAGGATCGCTCAACACGATGCCTGGAATCACCGCATATCAGGAAAGGATTTTAATGCAGAAAAGTTCCGCTAATGAGGTACCTCCAGAAAAGTTGCCTTTTTTAACCACAACGTTATAAAAAAATTTTATGCTTGATGAAAACGTATATTGTGGGTACTCATTAGAAGTGCTCGGCGAGTAGCTTCTAATGAGTACCCACAACATATGTTTTGATGGAGAAATACGAAACAAATATATACCAGCAACCACTTCTTATCTGGAGTTTTGTAATCAGGTTATGCTTTTGTGTCATGTCTGTGTGGCCATATCAAATAATGGAAAAGTCTTGAATGCTACCGAACACCTCGGTTGATTACTTTAAGACATATGGTATCCGGGAGATTCCCAGTCAGCATTCTACGTAAATCTATATCGGGCCGTCATCGGCCCGTCAGGGTAGCTGACGGGCCAATGACGGCCCGATGTAGATTTACGTAGAATGCTAGCTGGGTTGAGACTGGCTGCACTAAAATGGTTCGATCCCTAAAAGGTCGCCAGATGTAAAACACAACAGTCTGATAAATTATCTTGTCTGGAGGGCCGTGTTCGTTACATATCACTAGCTTAATTTTGGGGGGCCTTTGGTGCGATGTGTTTACTATAGACAAAAATGTTTAGTTGTACATCAAGGCTTACTTTATCATTTTTGTCTTACTGAGGACCTTAGGCGAGTCCTCATCTTTGTTTCGTGGTTTTGCTGAGAAGTTAATTTATATGTGTTTTTTTTTTTTTTTTTTTTTTTTTGTATTTTTTTTTTTTTTTTTTTTGTTGTTTTTTTTTCTGTGTTGATCCACTGAAGAGTTAGGGAACCCTTTACACGGACAAAACAATTAAATATGGCTGGAACCATCAGGGTTAAGGGCGATGGCTGAAGAAGATTTATGAAGAGTTATGAAATACGAGATGACCATGCATTCTGAAAGAAAGTTTGATATCTGACATAAAGTTTCACAGTAAGAAGCAAAACGCCTTTACAAAATTTCAAGGTACTTAACAAATGCCATAAAAAACATAAAAGGTTAATTGACGATGATTGTTTAGTATAAGTGACTTTGACGTCATTGAATCTGTTCAGAAAACGCCTTGTACACCAACCCACTTCAAAGATGCCTGTAAACATCTTAGATTTCCGAAATAGTAAATAAATTTCTTATTTCAGCCAAGGACTAACCATATATTTATCTGTGTGAACCGTTAAAAGCATATCATTTTTTCTTGCAGTAAATACTTTTAGGTGAATTTTTAATCACAATTTAACCAAAAAAAATATTTGACATTGCCATGGCATCGGATATGTCTAAGGATGAAATGCGTCTTGATAGCTTTGGTTTGTGTCACTACAAACAAAATACGAAAGTTTCAGCAAAACTGGTTACTATCCATCATACACAATACATATACAAGTGGTTACAGAGAATGATATATATATATATATATATATATATATATATATATATATATATATATATATATATATATATGCATGCATTACCCAGTAAGCATTCTTTATAAATCTATAGCGGGCCGTTATCGGCCCGTCAGGATAGCTGACGGGCCGATAACGGCCCGCTGTAGATTTATAAAGAATGCTGGTTGGGTACTAAGTGTAACAATCTGTTTTGTTCTGCTGACAAGGCAAGTCAGACAAAATCTATATGCATTACTAAGTGTAACAATCTGTTATGTTCTGCTGACAAGGCAAGTCAGACAAAATCTATAATGTCTCTTTTATCTTTACATGTATCAACAGATATATCAACGTACATATGCCAAAACCTTTGATGCACCTGTATGTATTAAATCAGTTATATTACTTAAAAATAAATGATTTAATTTTAAGAAGTAATCGATCGCATATACTAAATCAGTTGTCTAACTGGCATACCTCTGTCAACGAACACATGTTAGACTAAAACAAACGATGATATAAACGTACAGGGTACGAGGGTCCTGCAAAAAAGTTTTGCCATGGGTTCGGATTACTTCAGTGCTACGTTTTATCAAACATAATTTTATTACAAACCTTCAAAGTAATCCCATCTTTACTGAAACACATTTTTGCAACTTTTTACCTAGTCATGAAAAGCAGATAAACAGTCTTCTTTTGGTATCTGTTGAAGACAGTGATACATTGCGCTGCCAAGAGGACGTATACTTATTTCCAGAAAGCATTTTCTTAAGCCTTGGAAATAAAAAGAAGTCACAGGGACTGAGGTCAAGTGAATAAGGTGGATGGTTTAAAACTTTCACCTTTTCAGAAGCCAAAAAAAGACTAAACAACCTCACACTTATGAGAGGAGGCGTTGTCATGTAAAATCTGGACTCCTGACCATCCTTTGCTTGGTCGTTTCTTATTGTAACAAGTAAATTGGTCAGTGTATATGACTGCATCTATTTCAATTTGAAATAACTCGGTCAGTTGGAAACAATTTGCACGAAATAAATGGGTATCGTTAGCTATTCAACACACCATTCAAGTGCAGTGAAGCATTTTAAAATATACCTGGGATAAAATTTAGGAAGCCTATTAGTGACAGAACTTTTTGCACGACCCTCGTATAACATTTATTTCATAAAACAGTCTGCATGCTTTGTGGTTGACAAAATAACGGTTGACCACTTTGCTAACCTCTTAAGTTGCATGCTGATGGGCCGGGTACAGACTCTCTATGATGGCCAAGACTTTAAAAACATTCATTAAGACGGTCTGGGCGGAATTTTTTATGTCTGTATTTCCTGGTGTCTCAGCACGTTGTTTCTGTTGTCCTCATCTTTGCTTCAGTATAGGCTTTATCTGTGACTTTTGTGTTGCCCGTAATGATTCATGAATGAAGCCCTCCACGCAGACTGAACAGATATATGGCTTTTATTTCAATGGAAACTGAGGGCGAGGGTTTGGATCCTTTAAAGCTAGCTTAAGCCCCATCCCCATCTCGGTAATTTATTACTGGCCGTTTTAAAGCTGTACTTTCATTGTAGTAACTTTTGTTAACTGTTTTGCAGTGTTTCATTTACAAATGTTTATTTTCTTTTCTTTTCTTTTTTCAGTTATTTCAGTCATTAAATAGAAAGGAAGGCAATGATCAGGAATCAATACAAATACCTTACACCTTCCGTCCTTCCGTCCAAGACACCAAGACGCCAAAGGGAAAGAAGGACGCACTTAAAGCAATGGCATCGCAATCAAAATACGACATGTAGAAAGCCAAAAGAAGAGTTTCTCTACCAAGTTAAAGATATATTCAGTTAAGTCTGGGTAACAGAAATGCAACCTTTTCGGGAAAGGGGTGCCATTTCCGCTTGCCATCTGTTGCCATAATTGACTTTGTCTCCTTTTTTTCGTTTGATATTGAGAATTTGATGTGGATCTGATTGTATCAGTTCCTGACTTCACTTTTTTACATTACATTGTAATGAGCATTGTGATGTTGCACACGTCAGTATATACATAGTATATCAGCAGCCGAGAGTATCATATTAACAGCCGCCAAATACAGTCTACTCTCGTTATCTCTAAGTCAAAGGGACTCTCTAAAATGCTTCGAGATATCCGTACCTCGACAAATCAGATTTGCAGAATTTAGGAAAAAATAAATCGACAACAATAAATCAACCACATTTCACAAATGAATATATATATTATTTGACTCCTGAAATGCGAGATACATTGAAAATATTGTGGAAAATTTTTTTACTTGTTGTTAGAACTCCATGTTAAACAGGGACCAGATTTTAGCTTCGATATAAGCGGTTATTCGAGATAAGCGAGATCGAGATAACGAGAGTCCACTGTAATTATCAATAATGATAATAATTATCACTATCATGGCGAATAAACTGAACATAAATTTGGACAAACATTGTTATTACATTGTTTTAAATGAAATTACAGTCGAACCTCGTTATCTCGAACTCGCTTAGTTCGAATTACCGCTTATCTCGAAATAAAGATCTGGTGCCTGTTTTAACATGAAACTATGACAACAGGTAACAAAATAATGTGGAAAAGAGAAGAAATTGCTCCTAAGGAGGACCTTTTCCTTTTTTCCACAATATTTTCAGTATATCTCTATTTTCAGGAGTCAAATTACATATTCATTTGTGAAATGTGGTTGTCTGATTTATTTTTTTTTCTGAATTCAGCAAATCTGATGTGTCGAGATACGGATATCTCGAAGTATTTCAGAGATTCCATTCGAGATAACGAGAGTCGACTGTATATATAACATAACTGTTCGCATTTGTGTTTTAATATTGCTGCATCTTACCTTGTGTATTAATATTGTCATTTCGTATCACGAAAGCATGCCTATATAATTTTGACCCCTTTAAACCCCACTTTTATATAGTAAAACTGGGGTTTACAGGGGTATACATTATTTTTCTTATTTCTGCTCAAAAACAAAGATTGTGGGTACTCGGTAGAACGGCCTCGCTGAGGTGGTTCTAACGAGTATACACAATCTGTGTTTTGAGCAGAAATATGAAAAATATCATAATTTTTTATCTGAAAATTTTCATTTTTGGGTGGTAAAATTTTCAGTCTACTGGAATAGGCGTGTTTTCGTAATGGTAACTTGTGATTAACATTGTCTTGCATCAAATTTGCTGTTTATCAGTATTAATCACTTCACTTATACAAGTACTTGCATGCGCTCAAACTCACCTGGTCTTCCAGGAAATTTTCCAGCAATTGCAGTAAGGGAACCATTAATGATTGTCTGTGTCACTGGCGTAGGCGGCTTGGGAGCAGCCGTGGTCACTTGTTTATCTGAAGTGATTTTCACTAAGCGAGTTGTCGGCTTTATTGTTGTGACGCTTGTTGTTTTCGCTGTTGTGGTCGGTCGTGGTGGTGCTTTTGCTGGGTCAGGACATTCTACACCTGGCATAAATCTGTAACATCGAAACTTCGTGTTAAACACGTGTAAGTACAGACGCACCCAGAAACTCCGACCCCAGTAGGCATTCTTTATAAATCTATAGCGGGACGTTATCGGCCCGTCAGGGTAGCTGACGGGCCGATAACGGCCCGCTATAGATTTATAAAGAATGCTAGCTGGGACTATATGATCTAGGGCTATTGTGTTTATTCGAACAGATTGGTCGCGGCGAATATTGTAGACCAATATCAAACATAACACATCGCAGCGTCTGATCAGGGTCTACATCGTTTACCCTCATGTAGTTTTTGACAATGGGTATCACTGCATAAAAAGCAGTGTCGCACGTTATTAACAACCTTGCATTAACCAGCGAAAAGCAATTCACGCGCTGTTAATGCACGGCTACGCAACTTTCAATATGCTCGTGCCGGGGCCACAGAATTGCTGCCGTCACAAGATGTGTGTGTACTGCTCTGCCCTAGAACGAGCATAGTCCGTGGACATAGCGTTCTTGCGACATCGGTGAAAAGGCGAAGCAAAATAGTGCAAGAAATAACGCGAAATGTAGCACATGTTTTCAGTTTTTATGCAGTAATTGCGATCAAACCTGGTTTTTCAATGCATT
Source organism: Anodontia alba (assembly GCA_964016985.1). Lineage (NCBI taxonomy): Eukaryota > Metazoa > Mollusca > Bivalvia > Lucinida > Lucinidae > Anodontia > Anodontia alba. The sequence continues at coordinate 20,763,367 of OZ024832.1, read as the reverse complement.
AACATTCACCAGGTCCCTTGGGAGGTGTTGAAAACCGCGGCCTGGCGAATGTTATTGCATGAAAAACCATGTTAGACCCATATATTAAAACAAACTTGTTCAAATATAAAGACAAATGTGGTAAGCAGTTTAAGTGGCCGTATATTTCTGATCTTTACCAACGAAGATAGGGGAATTCGATGACATGGCAAAATGTGCCACTTCAGTTACAAACTGTTTCAGAAAGATCCACTTCCCTACACTGGTAAAGTTTGGACTTTGAAGTTCTTCTTTTATTAATTTTGGTGAACTTTTGATCGGTAACTCAGTCGTTGAAATATTAACTGATCATTTTGTCGGTGAAGTTTTGGCTTTGAATTTTTCTTTGGTCACTTTGTCAGTGAGGTTTTTACTTTGAAGGTTTCTTTGGTTACTTTGTCAGTGAGGTTTTAATTTTGAAGGTTTCTTTGGTCACTTTGTGAGTAAGATGTTTTATTTTGAAGGTTTCTTTGGTCACTTTGTCAGTGAGGTTTTTATTTTGAAGGTTTCTTTGGTCACTTGTCTGTAAAGCTTTTGTCGCTTTGTAACTGTCGAGATATAGTTAAATGTTAGTGTTTTGTGATATTCCTTACTGGTATATTCGGTGCCTTGGTAAGTCTATTCCTTTATGATTGTTATTTTTCCTAAGTAAATCCATTATACTTTAAGCTGAATAAGGAGCAAATATATATTGTAGTTTGCTAAAGGAAGATACAAGTTGCGTAAAAATAAGGACTTTAATGACGTAGATTGTTCGAAAATTCATATGAATCCTCTCTGAACATAAGGTTCATTTCCTGGCGTTACATATCAAAGTGGAATAGATATACATCGTTGGACATAAGTATATTAAATCATTTTTCTTCCTGTCTGAAACGGAGTCTACTCGAAAAGGAATTTGCCCCCAGTGGCAGCAAATCCTTTCCTTGCAGAACAGACCCCTTTACAGAAGGGGCTTGTTGTACAGGAAAACAGAAAGGAAGTCACAACAGTTGTCTCCCTCGTCAAAAATGGAGGGAAATTTACCACGTGTATTTAATGATCTTTAGGAATACTTACTTTGATACACATGTTTTATCTTTCCAGTGATATATTAGTCCATTGGTACATTTGTGTTCAATCGTTTGGCCGTTCGTACACTGGAAAAATTTATCGCAATGAACAGGGTGCGGGAAATACCCGCCTTCGTATTTTGAACAAGGTCTCCAGGAATATACTGAAATAAACAAAAATAATAGTATTACGTCATTATACTTGCTTACACAATAAAAAAAAAACATATACATACTATACATGCTTTGCTTATTGAAAAATATTTGGATTCCAATTTTGTATTTTTTTTTCTGATAGGGGTTATATGGGTTATATCGGATGGTGAATCTAAAGCAAACTTTCTGCTCATCAGTTATGTTGACGCAAGGTTGTAACAGTAAAAATACAATTGGGCGCAATTTGCCACATATCTAGTGCAAGTTTTTGTCTAAACAAAAACTATAAAAGGAGTTATCCACGACCACAAAACACAGCCTTCCCGAGGCAAAAAAAAAAAAAAGATGAAGAGATTAGGGCAAACGAACAAAGAACTACAACAGAAAGCCCGTTTTGGAACAGTCGTCAGAACAAAACTACCTGGATGGATGGAGAGGGGACGTAATGTAGTCATTACGAAAACATGCCTATTCAAATATGTTGAAAATTTCACCACCAAAACCTGAAAGTTTTCAGATAAAAATTCTGATAGTTTTCATATTTCTGTCAAAACATAGATTGTGGGTACTCGTTAGAACCGCCTCGCCGAGGCGGTTCTAATGAGTACCCACAAACTATGTTTTTGAGCAGAAATAAGGAAAATAATGTAAACCCCTGTAAACCCCAGGTTTACTGTATAAGAGTGGGGTTTAAGGGGGTCAAAATTATATAGGTATGTTTTCGAGATCTTTACTCGTGCGAAACTACGCCCTAAATTCCGATGCAGCTTAAGATTTCAAATATGTGTTGTATCTGCGTAGTGATCCTCTATTTTATTCGAGTGGTATCACAGTTAAGAGTTATACCATAGTTAAACACTTATAGTCACAGACACTATAACAAACCAAAGCCCTCAATGGTCATCTGTAGCCGGAACACAAGAAAGCCACAAGTCGATCTACGATGGCTTGTTTATTACGTCCTTATGGGATGCGATATGCGAAAATGTGTCTTCGGATATATGTGGACAGTGAAGTCCCAGAGCAGCCTGCGCATTTGCGGTGTATGATCAGGTCCTTCCCTGTCCGCAAATAGAACTATTTGATACTATAGAGTGTATCAATAGAGTGCAAATGCCCTGATGAGAGCTTGCGCATGCGCAGGAAGATGTGCAATCACACATTTGCGCATGTTCGAAGGCACTTTTTTGCTTGACCTGGCCCATATTATATAGCAACAAATATCGACTGAATTTTACGTCCCAAAAATTGCAGACCTGCTTACTTTCAAGTCATGGGTATATGCTACATGTAATCTGAATCTTTTATTCGATATGGTTCCTTTTCTAACGACTTTCCTGTTTCTAACAATCATATCGATACATAACAATACAAAAATGAAAACATTAAGACTTGTAATCTACCAGCGCATTTCAAGGCAATTATGAGATATAGTTCTTGTTTAACAAAAATTACACCTTGAAAAAACTCAGTTGTAAGTTTATACCTCACGGCAAACGAACATTCCTTAATGCGAACTCGTTAACACTGAAAGCGGCAATCACAACTAAGACAGACGATGCTTTGAATTATTTAATCAGAATTGCTAAGAAAAAAGACGACATTTCTTGCGAACGTCTGCTTTTTTTCAGATAGGAAACAATTTCATTTATAAAAATCTATAGAAAAAGAGCACACACAAATATAATAGTAAACCATTGTTATAAATGTTATTTATTCATGGTTTGCGTTGATAATTTAGGTTCTACGACGTCATAAAATCACAGTAAATTCAAAAACAAGAGGCCCATGGACACTATTTGCTCACCTGATAAAACAACTATTGGATATCTGCAAATGCCGTGCAACTTCTTCCAGAATTGCCACAGCAACTAGGACACAAATTTGACCTTGCCGTAAAAAAAAAAAAACAAAAAAAAAAGAACAAAAAAAAAAAAAAAAAACAGACAAATCTCTAAATCATCTCTAAATATTTGTTTTCTTTAGAATTTCCTAGGGCCTCAAAAACAAGTTCGAATCAGCCACGGTAAACGAGCCATCAGGTTTCGAGTCATTTTACTGTAGTTAAGGTGAATACGATAGTTCTTCTCTCTGTAAAGTCTAAGAACACAGGCATACTAACCAGGCTCCTCTTCAGGCATTTTCTTCTTTGAACTGACTGTCATTGGACGTTTTGTCGTCGTCGTCTTTTGCGGCAGTGTCGCTTTGACAATTTGGGAAGGTTTACTACTCGATATAACAGGTTTATTCGTCTCAGTATCCTCTGGTTGTGGCGGTCTCGGTGGCGCCGGTGGTGGCGGCGGTGGCGCTGGATCGCTAACCTTTTTATTGAACGTTTCTGGTTGAACCTGTCTTTCCATTGTTACTTTAACAGAATCTAATTCTAACTCAAACTTATCTACTAATGCTACGTTTGTACTGTCTTTCTGCACCTTAGGCGCTGACGACTCTATCACATTTATAATATCACTAGAAGTAGCTTCTTCTTCGAAGAAAAATAGTGTGAAATTTATATAATGATTTCTGAAAAATACAAAAACACAAGTATATGAATAAAAATCCATAAGAATACCCGAAGCATAAGGTTAAACTTGCAGCTTTTAACATGCGCAAAATTTGCAGATTCGCATCATTCTGCGCATGCGCAAAGTATCATACGGACCTTTGCTCTCCATTCATACATTCCGTATTATCAAATGTTGCTATAAGCCGACAGTAAAGGCCCTGATCATCCTGCGTAAATGCGCAGGCTGATCTGGGCCTTCGCTGTCCGTATATGCCCGTAAACACGTTTTCGCGTGGTTCGACCCATATGTAAATATTACGGAAGATGTGAAGGAATAGTCACAATCACACACAGGGCAAAGCCTACCAATGACGCCGAGAGGAGGAATAAACCAACAACGAAGAGCATCACTCACGTTACAAACCAAAAAGTAAAGCACTAAGCTCACTCAACAAGATGATCACAAAGCCAATAAAGCTATCCCACTTGGTGAAACAGAAATGATACAGATTTGGTGTAAAATGCACCGACTTTTGTTCAATCGGAACTGTTTCAAGTAGACATTATGGGCTTTATTATGCTGTTATTGTTTAGCACTCTGGATACAAATTTCAGCAGCTGACATTTTAAAATATTTATCTTTCTTTTTTTCCAAAAAGTAGTCTTCAACATTTCATACAAATCGTCCTTTGGAGGCAATCTGATGAAATGTCAAAGCCTATTTTCTCGGAAAAATAAGAAAAAATATTTTATCGGTTTGTCGTCTGCTGAATAGTCCAAAATTTTGGCGTTTGTATACAATGGCACTGTGTAAACAATCGACCCAACTACCAGGGGTGTGGGGGTATTAAATTGGTTCTACTGGCCCCAAATTTTGGTGTATGTATACATTGGTTCGAGTGGTAAACAATGGACCCAAAAACTCGTGAAGGTCTGCACTATCTCCCAGTCAGCCACCAATCGTCTTTAAATCTTTGGGGCAATACAGTGAGTGGCATTTGAGTATTTAGGTTAAGTACCGTGTTTACCATAAGTATTAGTTTAATATGCGATCTTCGCCATTTGAGATTCTGAAAGAAGTCCGATGTAACTACATGTATCTTATTCATACGACATTTTACACAAGTCACAACCAATAGAAGTTTCGGACCCATGAACAGGACATTTTGAACGACCAACAATGACATACATCTCCTTGATAAATAAAAACAAACTACATCATTGTCATTACGCAATAACAGACATAAACAAAGAACTTAAATATATTTCTGATGTTAATAGTAGAATGTCTGGTCAAATATGTCCACAGGCCAGATACATGCATAAGTAATGTATTTATAATGGGTGATTGACAAGCCACTTAGATAAATCAACATAACTTATTAATTTGAATATTTGCACTTATAACAACTATCCCAGCGGGCACACAGCGTTAAAGCAACGTTGATTCAACGTAAATATAGCGTCTTGACCTTGAATCAACGTGGAATCGACGTTCTTTTAACGTTGAAATGCTCTAACAGAACAAATAGTGTGAGAGGAAAGGAACCAAACTGCGCTGAATACGGGCAAAACCTCTGGAATGTTAATAGAAAAAATATGTTGGCAAAGAATGTATCTGAAATAAAAGATCTTGACAAGTCATCCATTTTGATGTACATTTGATCAAAATCGGATAAACAAAAAGAAATTCAATGCGTTTAAAAATTTCAAATCTTTTGTTAAGGACGCTGTCATTTTGAATATTTAATGACGTTCTGAACATTTATAAAAACGCTGTCTGATTTCTGACAGAAAATGATGCGATTTTCAAGCTAATTCAATACAGTTAAATTCCTCTATCAATACCGACTTTGGTACTGCCTAAATGTGGTCGTATTAGCGGGGTGGTCTTAATATTGAATGTAGACCATCGTTCCAAATAAGATTTTTTTTTTTCAACCAGAAAGTCATTACGAAAACACGCCTATTCAAATATACAGAAAGTTTCACCTCCAAAAACTGAAAATTTTCAGATAAAAAAAACTCTGATATTTTTCATATTTCCGCTCAAAACATAGATTGTGGGTACTCGTTAGAACCGCCTCGGCGAGGCGATTCTAACGAGTACCCACAATCTATGTTTTATAGGTAAAATTAGAAAAATAATGAATACCCCTTTAAACCCCAGTTTTACTATATAAAAGTGGGGTTTAAGGGGGTCAAAATTATATAGGCAAGTTTTCGTAATGACTGATATTTTTTCTTATTTCCCCACAAAAAGATGTGCCGTGGCGCTTCTAACGAGTACCACAACATATTTTTTGTGGCGCTCTGTAGAATAAAAAGAAAAACTGGTCTTAATAGCGAAATGCTCTTATTTTTGAGTGGACTTAATAGCGGAATTGCACTGTATATGCCCAGAGAAAGATAGATACACAAATACGTAGTATAGAGATAGATACACAAATACGTAATGAAAATATCATTGCAATTGCAGTCAACCCTCTTTATACCGACACTCGATACAACGACAAAATTCGTTATAATGACAACCTAAATGTCACGAAACCTTCACTCAATAGTTAATGAAAAATTTTGCAGGAATATTGCATTAAAATTCAAGCAACATATGTTTTGGATATTTGTTAGAATCGCCTCAGTGAGGCGATTCTAACAAATATCCAAAACATATGTTCTGTTAGGAAATAAGAATAAAACAAGGTCTTTCTTACATATCACTCTGTCCATTAAGGATTCTTTACGACAGGAAATTTATTTTTATGGCAACTTCTTTGGGAACAATTGCTGCCGTTGTAACGAGGGTTCGTTTTATTATAAGAGGTGATTGATTAATTCTTTGCTTTATGAGTCCTCTTTGATAATGGAGACAAATTATTTTAGGTTATAGTGATATCCTTTAGAGCAGTGGCTGCCACACTGTCCACTGGTGCTAGAGGTCCCGCGTTCGGCTTCAACCGAAATTATTGCCTTTTTTTCCTATTTCTCCACAAATGTACCGAACGTGACATGTTGAATGTATTCATCGACACCTTCGTCGAGCGTAAGAAAGACTATGTTGATATCCCTCATATTTATAGATACCGTCTATCTGAGTTTGTGCATTTGATTGGCTTTCACTACTTACTTGATGGCAATTACTTCACAACCTCTATACGTATCTCGAAACCGACTCCGGGAATAGAATTCGTCCATCTGTGAAAAGAAGATGTTGGAAGAAAAATCATAGATGCAGAAAATTGTCCATCTGAGAAAAAGATGTAAAAAAGACATTGACGCAGCATTCGTCCATCCAAGAAAACATAACGTAGGAATAATCATTGATGCAGTATTTGTCTATCTGAGAAAATAAAATGTAGGAAACATATTCGATGCAGTGTTTGTCCATCCAAGAAAACAAATGTAGGAAAAATCACTGATGCAGTATTTGACCATCTGCGACAACAAATTGTAGGAAAAAATCTTTGATGCAGTATTTGTCCATCTAAGAAAACAAAAATGTAGGTAAAATCATTGATGCAGTATTTGTCTTTGTCCATCTGAGAAAACAAAATGTAGGACAAACTCTGAGAAAATAAAATATTAGAAAAGACACTGATCCAAGAAAACAAAATGTCGGAAAAAGTCATTGATATAGTATTTGACAGTCTGAGAAACAAATGTAAGAAAAAACACTGATGCAGTATTTGTCGAACTGACAAAACAAAATGTGAGAAAAATCATTGATGCAGAATTCGTTCATCTGAGAAAACAAAATGTAGGAAAAATCATTGATGCAGAATTCGTCCATCTAAGAAAACAAAATGTAGGAAAAATCATTGATGCAGAATTCGTCCATCTAAGAAAACAAAATGTAAGAACAATTACTGATGCAGAATTCATCTGTCTGACAAAACAAAATATGAAATGTCAAGTTTTGTTTTCTCTAAAAATAGAAATAACAAAGTGAATTTTAGAATCTCGTCTCAGTGCAACAAATTTGCTTTGTGCTTTAAGGGTGAGGGAAATGACTTATTATAGGGATCAAACATGTTTTTTTATGCATTAACATTAGCCAGGTCCCGTGGGAGGTGTTGAAAACCGAGGCCGGAGGCCGCGGTTTTCAACACCTCCCAAGGGACCTTGCGAATGTTAATGCATTGAAAAACCATGTTGTTTGATCGCTATTATTGCATAAATCTGAAAACATTTGATACATTTCGCGTTATTTCTTGCACTATTTTGTTTCGCCTTTTCACCGATGTCTCACGAACGCAATTTCCACGGACTATGCTCGTTCTAGGGCCAGGCAGTACATATCTAGTAACGGCAGCAAATCCGTGGCCCCAGTACGATCATATTGAAAGTTGTGAGCCGTGCATTAACAGCGCGTGAATTGCCTTGTTAATACACGGCTTTTCGCCGGTTAATGCACGGCTGTTAATAAGGGCGGCACTGCTTTTTATGCAATAATATGAGAATGTGTATATTCTGTCACAATATAAAATACACGTATTGAAACATCAATGTAACCGATCAGTTGCCGATCAAAATGAATGAGCAACAACGAGAAAAAACGTATCTTGACATGTGCGTCCATCGAAGACTCGAATCAGCCCGAGCATCCGCGCAGTCTGATCATAGCCTTTGTTGTCTGCATGAAAAAATACTACATTCTTGGTTATCCGAAAAAGCGCCCAGTAAAATTTTTCTAATCAGACTGCACGAACGTGCAGTCTGATCTGAATCTTTGCTGAGCACACATGTTCGAAGTGACGTTTTCTGAGGTTGCAGCTAAAGTACTTTTTTTTCTAGTAACATTTTCAGATGAAAAAATGATAAAAATATGCAATAAAACCCGAGGTGCAAACGTGCTGATATCACACGATATAGGCACGCTTACTTGATATTGCACGCTTATTCGGATGCCTTCGAATGTTACCGTTATATGACATATGATATCACACTTGTGCCAAAATGATATCGCTTTGTAATATCAATTTCGCACTGTTGTTAGAATTCCTTTCAGACAAAGAATTTTCACAGAACTTTGTCTGTAAAGCGTTAAATCTAGCAAAACTATTTATAGCTATATAATAAAAGGATTATTGCACTGATATAGGTGTCCCTTTTTGAGATATCTACGGATGCTCTCAAGCTCGTGTCCTTCGACATCCCAACTCGATACAATATTCACCGATATCAGTGCAATAACACTATAAAACTGAATGATATGGGCCATTACGTGCCCATTATTAAAGATAAATTATACAAACATTACATGAGCTTTACCGTTAGAAGACGTACCTTATGTGCACCAAGCTAAGGTTCAGACCAGCCTGCGCAATTGCGCAGGCTGCTCTGAATCTTAGCTTGTAATATTTTGGATAGTCAAGTATGCAAAGTTTCTTCATGTGGACAACAAAGGTTCTGATCAGATTGCGCGGATCTGCAGGCTGATCTGAATCTTCGGTGGGCACACATGTGCGAAAGAACGTTTTCTGATATTGTGGCTCATATACTTCTAAGTAGGTCAGTATGTCATACAATGCATCAACTCAAGAAGTTGATACATTACGAAAGTTGCTAATTGCATGGGTTCTAATTTGTTTGTTTATTTTTAGCAGCAAACCCCATTTCCAATAAAAAAAATTAACCCATTTATGCCAAATGGACTCTGCTACCTCAACTCTTCGGACAGGTCCTTTTACAATTAAAAAGAGATGTATAGTTTTCACAAAAGCGATGGGGATATTGTGAACGCCTCCGTCCGTACGTCCGTCCGTCTCCTCCTAAATACTAGGGGGAATTTAACCACTTGCTTCATGACTTCCTCTCACATGCAATTACGAAAAAAAGACTGCATGACAAGACCGTTCAAATTTACGTCCACTGAGTAAAACGTCAGGCCAAAACTTTTTCTGAAATCTGTCGAAAGCAAAGTAGTACAAGTGATCGTTGCAGTTCATCAACATTCGCCTTTCGGTTCAGATGGATGAAAACTTGTATGCTTAACAGATACGACTCTTCCATCTTTGAAGCTGGCCAGAACAATTGCTCCAAATAGGAGTTTCGGTCAATAATCAAAACAGTATGGCAAACAGTGTAGATCCTGGTGAGACGGCTCATTATGAGCCGTCTCATCAGGATCTACACTGTTTGCAAAAAGTGCATTGGTCTGCAGGACTGAAAGGGTTAAGATATGAGAGCTAGCAAAGATTCAGATTAGCCTGCACATATGCACAGTTGGATCAGTCTTCACCGTCCGCCTAAAGAAATCTTATATCGTTTGTTATCAACAGAAAATCAGTGAAGACTGACGAATCTGCGTAGGAGTGCAAGTTCATGTCAAAACGTATATTTTCTAACGTGACGGGCACTTATGTCTCACTAAGGTAAGACTATTGAACGAAACATGGCGGCACTTACATGTATGTCTCACTCAGATAAGACTATTCAACGAAACGTGGCGGCACTTATGTCTCTCTTAGGTAAGACTATTCAACGAAACGTGGCGGCACTTATATCTTACTTAGGTAAAACTATTCTACGAAACGTGGCGGCACTTATGTCTTATTTAGGTAAGACTATTCAACGAAACGTGGCGGCACTTATGTCTCATTGAGGTAAGACTATTCAACGGAACGTGGCGGCACTTATGTCTCATTGCGGTAAGATTGTTCAACGAAACGTACATATACTAGTAAATGTACTTGTGGTCTCACGTGGGTGGCCCGGCCCGCGCCCCTGCGCCCCTACGAGACTTATTCACATTTCTATCATGTTGAACTTAAGCTTTATGCGGAGGACCCTATTTACTGCGGTGAATTTTTTTAGATGGATCATGTATGAACACCGACTCGGACGAAAACTTTTATGTAAAATCAGCTCTTTGAATGGCGTAGTAAAAGCCCTGTAAGGCTCAATCGTTTCCGCCGCAGTCGAGTCCTCTGCTCAATGAGTGAGTAATCTCTGGTCATGACGTGGGTCATGCATTATTGCATGAGAAATCACATTACCCGACAATGTCGATATGGTTATAACCTAGTTTTATTAAATACTTTGTTCAAATGTTAATGAATGTGCATGTCTGCATTCAAATGTATAAATACTTAATATGTCACCTGAATAAATATTTGCAACACAGGAAAGACAAGTAACGCGAAATGGATTCCTTCTCTTACCTAACCCACCGTCAACTATCTTCTGTACTCGCGTCTTAAGGGGAACTGATAATTTACAAGGGAGCAACGTCTGTTAAGATTTGTCTCCCTTCTCAAAAGGGGTAAAAGGTAAGAATTTGTTCATCCTTGGGTCTACTCTCTCCTCTAAAAGGAAGGAATTTGCTCCTTCTTGGAATTACTCTAAAACGTAAAGATTTGCTCTTCTTTGGGTCTACTCTGTACTCTAAAAGGAAATAGTTTGTTCCTCCTTTGGTCTACTTTAAAAGGAAAGGATTTGCTCCCCTCCTGACCAAGTTCTTTACTTTTTAAGTAGACCATTATCATTTCTGATTAGAGTTGACCCTTATCATTTCTCATCAGAGTAGACCCTTATCATTTCTGATTGGTGTAGATCCTTATCAGTCCTGATTAGAGTAGACCCTTATCGGTTCTGATAGGGTCTACTCTAATAGTGAGCGCAACTTATTTATTTTATCTTTTTGTTGTATTGCTACGTCACGTAGGCTACACTAGTCGACGTTTAGCAATGTGTTCAAAACTGTGTATGTATAGCACGTACATCAATAAACTGTAGTAATTAAAAAAAAACAAAAAAACAGTCAGATGATGCTGTATGTTTATTTTTTATTACTTAAGTTTACAATCTCATGCGGTCATGATGCAGAATTAATTTTCCATTTCATTACGAAAATACGCCTATTCAAATGTATTGAAAATTTCACCACCAAAAACTAAAAGTTTTCAGATAAAAATTCTGATATTTTTCATACTTCTGCTCAAAACATAGATTGTGGGTACTCGTTAGAACCACCTCGCCGAAGCGGTTCTAACGAGTACCCAAAATCTATGTTTTTGAGCAGAAATAAGAAAAATAATGTATACCCCTGCAAACCCTAGTTTTTCTTTATAAAAGTAGGATTTAAGGGGATTAATATTATATAGGCATGTTTTCGTGATGTTATAATATGAAGCTACCATTTGCGGGCGCGGTCACACCAGACAAGTGATAGTAGAGATGTTACGCTTCAATTTGTGACCAAAATTATCCTTTCGATTGATGAGGCTTTTTTTCGTCTCTCCAATGGGGTGGGGCTCAGCGACCGGACTAATTCTTGTTTTGCAGAGGTTCAGCGACCCAGACTAATTGGATTTTTGCAATTATATTTGCATAGTTTTAGACAGACAAGTAATGATTTACATTATCTTGAATGCATTTCATTTGTCAAATAAACCAACGCAAATGCAAATGCATGTAAATAGATTTTTAACTATCTGTCATTTTATTTTTGAAAATATATGCAAACAAATTAAATGCGTATTAATTAATTTCGGATAATATTATTGCTAATGTGAATGCATAACTAGAATGACACATTTATAAATTACACTGAAAATAATGGAAATATTTGTTAAATGAATCGTTTGTTAATGTGACTATACCACTAGATTGACACATTTATAAATATCACTGAAAGTAGGGGAACAATTTGTTAAAAGAATTTAAGCTACAATTTGCTATTAACTTTGATTAGGGGTTGGTAGACTCTCCACAATTTTTACGAGTGACTTTCTGTTTGCTTTCTTATATACCAAGCCCCTTCTGGAAATGGGGCTATTCTTAAATAAAGAATGTGCTCCCTTTTCCTTTTAGAGTTGACCCTTTTTGAGAGAGGAGTCAGCGCAATTTTGATATCATCACGAAAACATGCCTATATAATTTTGACCCCCTTAAACCCCACTTTTATATAGTAAAACTGAGGTTTACAAGGAAATACATTATTTTTATTATTTTGCTAAAAAAACATAGATTGTGGGTACTCGTTAGAACCGCCTCGCTGAGGCGGTTCTAACGAGTACCCACAATCTATGTTTTGAGAAAAAAATATGAAAAATATCAAAATTTTTTATCTGAAAATTTTCCTTTTCTTTGTTGTAAAATTTTCAATATATTTGAATAGGCATGTTTTCGTAATGAGTTACGTCCTCTGAATATGTATCAGCACCTATGACCGATGAACCATTTACATGTATGTGTTGATGTGTCTTCGGCCATTTTTCCTTCCGTTATGAACAGATATGGTTTGTTTAAATGTAAATAAAAGTGTATTTCGTTTTTACTCAAAAAGGCCTTAGACCGAAATATTTAAAATGAGTGAATAAATTCATAATTGTTTAGTTTTATCACAGCAAATAATCAAATCAACATTTCGATCTGTCTTATTTGGTCATTAACTGCTGCGACAGCGGCTTTGGTCGTCATTCTTTTTCTGTGAAAATTCGCCATAAGATTTTTTATACATTTATTTTAAATCATATAAGACAGAAGAAAATAATATCGTACAATACCCACAAATGGAATTCGAGGTGCAAATAATGCATAAATACATGAAATATACGCCATCGAAATTGACAATTTGAGCACTAGTTTAGGCCAAAACAGACAGTAGATGACTGCTACTATTGGTCTGAATAAGAGATGACGTTAGGGCAATTCATATATATAAACGGACAGCGAAGATCCTAATGTGCTCAGGCTGATCAGGATTTTTGCTGTTCGTTTATGACACAAAGGCATCTTTTCCACAATGAGCATCAGTAACTAAGTGTCATTACTCCTTCATCGAAGTCATCTATTAAACAAAAGATGTGTGATTTATAATAGGAGCCACCTCACGACAAAACCAACAAAATGGCATGTGCGCCCAGCGAAGACTCAGATCAGCCTGGGCATCCGCCCAGTCTGATCAGTCTTCGCTGTCCGCTTGAAGAACGCTTGGGTCCTTAGCTACCGACTGAGCGCCTAGCGAAGACTGATCAGACTGGGCGGATGCTCAGGCTGATCTGAGCCTTCGCTGAGCGCCATTTTGCTGGTTTTGTCATGCGAAACTATTGCGGCCAATTCAACCGAAACGTGTCTTAAGGGGACAGGATACACGTGGTAGCGGATTTCCGCCATTTTTTACAAGAGAGACGATTTTTGTGACTTCCTGTTGGCTCTCCTACCGTGACATTATTCCCTTCCTAATAGGGGTTTATTCTAAAAAGGAAATTCTTTTTCATTAAGGATAAATACTTTCAGAAGGATATAAAATCCATTTGACATGGTTGCTTCCCCTGAAAGTGTATCAACTGTCCTTAAACAGTATACGTGAAGTAAGGATTTAGGTCAGTCCGCGATTTAACAGTGTGTGACATTTCCCTTTGTTCTGGTGTTTATTCCCAGATATGTGTTAAATGACGAGGCCTAGTTGAGTGAAACACCCGTGTCTGGTGCAGGAATAGTATATTTCAACATTCGCCAAGTGTATATTAGACTGGCTCCAGTCTCCAGTGAGCATATATTTATTCTTATAACCCTTGTTGATAATCCACTAACATAAAATCAAGATTGTGTCACGACTCTAAAGACTGATCCCTAATTAAACCAAAATAATATCGTGACTATAAAGGCTGGTCACTGTAGTGACCAGCCTTTATAGTCATGATATTATTTTGGTTTTATTTTAGTGGATTATCAAACAGGATTATAAATATTTTGTCAGTGGAGACTGGAGACTGGAGCCAGTCTAAGTGTATCCATCCACTTAAGCTTGGTAAGTTTTGAAAAGACTAGGAATATTACCTGATGACAATATTTAGAAGAAAGAAACTGGAAGTCGTTTGATGACAGGTGATCTAGATCTTGTCTATAGCCCGCATTGCGTATCTTCATGGCTAATGTTGCCTTTAATAAATCTGAAACATGAATGAGAAAAACGTATATTAATAATTAATAAACCTGATACATGTTAAAAAAAAACAACAGTTAATAATTATAGTCGGGCCTGATCTGGATCCAAACTGTCTGACACTCTGATGGTATTCCTGTTTTTTTTTTTTTTGTTTGTTTTATTTTATTTATTTATTTATTTTGTTTTGTTCGTTTTTTTTTGTTTTTTTTTTTTGTTTTTTTTTGAAAAAGTTAATTTAAAAAAAATCCGCAGACGACAAAAAAGCATGCAAAATTACCCAGGATGCAAAGAGCAAAGAGTTAATACAAAGAATTCCAAATGTATAGATGTGTTGTATTTTTTGACAGCTCTCGGAAAGTCAATCATTTATTTATTTATTTATTTATTTATTTTATTTAGTTCTGTACATTTTCACTAGCCCCAAACCTTGGAGTTATTACAGTATTTATACACTGCCTGTTTAAACCAAATTTATTTGCATGCAGGGCAGAACTGCATCACTGATTGCTGACTCTGCAATTACATCTTTGCCTGTCGATCCTTGATCCTTGATGATTGATAATTATGCCCACGCCTTTGTTTATTGGTGCAAAATATTTGAGACGTAACACAAGAAAAGGGTCTTATGTCATATGAGAACAGTAATAGCCAAGATCAGCCAACGCATCGCCGAAAGCTGATCATTCCGTCTCTGTCCGTCGATATATCCTATTTTCTATTGATTCTGTAAGTGGATAACGAAGGCCTAGACCTGTCTGTGCGAATGCACAGACTGGTCTGGGCCTTCGTTGTCTGCTTATACAGTTGACTCCCGTTATCCCGACCTTGCTTATCTCGAATAACCGCTTATTTCGAAGTGAAAATCTGGTCGCTGCCTAAACATGTAAATCTAACAACACGTAACAAAATATTTTGGAAAAGAGGATAAATTGCTCGTAAGGAGCAATTTCTCCTCTTTTCCACAATATTTTCAATGTATCTCTAACTTCAAGAGTCCAATTACATATATATTTGTTAAATGTGGTTGTGCGAATTATTTTTTCCTCAATTCTGCAAATCTGATTTGTCGAAGTACGGATATCTCGAAGTACTTCAGAGGGTCCCTTGGAATTCGAGATAACGAGAGTCGACTGTACATACGCAATACGAATCCTTTCATAGGCATCATTTGTGGTATGCAGTAAATCAACTTCTATTCACCTACTAACCTTTTCCATTCTCTGGAATAATTCAGCAGACGACAACCTACCTGGTGATTTTTCTTATTTTTCCCTGAAAATAGGCTAAAGGAGACAATTTGCATGTAATTTCAAATCCTATGGTTTGGGGAAAAAAAAGAAAAAAAAATGTCGTCTGCTAAAATATTTTACCCAGAATGCTAAGTTTTAAAGGGACCCTATCAATTTTGGACTGGTTCACGTCATTTTCTCAAGCCGAGAATGAATGCTATTAGTGAACTATAGGAAGTGGTCTAAACTGCAACGCTTTTACATGGGAAAGTTCTTTCAAATGAGTTTCCCCTCCCACAAATTCGGCTTTCGGTTGAAAGTAGAATCCTTGGAGAAGCGATATCTCATAGGTAAGCAAACTTGCCATTGGAAGAAATACTGCTTGTACTTGAATTATTATATTTTGGAGAGGACAGTAAATAATGTGGAGTGAACTGGTTGATCCCATTTGCTTCACCACCTCCCTAGTTACCTTGCTTTCTACTTTGGTTTAAAATTACCATCGCACACTGTCATTTTACCGTACTTGGATTAGAATAAATCCATTCGGCTAGCCTGTAAGATCTCTGAATAAATGTTGGTTCATTTATCTGAATAAATGGTTGTTCATTCATAAGCAGTTTGACTAAATTCTACACATCTATTTTAATATGTAGGGTAAATACAAAATATCGGTTAGATTGTATGGCCCCTTGCCCCTTCATCTTCCAGAGTACGAAAATGTTGACCCTCTTAAACCCCACTTTTATATAGTAAAACGGGTTTACAAAGGTATACATTATTTTTCTTATTTCTGCTCAAAAACATAGATTGTGGGTACTCCTTAGAACCGCCTCGACGAGGCGGTTCTAACGAGTACCCACAACCTATGTTTTTGAAATATGAAAAATGTAAAAAATTTTTATCTGAATTTTTCATTTTTTGGTGGTAAAAATTCCAGTATATTTGAATAGGTATGTTTTCGTAATGGAATTTTCCGTAGGCATGTGGTGCCAACATCCTCATGTATCAATTAATTTATTTATGCCTAGTGTACCAAATTGGGACATTGGCAAGCAGTTTGGACCTTGATCAGATGCCGCAGAACTGATTGCATTAAATACAGGGTTTTTTTTTATAAAACATAATGGTAATAAAACCTAACCAGACACACCTTTTATTGACATGTCCAAGGATTTCGGATAGAAGAGTCCATTTCACATAAATTGGTTCAAAAGAGAAATAATTTGAAGGACATAAAGACGAAAATCATTTAAATTAACCTAATATGTTCGGGTGACCTACATAGATACACGTTAGAAGAATGCCACATTACTTCCTTAATTTTAGATGTATTATTTTTTAATTTATCAACAATACATCAATTTAGAAAAGAATATTTAATTTAAAAGAATAACTAATTTAGAATAAAGGGTCATCACACACAAAGATGTAATTATAACTGTAGAGGTTAAAACAAAAATGTCTTTTTCTTTTTCATCTTTTCCACTTAAGCAAGCAACACGGTAAAATGCATTTTTTTTATTTATAGTAATTTATTTTATTTATTGTATTATTGTATTTGTTATGCAATACATGTTTACAAATAACTAGTACTCAAGTAATCATTCATCTATTATTATGCTTTCAAAAAGTCAAAAAGTCATTTTGCATGGTGCTTTACTCAGAAAAAAAATGCAAATTTTGTCATGACAAAATTTGCATTTTTTTTCTGAGTAAAGCACCATGCAAACGTTTGTTGTAACTACTTATACAGCAGATGTTTTATTCTGGTCGCTGGTTTTAAAATAAAAAAATCGATGTTTATTTATTTATTTTACTTTATTTATTTATTTATTTTTATTTTATTTTTATTTTATTTTTATTTTATTTATTTATTTATTTATTTTTTGCTCCTATCAAAATGGCTGATATTTTGACAAATATTGATAGCATCGGTAGATTGGAGACAGTTTTACAACAAATTCCTCTTGTCCTCTTGCTCCAAATTTCTGAAAATTTCATAGTGTTGTGTAACATCAATAATAAAAAATCATGGTGAACGGTCAAAAGTATTTTCTTATATAAAAATTTAAACAAAATCATTTGCTATATAGATTAAATAAGACCGTCCAAATGTTCGCCTTTAAGGGAAGTATTTTGAGAAGAAAACACAGAAACAGAAAAGACAAATGGTTTCTAATAAGACATGGTCAGTCAGAACATTTTTTTTATTTATTCGTTTCGACTAAACGCCAAGGGAAACTCGCCTTTCCAACTGAAGTAAAATGGACTGTAGTCTGGCCCAACTGATCCCAGGTTAACCCTTTCATGCTTTGGTTTCTGAAGTGGACTCTTCCATCTTTGAATTTGGACATGCCCACTGCCTCAAATATAGGGGTTTCAGTGTAAAATTAAAACAGAATGACAAACAGTGTATATTGTTACGAGCCGTCTCATCTGGATCTACATTGTTTGCACATGTATTGGTTTTGGTCTGAAAGGATTAACTCATGTAGCATCTATTTATTAAATAATGAAAATTATGCCAATCTTTTACAAACTGACGCCCAGTTAGATCTTCAACCGCACTCTTTCCACAGGTCTAGTTTCAGTTTTGATAGGAGTCTGGTCAGTGTCGTTTGATCTTGGTCTACTGTTTGCCTGCGTTGTGTCCCACTTTAGGGACACTTGGCTGTAATGAGTTACAATCAGCCTCTCATACATCTACCCACCCTCACAGCTGCAACTACGACAACTCTTTCGAAGACCGTCACTTTTTCGAAATTCAATACAGACTGTTTAACTTTTACCGTTCTCTTGGCAAATTCAGTAGACGACAAAGTGATGATTTGTCCCAAGAAAATAGTCTTTATTTTATATTTCATGCAAGCTGTATTCTATGAGTCAATTTGTACGGAATGTTAAAGTCTAAGTTTCTGGGAAAAATAAGAGAAATGTTTCAAATTTGTCGCCTATGTGATTTTTACCCAGGATGATAAGCGTTAATACGAGTTCGGTTAATTTCGTCTCGTAATGCAAATATTAATACAATTGCGCTTTAAACGCAAATCACAACGTGCAGGAGACAACGTTTTTTGGTACTTTTTTTCAGAGAATATAAGGCTTGTCATTTCATGTGAATCATAAGCCTTGCATGTGAAGAATGGTTCAGACCTCTTGTTCGTCTGTCATTACTGACAATGACCAATCCTAATCAACTGTGTGATATTATTTGTGTGTTCTAAGATGGCTGATGAGACCAATCTTAGCTCTAAACTGCCTGTTGCAGATAGAACAAGAGAGGTCTGAGGAAGAAAATTCTGTTGGTGATGCCTTAGCTCTGGCTTTCCGCTGTGCACGTTTCTGCTCCACTTCGCTGATTCTTTTTGCTTCGTATTCACCAGCTCCCCTTTTTATGAGGCCTCGCCACTTTGTACGATCTTGTGCAATCTGTTCCCATGACTCAGTTGGTATGTTGAAGTCTTTAAGGGAGGCTTTTAGGGTGTCCTTGTATCGCTTCTTCTGACCACCATGGGAGCGTTTTCCTACTTGAAGTTCTCCATAGAGGAGTTTCTTTGGCAAACGTTCTGCAGGCATTCTTCAGACCTAATGCAAAGTTGGAAGAGTCCACTTCAGAAGCTAAGGGATGAAACGGTGAAATCTACATCAGACCTCGATCGGCCCGACAGGAATCCTGTCGGACCGATAACGGTCCGATATGGATTTAAGAAGATTGCTAGCTTGGCTGTTTCTGGATCGAGTGCATAAAAGTGAGGTACATGTATAACATTTTGATGGCATCAATGTCCATCATCTGTACTTACAGCTGGTTGAAGTGTGACAAACATTGAAAGAAATGACACCGTCGATTTTTTTTTTTGTACGAGCCTATAAATGACACAAAACATAAAAAGAAGGGAATTTGACACATTTTGTATAGTATTCGCCCTAATCCCCTTTTTTACAGGGATACAACTTGTTGCGATTTCCTGTTTGATTTCCTACACACCACTCCTTCTGAAACGGGATCTTCTCTAAAAGGAAAGCATTTCGCTTCCATTAGTGTGTTCTTTGTTTTCGAAGGATTCCTTTCCAGGATTTATTCCGTAAGCGGCTGACGAATGCTCTTATCAGATTGCGTGAATGCGCAGACTGACCTGGGCCTCCATTTCCCACGTGTGTGATAATGTTCCTTTGTTCACGTGACGTCACATTTATGATACAAGTGAATGCACAGACCCGGACTGCGCGTATTCGCAGGCTGATCTTAGTTTTTGAAATATTTGTTTGACATTTAAAACTCAAAACATAACCTATCAAATTTAGGTACCACAACCATGGTGTTATATGGAACAATCAAATTTGAAAAGCATGTATTAAAGGTTACATATTCCTCAAAAATAGACATTTTATTATCGAAGAAATGTTTAATAAATTGATATATGGTATTAATACAATCATAAAATGTGACACCTGAGAGCTTGTATCAGTTAGTCTCTCATAAAAAATCATTTCAAAATGAAATGCTTTTTATTGTATCTGTGTTGCCAACATTAATTCAGAGATACGTTAAAAATCATTTTTGATCCAATTCAAAACCGAGACTAACTGACATTTCACAGGCTGTCAGATACCACGTTTTATAATTGTATTAATACCATATATCAATTTATTAAATTTATTAAATCTTTCTTTGATTAAAAAAAATGTCTATTTTTTCAGAGCCATTTCTAACGCAATATGTATATTGCTGCTTCCTCACAAAACCGACTAACAAAGTTATAATGAAACTGCCAGGCAACGATGCACTTACCTATCTGGTTTTCTTGTGTTTCTGAAATAGACATAATAAATAAAAAATGAAAATCAAGAGTTAAAGACATTATACTGTACAGAAACAAAGAATTGGGACATACATGCATGAGCAAACAGTGTAGACCCAGATCAGACGCCGCAGAACGCGGCGTCTGATCAGGGTCTACACAGTTTGTCATTCATACAGCCGTCTTTGACAGATCATTTGGTAGTAATATGGACACACAAATTTTAGGATACGTATGGTAAGGAGCGATGGTGTCCGAATACTAAAGGTAAATAATAATGAAATAATTATTAATATTAAAATGATAGTATTATAATGAAAGACCATACGTGATAGACGAGGCATGCGGCAACATTTGGTATTCGCGTTATGCTGTCCATTAACAATTGACAAACGGCGTCTTTATTTGAAAAGGTGATTATGACACTGTATATATTATTCAAATGATGCTCAACGCAGTAAAAAGGGGACTTTTACCAATGCGAGCAGAGAAGGCCTAGATAACCCTGTGCGTTTGCCCAGTCTTTTGAGGACCTTCTATGTTCGTCTTCTATAATCTGTAATATCCAATGATTCTATAGGCGGGCCCCGAAGGCCCTGATAAGACTGCGCGAATGTGCAGGCTGATCAGGATCTTCGTTGCCCACACATTGCGTACGTGCCATTTTCCTGCGTTGAGCATCGAAATATTCCACTGAGTGGTCATGATAAATGAAGATCTCGTTTGAAAATGTGATAAGAACAATTATATGTTATGCAGACATAAATTTAGTTTCTACATAAATTTCGTTTCAGGAAGTAACAAACACGTTATGAATAAGATATGACTGTATTTCTAAAATTAAATGATTTGGTCCTCTTTGGCTTACACGTACACCCAGCATTATCATAATTACATCACAAGTATTAGCTTTTACAAAAAAGCTTATACTTGGTTATAACATAACTGAGTAGTCCATGGAAAAATAGCATTGGACTAGTCCATGACCTTTCATTAGTTGCTTCCGGAGAAATACAAAGTCTAAGATTGTCTACGCCCATACCTATTAATCTACATGAAATTCGCAAGGCAAGAAATACATCTTACGCCATTGGAGTGCAATTAAAGGCTTTCGCGCAGCCTGGGTAGTGTTTTCGATGTTCTCTTATAGAGTTGTCTGGCCTTGTAGTATATATCCAGTCATCCTGAGAAGACATAGCTTGATGTGAGTGCAATGTTTCAAAACGGGTTTGGTTGAAAATTGTAATCTTTTTCAATCAATCAAATCTCTTTATTGTTCACTCAGTCTATTTTACATGGCAACGTGAGGTACACCAACATTAAATTATAGACATACTGAGGCAAAATGTGTAGCAATGTAACATATAATCAAAACAAAACTATTCTAACGTATCATTATTAGTCTCAGGAGGGCGAACACATTTTTCGACGTAGTCGTATAAGATCATCGTTCTGAGCAAGCGCTGTCAGCAGCCGTATGAAATCACGAATATGCCATACAAACGAAAGGGATCTGCAAAACGATCTTTTATGATATTACCGTGAAAGGACAGGTCATCTTATTCATTGTAAATTATGCTTTGAAAATTGTTTTCAAGACTGCGAGGTAAGAACAAACCTAAACAGGAAAATAATGAAAGATAAAAACAGGATACTTGCAATTATTTACGCATGATAAAGACTCTTTTGTCCTTCCATATGCTTATTGTTGATTTTTGTTTATTTTTTAACGTCAGAAAAAATGCAACTGCTTAGCAATATATAATCAGTTTCGGACTTTACCAGAAAAGCTTCTATAGCTTAGTCGGGAAAGCGCTCGCCGCCCACGCGGAAAGTTGCGGGTTCAAAACTCGGGACATTTTTTTTTTTTTTTTTTTTTTGCTTGCTTTGTTTTGTTTTGTTTTTCTAGTTTATGAGTATGTCCTGTTTCTTTTTGCTACAAGTATGTAAATGTACTTCAGTACCACGTCTTGTATCTCTTTTTACTGATACTACTTGACTACCTATTATACTAATTCAGTTTTCACAGTATTATAATTATAGCTCAAATTGATAGCACTGAATTGATAACGGATTGATAGCACTGAAGACACGTCGAAACTCCAACAGGATATTGATCAAGTGGGCAAATGGGCCAGGAAATGGGGTATGAGATTTCATCCCGTGAAATGTAACATTATGCAGCTTACTAGGAAGCGGATAAAAAAGATCAATGCAGTTTACTCCTTAGAAGGAACAGTCCTCGAAAATGTGGATAATATTAAATACCTTGGTGTGACAATTTCTAAGGATTTGAAATAGAATACTCATGTAAGCAATGTTTGCACAAAAGCAAACAGAATTCTTGGTTTCTTAAGACTTAATCTATCGTCATGCCCCAAGATGTTAAGGAGACGGCACACAAGGGATTGGTGCGACCAATTCTGGAGTATGCTAGCCCTGTTTGGGACCCACATGGAATAGTAGTCCAGGAAGAATTAGAAAAGGTTCACAATCGTGCAGCTAGGTTTGTGACTGGAAACTACAACTTTGAAACTGGAAGTATGACTAGCATTCTTGAACAGTTAGGGTGGGAGTCTCTTCACAAGAGACGCAAAGGTAGTAAACTCATATTTCTATTCAAAGGTCTGAAAGGTAGAGCAAGTATACCTTGTGACGACCTGCATCCCCCAAACAGGCGCAGTAGGAATCAGCATCCAATGGCATTTCAAGTGCCATATGCTAGAACTGACATTTATAAGTACAGTTTCTTTCCAGATACCATAAGGGATTGGAATGTACTCCCTGCATCTATAATCTCTGCCGAAAGTTCTAAGGACCCTGTCGCAAGATTCACACCGCTTGTGACATCTAGAGACTAGTCTTTGCAATTGTTGGCCCTGGTGAATGAAAGTCTTTTGATGTAGCACCAGTAAAATATTCTGAAATAAAGGGGAACCCAGATAACTGTTGTTTCTTGTATCTCCACGAAAACACGTTGTGGGTACTCACTTCAGTGTAGGTCGCCGCCCCAGTTAAGCGATTTAATGACTACTGCCATGTGTTTTTGTACAGAAATAAGAGAAAGATATTAGTATTTTAGGTGAAAAGGGTGTCTTATCTGGAGCTGTTACAGCCCTTGACTCATACCAACATTCCGTTACCACTGAGTAAATATTTGAAGATGCTTAACTCTTTCGGTGCCAAATTTCAGACGACATTTGTCGTGTTTTTTTTTTTTTTTTGTTTTTTTTTTTATTATTTTGTTTGTTTTTTAACAAACTATCGCTTGGAAAGACGTTTATATGTAAAGTTGATAGACTGACTGTCAAACAGCGTAGATCCAGATGAGACTGCTCATTGAGCCGTCTCATCTGGATCTATGTTGTTTGCAAAAGCCTATTATTATCGCCTGTGGCAGTGAAAGAGTTAAGAGGGTGGATCACGTTGTAAGTGCAAAGGCGGGGTATTCTGCAATCCCTAGAGGTGCTTTTATTTAAGAGTGGCTATTTTAGATTGGTCAGCAATAGTCAATTTAGTAAAATATACTCGCTGCAATAATTCATATCAGCCGGTATGAATAATTGGCGTAGGTATGTTCCACAATCTAGTAACTGTCTCGCTCTCACACACACACACACACACACACACACACACACACACACGTGCGCGCGCGCACGCATGCACGCACATACACACACATTCGCATATACAGAGAGAGAGAGAGAGACAAACAGACAGACAGACAGATAGAGAGAGAGAGTCACAGAGACAGAGACAGAGAGAGGGGTTCGTGTATTTGTATTACCTATTTAAATATTACATGATATCACGTGGAAGTAGCACACGAATTACGAGCGAAGAAATACTTTCATTGCAACATGTAACAGCTTTCTGTCAAAGTTCTGTCACAATAGGTGAAAATGAATGATCATAGCAGGCGACAAACAAGGTAAACATAATATTTGCATCCGCACATTCTGCTCTCGAAATATGCTCTTCGCCAAAGCAGTTCATAATATCACGTGACAATAAGACGTATGTCAATAAGCCAGCAGAGATCAGTTTGTTTCAGGCGCGACAACAACGGACTCGACAAAATACCTTTTCGTGTTTGCATTCTGTCTTTTAATAATTTGCATGCTGGTAAACATTTTCAGCAGAAATATTTTCATTATTTCCCATACAAAATAGCATTTGACGTTTCATGCAAATTGTCTCCTGAGGAGACAATTTGCATGAAGCGTCAAGTCCTATTTTCTAGGAAAAATAAAAAAAAAATATCTCCAGTTTTTTTTTTTTTTTTTCTTTTTTTTTTGTTGTTGTTGTTTTTTTTTGTTGTTGTTGTTGTTTTTTGTTGTTGTTTTTTGTTTTTGTCTGCTGAATATGCCCATAGCAAGGTAAATGTTTAGAAGTATGTTATTTGAATGTTATTACCATGCAGACAGAATGCAATCGAATTCATCATTCTCGTATTAATGCATAATGCAGATCGTGGCACATTCAGGTGACGAAATCCAAATTAATGCAATGTTTTGTATATTGATAAGGCACGAGTCACAATTAAAACATTGTAATTCTCAAATGCAAATTTGTAAGGCCTAGATATGGATGTTCATCTGCGAATGATACACTAATCTATACATTTCAGACTGGGCCTAATGACATTTGCCCCATCCGTTGGCGGTGACAAGTAACAGGGGCTATGCTTTTTGCATAAAGAAGAAAGAAATAAGTTCTATTTTGCTTTCCCTAACTTAAATTATCAAATTAACCGTGTAGAACAAAACAAGATACCTTTGCAAACAGTGTATATCCAGATGAGACGGCTCCTTACGAGCCGTCTCATCAGGATCTACACTGTTTGCCAATTTGTTCTTGATTTTTTTTACTTACGCCCCTCTTTGCAAAAATGTGTGTGTGTGTGTGTGTATGTGTGTATGTGTGTGTGTCCAAATGCAAAGACGGAAAAGTCAATTACGGAAACTCAGAGGTGAAAGCGTCTAATCAGTGTTTCTCAAAGAAAGAACTTTATTAATATCCGACCAGATTTGTTTCAGATGAGCCTGCGAATCCACACACACTGGTCAAGATCTAATGCATGTATAATCCAGACTGAACTATGTAAGCGAAGAGCATGAATCCTGAACAGAGTGCAGAGTCCAAAGTTGATCTGCGTCTACCATAGCGAAATATTTCACAACGTCTTGTTCTATTTGTATGTGCCATTGATTTGTGTAAAAATTAATTCCGTACGTCAGCAGAGAATTAATCCAATCAAAATGTTTTTCTTGGTATTTTGCTCCGTACTAAGATATTACCGAAGGTCCCTGGATCAACGAATTTCTGTAAAATTATTATATGTGCTTTCATATTAAGTTAACAAGGTCTATGTGACGTTTACCCTCATAGTAACCTCATAGTCCCCAATACAACCTTTTCACTGCATGAATTTGTCTTAATATTCTTATTTTTAATAAACAAAATCATCCTTATTTCTCATATTAAATGATGAAACTGCCAAGGGTTTACATAAGATAAGATCATAGTGGTATCAAAGTATTTTTCTTATTCTCCACAAAATATATGTTGTGGAAACTCATTTGAAGCGCCTCATAGAGAAATATAAAATTATATGTGGAGAAACGAACACGACCAAACTGAACAATGTTTGATCAAAAAGTTGGTTTGTCTAGAACTGTGACTAAATACAGTTGACTCTCGTGATCTCGACCTCGCTTATCTCGAATAACCGCTTATCTCGAAGTGAAAATCTGGTCCCTGCCTATACATGAAAACCTAACAACAGATGGAAAATATTGTAGAAAAGAGGAGAAATTGCTCCTAAGGAGCAATTTCTCCTCTTTTCCACAATATTTTCAATATATCTCTAACTTCAAAAGTCCAATTACCTATCAGTTTGTTAAATGTGGTTAATCAAATTATTTTTTCCTCAATTCTGCAAACCTGATATGTCGAACTACGGATATCTCGAAGTATTTCAGAGAGTCCCTTGGAATTCGAGATAACGAGAGTCGACTGTATTTGTTCTAGATATGATTAGTTCCAGCCACTGATGGTAATCATGGCGCCAGGTTAGTAAGTAAATGAGGGATAATTTAGGGAAGTGTTTTTGATCTTCTATTAATCTTCTAATGAGTATACACAACATACGATTTCATGATAAAATAAGAAAATTTCACAAAGAATCCCTAAATATTTCTTTTCTTGAGCTATCGGAAAAAAATTCGTATGGACTCAAATATGTGTTCGAATCAGCGATGGTAAATGAGTCTTCGGTCTTTTGGGGTTCGAATGTAGATGTTTTAAAAGTAAATTATTGGACAAAATGTCTTACGATTACTGTACACTCAACTACGCTGCATCTTACAAATTAGGCAAATGTAGTTATCTGAAATGACGGATAATGGATGTGACTAAAAATATTTCTGTTACTATGACTTTTTATATTTTTTATTAAAGAAACGACGTGAACATTGATTTTTTTTTTTTTTTTTTTTGTTTACGCAGTATGCAGAATGTTAGCTCATAATTCAGAACTGAATTAATCGACGTAATTACAACATAATTATTGCATCAGGGCAAACAGCAAAAGACCACATTAATGTTTGCCTGCACGTTCTCGCAATCTCGCTAGCTAACGCCATGGAAACGGCGAAGGGGGCATCATATCGAACAAGTACAGGATAACATGTATTCTTGGTGTTCGTGAATGCATTATGTTCTCTTCTTGTATGGAACGGGACATAACTAAATCGTAGAAATTTAACCTTTTTGTGCCGAGTGGACTCTTCTACCTTAACTCTTTGGACACGTTGATTTAAATATAAGGAGTGTCTGGTTAGTTTTTATTGCTACTATGTTTTATAGAAATTCATGTATTTATTGCAAACGGTATCGTTCTGCGACGTCACGTTCTGCAGCGTCGATCTGGATCTACTCTGTTTGCCAATATCCCTTTTATGGGACGCTGGGCATAAATGGGTTAAATAACTTTAGAACAGAAATAAACAACAGATACCGTATTTAAGTATTGGGAGAGCCAGGATTGAGCAAAAACTAGATCAGACACCACAGAATGTGGTACGTCAACAGGTAGTAAGCTGGACTTATCTAAATCTTAGGGCAAGTATGATAAAGAGCTAAGGTGTCTGACCACTTTGGGTTTATAAGGTAGTACCCGTGTTGAAGACTAAGGTCGCGTTCACACCAGAGACTTGATCCGGATCAATTTGATTCGGATCCAGTTTAGCCGGCCTCAGTGGCTCAGTTGGATGCGCCGTCCGACTGGAGACCAGGAGGTCGCGGGTTCAACCCCCGCCGAGGTCGGCAACATTCTTTCGTGGAGATTGATCATGAAATATTTTCTACGGTCATTCTCTCCCTTCCGCTGATTCAAGAAGGGCAGTTGTCAATTTCTGGCGAAAGAATGTGCACAATACTGGTTAACAGCTTAGAGGACTAAGCCTGCCCAGTAAACGTGTGGTTAGGTAAACTGACCGCGCTCGACATGACCCCATTGGGTTGACTGGGCCGTAAAACCTCAACACAAACAAATTCGGATCCAGTTGATCCGGATCAAATTGCGTTCACACTATGGACTAAATTGATCCAGATTAATTTGATCTGCATCGTTGATCCGGATCAAATTTGTGTTCACACTGTTATTGCGTTTACAATGCAGCAACGTAAGTTTGATCCGCATCAACTTGATCTGGATTAAGTTGGCCCATGGTGTGAACGCCACTTGATGTGGATGATCTTGATCCGCATCAAAATAGTCCAAATGTGAACGCAATTTGATGCGGATCAACTTCATCCGTATTGAGTTGATCCGGATTAAGTATGTAGTGTGAATGCGACCTAAGATATGAGCCAGCGCATGACAAAGCTTATAATAAGACGTGCACCAGCGAAGACTCAGATCAGCCTGCACATCCGCGCAGTCTGATCAGAGTCTTCGCTGATTGTATATGCCTTCTACAGCATCCAGGCTATTCAGAGTGGGATTACAGAGAACCCTTGCCATACTGGTAGATGCACAGGCTGATCTGAGTCTTTGCTGGTCACACAAGTCTAATTGTAGGTTTTGTCGTGCTCAGTGTGAAACTTTGCACTAAATAAGGGACTGGATACAATTGGTAGGTTTTGTTTTTGTACATTTCTGTTTGCTTTCCTGGACGCAAGACCCTTCTGAAAAGAGGTCTACTCCAAAGGAAAGAATTTGTTCTTAAGGGGCGGGTGATCTAGTCTGAAATGGGTCTTCTCTAAAGGAAAAGAATTTGCTCCCAAGAAAAGCACATTTTTTCTCTCTTTTAGAGTAGATCCCTTTTCAGAAGGGAGTAAAACAATTTGGACAGTTACCTCCCTTGAAATTGTACCCATGCCCCTTAATTCTACCCCAGCGGGCACATGACGTTTATACAACGTCGGCTCAACGTCGATGCAACGTCATGACGTTGCATCGACGTTGGGACGACGTTGTTTTAACGTCATGTGCCCGCTGGGATGTCGTTTATACAACGTCGGCTCAACGTCGAAGCAACGTCATGACGTTGCATCGACGTTGGGACGACGTTGTATTAACGTCATGTGCCCGCTGGGACGTACCTTTGAGAGCCGCTGCAAAGTATATCGCCGCACCTAGAGCCGCCGCTAAAATTAGAAGAAGCACAACGGCCATAATAGGTCCCAAACATTTCCGAACTTTAACATGGAATGGTAAATCTACTGGCTGGATGAAAGAAAATGGGTCATTTGGGTCGTACTGTATATTGTTTGTTACTGTCACTGCTACATTTCCTATAGTAGGTGTCTTTTGTGTCCTCTCGTTTAATTTGGAATCTATACTTGCCGATGAGGCCCTTTTTCCGGCCTCGCTGGCTTTTCTAGTTCTTTCTTTGCTAGATAGGGAAGTGGCACTGTCGTTTACACTCAAACTAGATTCACTTCTTTTGTTCAAACTTCTATCTAAACTTTTACTTTCCCTATTTGAAAGTCTGTCGCTACTATGTTTACTAGCTCTGTCGTCTGAAGATTGTCGTCGCTTACCACCTGACTTTCCTTTATCACTCCTAAAAGGCGAACTAAAATCCGATAATTCACTAATAGAATTTGTGCTATATCCTGACGTTCCGGTTTCATCCGATGATGTTTCTCTCGTTTTCCGACGATTTCGTTTTTCTTCAAGTCCCTGACTTCCGGATAAGGAGGAATGCGCATCTCGTATTCTGGGTATATTGTATACACTGCTGGATGATGAACTTGTCGTTCCTGCAAGATCTCCATAGGACACACTCGTGTGCATCCGTGGCTGAAAAAATATATAAAGTAATTATTAATGCTTAGCATGCTGGGTAAAATTTTCTGCAGACGAAATATTAAAGTTGCTGTACCTTATTTTTTCACGGTAAACAGGTTTCGACATTTCATGCAATGAACTGTCAAAATATGTTTTGTGGGATAAATAAGGAATATATTATCAATAGTATCAATAAGCTCAGAGAATGGTAAAAGTTAAATTAACCCATTAAATTTATGCCTAGCGTCCCATAAAAGGGATATTGGCAAACAGTGTAGACCCAGATCAGACGCCGCAGAACGCGGCGTCTGATCAGGGTCTGCACTGTTCGCATTAAATTCAGGAACTTCTATTAAATATGGAAATAATAGAAACTAACCAGACACCCCTTATATGAGAAATGGACTTGTCCAAAGTATGGATGCATGAATGAGTTAAGGTAAATATATAAACCGCAATGACCGCAACTCCAGGACTGCAATGACAGCACTCTTTGCCGAAAGTTTTTGTCTTCCATTTCAAAGGAAAACTACTCCAACAGGAGAGAATCTACTTCTCTGATATAGGAATACCATCTCAATGAGAGATAGCCGTAGTTTTTCTATAATCTCCCTTCACAGGTAAAGTCCAAGGAAGTTCAAATACTTATCAGGTCCTTCTAATTGGAATCCTCTATTTTTATCATAGGTCATCAGTGGAATATAACAGATTCTTAACTTTACAATTCTCCATATCCATATGAAAGATTTGTTAACATTATATATTTCTTTACACAGAAAATGTTTCTTTTTGATATTTTGGAAGCTATATTGGCATATGACCTTGTTAAAATTAGATTTATCAAGGAAAAGGAAGTGATACTTAATGGAAACGCTAGCGATAAAAGCAAAGGAAACCAATTAATAAGACCTGGTTGTTTACAGATAGTACTGACTGCTTTCTCCCATAGGGAGCACGTTTTCACCTTGAAGATCATTGCATACGCCTGGTAGATTTTTCGCCATTTCCACAACGTAGGCTACATTTGTAACCACCTCTATGCTTTTATGTACACGGTGTCTCTTCTGGAAAGGAGTCAGCTCTAAAATGAACTACAGCAGACTCTCGTTATCTCGAATCCCAAGGGACTCTCTGAAATACTTCGAGATATCCGTACTTCGGCATATCAGATTTGCAGAATTGAGTCAAAATTATTTGAACAACCACATTTAACAAATATACATGTAATTGGACTCTTGAAGTTAGAGATATATTTAAAAAATATTGTGGAAAAGAGGAGAAAATTTCTCCTCTTTTCCACAATATGTTTTACCTGTTGTTAGATTTTTATGTTTAGAGAGGGACCAGATTTTCACTTCGAGATAAGCGGTTATTCGAGATAAGCGAGATCGAGATAGCGAGAGTTAGCTGTAATTTGCTTCCAAAGAGAGCATTTCTGTCCTTTTAAGATAGACCTCTTTTCAAAAGGGAGGTCAAACTTTTTTGACAGAGTTGCCGCCCTTGTAAGTGTATTCATTCCCTTAAGATGTTGAAGACATATAATGTTATCCTAAACAGAGTGACACGAAGGACGATCTAGTCTGTCTCCAGACTCTATCTTTTTCTATCATTGTCTCTTTTCTTTTCAAAGGTATACAATCTAGTACAGCTTATAATGATTTGATAAGTTATGTCCCTTAGTGGAAGAGACAGTAAAACCGTGAAATGGGATTTAAGAAACAAATACAGCTACAGGAAATGATAAACAATAACAAAAAATTGCAGAAACGATTGGAGCCAGTCTAAGGACGATCAAGCACCATGCTTATTGTCAGAATGCAATATTTTTTTTTCTTTTCAGCAAATGGCAATTTGTTTACATTCTGCCAGAGTACATGCTTTGACTGATTGTTTTAAACTTATTTCTTTTTTATTTTTACCTGCTGAACCCGGATATGTCCTGCCTTTGCAAACAATGTAGCTCCAGATCAGTTGGCTTCTGAAGAAGCCAACTGATCTGGATCTGCACTGTTTGCCATTATGCGAATTTTTACCGACAACTTGGATCAAATAATCTGATAGGCTGAAAATTAGAATTGGACGGGGCAGATTAATCAATTCAGCATGACAAGGGTTTAATATATCTTCTATCCTTAAAATATGTTTTCGGTGCGTATTTGGATACTAAAGATCCAGATTAGCCAACCCATCTATGTAGCATAATCAGGTACTTTGCCATATAGTTATATTCCCTGTAAGAGGTGGCGGCGGCCCTGGTCAGATAGCAGGGATTCTCAGGCTGATCTGGGCCTTCGCTACAATCACAAAACATAGCCTACCAATGAAACAAAGAGGAAGAGTATAGGGATCCAGGATGATTTCTGAAGGGAGCGGGGGCGGGGGGGGGGCGTATCAAATTACCGTACTTACTCTACGTATTCGTACAGACAGACCTGAGCAAACAGTGTAGACCCTGATCAGACGCCGCAGATCGCTGTTTGCCGCTCTCCCAGTAATTTTACACACATTTACAGGTAGTAAAATGAATTTGTTTAAGAGAAGTATAAGGAAAAGTGTCCCATATTTATCCAAAATTTCCATGAAAATGACATTTTGAATTTTATAGGTTTGGGAGGGGTGGGGGGGGGGTGGGGAGGGGGGTGGAGGTTGACTGAATATCCCGAATACCCCGAACTCCCTCTGAATCCGTCCCTGGAGTAAGTTAATCACAATGGACAATATACGTTTAAAGCCATTCAAAAAACATAGCAACTGGCCCCCCCCCCCCCCCCCCCCCCCCCCCCCCTCTCTCAACGAGGTAGTAACAGTGCCACAGAGAACTCACTAAACAAGATTAAGACAATAAATAAGACAAAACAAGTAATTAATTAGAATTAATGTTACTTAAAAATTGATTAGAATAATGTCGATAAGAACCAATTAAAACCACGCTTTGAAATAGAATTGCGCTCCGAATTAAAGATTTACAATTTTCCCCGAATTAGAATTTGAATATTCCATATAATCTAATGATTCATTCGAAGTATATTTTATTCAGTCTTTCCTGTTCTAAACTCTAGCGACACTGCATGGGTGTTCATCAGAATCAGAATCAGAATGTTTACTGGTGATACGTCTAATGGCATTCATTCACCAGGACCGTCGCCTTGTATTCCAGCGCAAATATATATCAAAATGAGTAACAAAATCTATCCACATCCATTCGCAAATAAATTAATGATAACTTCTCATTCGCATTAAGACACCTATTTTTGTTTGTAACCTGTCAATGGCACACAGCTTTTTATACATCAAGCTGGATGTTAAATCACGATTTGTACCGAAATATTGTAAGAAATCCTGTTACTGACACTCTCTCTTGCCATCAGATCACTACAATACATAACTACACTAGAAGTACAGTAATATATTTGTACTAACATAGTACCAACAATGGCTACAATTTTTTTTTTTTTTTAACAGTAGTTGTTGATTATTGTAATAGTTGTTTATTATTGTTGTTCGTCCATCGTAACGGACACTGGTAGGAAGTAAGTCCATAGTTCACCTACTTTATTAGTGGACTTTGATTGTTATTTCTTTCAGTAAGAAGTTGTGTAAAATGTAAGATATTCCTCGCTTAAACTATCACCTGATAATAAACATGAATTACCCAGCGTAAATTTCGCAAACACAAATAATCACAAAACTACAATGAAGCAAAGTAGATGGCGTAATGACAGAAACGTTGAAACAAGGTCAATTCAGCGTTGATCCAGTGTCTTAATGCTGAATCAATGTTGAATCGATGGTGTTTCATCGTTGAAACAACGTCGATTCAAGACGTTGAATCAATATTGTTTCGACGTCGTGTGCTTGCTAGGAAAGCAAAAGAAAACAACAAGTTGATCCACGATGATGCCGGCCTCAGAAAACAATAGTCACGCACCAGCCTTCTGTAACAGATTGAGGAAGGAAACGTCTTTGAGTATGACGCCCATTTCACCGTTGTGCAATTAAAAAGGGAAGCAACGTTATCAACCGTAACTGGGTTAAAAAACATGCATGCAGTTTGCCGACTAACATTCATGTTTTTTTTAAGGACTGACGATCTTTTTAAGTGTTCTGAAAATTCAGTATTACCAACAATCTTTTGTTTTTAAATTTATAGACTTACTGGCCACAAAATTTGGTTTCCGGTGACCTTCCTGCAGAAGTGTTTTCACTCGAGAACGTTTTTTTTTTTTTTTTTTTTTTTTCGCAATATTTTATGCATCTTCTGTCCGGCTTATATTCTCATGTGACTTTAAATTATTGTGTAGCCGTTATTCTCATTGACGAGACGATTTTAGAGCGAAAAAGTTCAATCAATAATGAATTATCAGTTTTGTAAAGCAGCAAATAAATAATATCACATCCCAGCGAGCACATGATGTTTATACAACATCGCATCGACGTCGATACAACGTCATGATGTTGTATCGACGTTGAGACGATGCTGTATAAACGTCATGTATGTGCCCGCTGGGATAGTAAACATTTGCATATTTTTGTTACAAACAAGCAAGCCATAAACTTTCATCGCACAGGTCGTCATTTTGATTGCGGTAAAACGTAACTCAGGGTATAGTTCATCCACTACCGTTCGCGGAAAACTGATCACAACCAACCAGAAAGTTTGCAAATATTCGCGAAAGTCCGCGAACGCTTTGCTTTACCAAATGCAACCAAGGAAATGCTACAGTCACTCAACATAGCACTCCCAAGGAACTGTATAAGAGTTTAGTGTCATGGCAACAAAATACAAAAGAAAATGTTCTCTATAAATATAATTACCTAACCGCCTTGGAACAGTCAACAGCCAACCTGCCCTTGTCTGCAAATGCTCCAAAGTTCCATTTTTTTCCGTGGCGTATTTCAAAGTAATAATAAAACTAGTTTTAATGTCGATTGCCGATATTTAAATCAGGTACGCTTTTGGTTAACAACTTGACGTCAAGACTGCACCTATCTAGTGATAAAATACGAATTGCACAGAGCTGAGCCGCAACGACAGAAAACGTAATTTCGAACATACGCGCCCAGCGAAGATTCAGGCAAGCCTGCGCATTCGCGCAGACTGATCTGAATCTTTCCTGTGCGCTTTTGGATAGTCAAGGATGCAAAGCTTCTTCATGCGGACAACGAAGACTCTGATCAGACTGTATGGATTTGCAGGCTGATTTGAGTCTTCGTTGGGCGCACATGGCAGAAGGTACGTTGCGGCTTATATGTACCTTTCATTTCCGGTTTGCATCATTTACGCTAATATTGCATTACAATACATCTTCTTGTGGTCAAATTAGAAATGCATTATGCACATACATGTAACATGATTGCAAGTATTCAACATAGCAACATATGCCTTATGACACAAACGAACACAGAATATCCGCGCCAGCCTGCTCATTCTAGTATTCAATTTAAAACCTCCGTTATCTGCTCTCGCATTAGCTGTAATTTTCATATCCTAGACGGCAAGTGGCGATGGCCATTGTGGACCTGACTTGTTAAATTAAACTCAGATTGCTACGTGGTGCGGTTCTATTTTGAAGCGCAGTGAGGTATGCAGTTTGAGTGCTAATTTCTAGCTTGAATGTATTTGATCGTGTAAACAATAATATATCTAATTTGAATGTAATGATCATGTAAACAATAACAAAGAAAGATTCTGGCCAGCTGAGCTCCGCACATGTTGACCAGTCTTTTCCTTTTACTGCAGAACTATGTGATATTTAAAAAGAGCAACGGTTAGAGCAAGACTGTGTGTACATGCAGGCGGCTGGGCTGCATACAGTTGACTCTCGATATCTCGACCTCGCTTATCTCGAATAACCGCTTATCTCGATGTGAAAATCTTGTCCCTGCCTAAACATGAAAATCTAACAATTGCTCCTCAGGAGCAATTTCTCCTCTTTTCCACAATATTTTCACTATGAGTCCAATTACATATAAATATGTTAAATGTGGTTGTTCGAATTATTTTTTTTCTCAATTCTGCAAATTCTGTAAATCTGGTATATCGAGGTACGGATATCTCGAAGTACTTCAGAGAGTCCCTTGGAATTCGAGATAACGAGAGTAGACTGTATTTGGCTTTCAGTTCGTTTTCCTGTGTGATACATCTGAGAACTTGTCATGAAATCTTCTTGTTGTACTGTAGAGCGCACTCCGCAAAATCACAATGAATTCACAAATGGACCATTTTGTTTTTTGTTTTTTTGTTTTTTTTTGCGACAATGAAAGAGACACTTAAAAATATGTCGCTCATTTTGTTACAGGTAGAATGTGTTTTCTATTGTTACTCAGGAAACAAACATTTAGATTGTCATGTCAAGTGCAGCAGGGTTTAAACCCATGCAGAATCATGCGTGATCTGTGCAAGTTACCTCAGCCAGGTTGCTAGTGAGCTTCAATATTCGTGTATGTGCATCTATACAATGGTCAGTTTTACAAATCGTAAATGGTATGTAAGTATTAGCTTTCACAAAAAGCTTGGTCTACGCTTAGCGTAGACCAAGCTTTTTTGTGAAAGCTAATACTTGGTTATAAAACGTTGAGCAGTCGATGAAGAACAGCAGTTGTCCCTGTCCATGGCCTTTCATAAAATGCATCACGAGCAGTGACAAAGAGTGTCTACGCCCATGGGCATACACAATAATATAAACACTGAAGGCGATTGTAATACTGGTTTCTGCTACAGGATTGCATTGATTTTGGGCAATTAATAACTGTAAAATGGTTTCTAATCGTCCCACAACGCATATGACAATGCACTTGCTTGATATTTTCCGTGATCTTACTCGGAGATATTTCAGACTGTCACAGTCGCTTGTTTCTAAAGTGTGTCGCTACCCAAGATGACTATTTCGATTTGGGCGTTTTAGTGTGCAGTTACATAAAAAATAAAACTTCAGCTGGAACATTATCGCATTCATAAAGATATCAATAGTACAAATCGTACAATATGTTCCCAAATCTGGAATATCTCCTGTAAATGATCACTTACAAGTTCACCCCAAAGAATTCTCATAACTGTGTCTGAAATGATGCTTATTTTTGTATAGTATGCAAACTGTCTGAATAAATTATAGTTGTATAGTGTGAAAATCTCTCCTCTGAGAAACATTTAGTATAAGCTGTTTATTTCTTCTTTCCTTCTTTTTAATGTATTGAAAAATAAAAATAAGAATAAGCTATGTTTATTTCTCACCGACAAATAAAATACACGTATGATTTATTAGGTGTTACATTTAAGTCGCTTTTCTTGTAAATGTTTTTTTTTTTTTTTTTTTTTTTTTTTTTTTTGTAGAGGCTTTAAGCTTCATGGCCCGGTAAACCCACTAAGGTCATGTCGAGCCGGTCAGTTTACCAAACCCACACTTTTCCTGGGCAGGCTTAGTGCTTTAAGTGGTTTACCAGTACTCGTGCACATTCTTTCGCCAGAAACCGAAAACTGCTTTTATTTTTCATGTTCTACAAAAAAAAAAAAAAAAAAAAAAAAAAAAAAAAAACTATTTCGGCTCCTCCGTGAATCGCAGATCAGGTGGTTATGGTAACTTATAGTTCACTGAAAGATAAATGTATTGCTCTGTGAATACTTAAAAGCAATTAGTAAGAAAACATAATGATAATAATAATTGAAATAATGATAAAAATCAGCACCATTAGTATCACCATCATAAAAATGATGAATATTGTCAAGGACATCTATATCTTCAGTTCAATGGAGGGGTGGGGGAGGACAGTTTTCCTTGGGGGTTGGGGTGGGGGAAAGAACAAACTCTGCAGTGTCTTGTCAAAACCAATTATAGTCCTGATTTTATAACTTTTGCTCTATGTCTGCGAGTTTCTTTTTCTCCTGTCAGACAAATTTGCAGAGCTTGACACACATTCACTAGTAGATTGTTTTTTCTTTTTAGAAATTAAAAAGATAACCCCAGAATAATCATCCAATAATCGTCCTTGACAAGCCCGCTGATGGTGTAGGCTGACTATATCGGCCATAGAAGTCCTTATAACAGACATATATTTCGGGTTTTATGTAATCTTGTGTCATAAGCTTTGGAGAAAGTTTGTGCATTTCGGCCAGGTATGAAACAAAGTCCGATATGCGAGCGAGAAAGTAATGTAGAACAATAAAAGGATAGTTAATTATGGGAAAACAGGATTTTTCATACAGCTCTGTGGATAACCTTCTCTGACTATATAGTTCAAATAAACAGTTAAGTTGTGAAGCACAAGATTCGAATTCTCAAGTTAACAAAATTATTTGAAATCCAAAGATACAGTCGACTCCCGTTATCTCGAATTCCAAGGGATTCTCTGAAACACTTCGAGATATCCGCACCTCGACATATCAGATTTGCAGAATTGAGGAAATAATAATTCGAACAACAAATATACATGTGTAATTGGACTCTTGAAGTTAGAGATATATTGAAAATATTGGGGAAAAGAGGAGAAATTGCTCCTTAGGAGCAATTTCTCCTCTTTTCCACAATATTTTTTTTCCTGAAGTAGATTATCATGCTTAGGCAGGGACCAGATTTTCACTTCGAGATAAGCGGTTATTCGAGATAAGCGAGTTCGAGATAACGAGAGTCAACTGTATATATATATATTTTTTTGAGCGTATTTGGAACGTTTTGCGATGTTTGGTGCAAGCAACAGTCGATATTGTAGTGTTCTGAGGCTAATTCATGTCTTTCAGCTGAAGGTGCATTCCAGTTTCCTACAAACAACCCTGGAAAATATTAACTACCTAGGGCTGAGATTGGTAACTGGTATTTATATAACTCTCGTGGCATGTTTTACTCATATCTATAACACTATCATTCTCTGTGAATGCTATGCATGAAAATAATGATATTTACTTGAGTCACGTGATCACACTGATTTGCTTTATAAAGGCAATGCAAAACTGTGGATTTTGGGCGCTGCCTCTATGTGACTTAGTTGCCTGGTAGCGTTAAAAATCTAATCTAATCTAATCTAAAAAAGTGGATTTTGGGCTAGAGCATTTTGTTTACCCCGATAAATTTGACATTTTCTTTGAAGACTCAACTGCAAAGAAAGTAAAGTGGCAAACATGTATTCTTTTCCGCATTCAATACACACCACCAGTTTTTCTTTACATTTTCAGAGCTCTTGTACCGGGCGTTGGCCAGGAGGTTCAGCGAGTCACTCGACACAAAACGAAAACACGCCTATTCAAATATATTGAAAATTTCACCACCAAAAAAAAAATGAAAATTTTCACATAAAAAAATTCTGATATTTATCATATTTCTGCTCAAAACATAGACTGTAGGTACTTATTAGAAGCGCCTCGGCTAGGCGGTTCTAACGAGTACCCACAATCTATGTTTTTGAGCTGAAATAAGAAAAATAATGTATATCCCTGTAAACCCCAGCTTTACTATATAAAAGTGGGGTTTAAGGGGGTCAAAATTGTATAGGCATGTTTTCGTGATAGGTTCAACGAGTCACTCGACAAGTGCATCTTTACTCAAAATAAGACATAGCTGTATACGAATGTGGTATCTTTTTTATTATTATAATTATTATTTTAACGGCTGCTCACGGTATGTTGCTCTTACTATTTACAAGTTTTATAGCTAAATAAGTTTATGGCAAGTGCGCTTGTAGCTGGTATAATTCTTAAATGGCTATCTGTGATTAGTGATAACGGAAATCAACTTTTGTCACCACTGTACACAGCCCGAATAAACCAAGAAACTGTGAACTGCACCCCTTGAACCCAGCGGGCACATGACGTTTATACAACTTTGCGTTAACGTCGATGCATCAATGTTAATGCGACGTTGTATAAACGTCACGTGCCCGTTGAGAAGATCAGCATGAGTTATATTGCCATTGTGATAAAATATACAGTGATTATATTCGTTTCTCATCAAAACATAAGTGAAAAAAAATCGAGGTTTAAGGTGCTGTCGACCTGACTCGCGTAACGTGACTCGGGATGGCGTATTGGCATCGCAGTATGAAGGTCCAATGCCTCCGAATTCATGAAGAGCACAGAAATTCCGCATTGTGAAAATAAATTTAACTGCACAGAATACTTTTAGATAGTGAACAATGAATATTTTGTATGTCCACATAATATATCAATCACGCCGTTAATGGATAGGCACAGAGTAACGTTTACCTAAAAGTACGGTTAACCGTTTTTACCCTAAGTATTCGGACAGGCAGGCCTGAGAAAACAGTGTAGACTACAGATCAGATGCATCTGTAGTTTACACTGTTTGCTATACTGTTTGTCACTCAGCTAATAGTTTTTGGACAAACATCAAAAAGAAGTCGGACAGAGTTGTTAAATTTGACGACAAACATGGTACTTAGCGTAAATACGGCGTTTTTCACAGCTCATTGGGGAGTAGTCACATTAAAGATAACAGCCAGCTGCCTTGCCTATCTTTCATCATCCAAATAGTTGTCTTCTAATGTAGTCACGTATAGATATGCTTAGACTGGCTCCAGTCTCCAGTGACTAAATAATTCTCTCATAATCCTCTTTGATAATCCACTAAAATAAAACAAAAAAACAATATCATGTCTTTAAAGGCTAGTCACTTAGTGACCAGCCTCTAAAATCATGATATTATTTTGGTTTTATTTTACTGGATTATTAAACAGATTATAAGAAAAATATATTTAGTCACTGGAGACTGGAGCCAGTCTAACTAAAGCGCTAAGTTTGGTAAAGTAAATTATGGGAACCATGGATTGTCAACAACTGAAAGTGAAATTAGGTGTCCTGGGAGCTCTCCCCGGAGAGTTAGCTCTCTCCGCCTAATTGATAACACCCGTTGTATTCCCGTCGGCAAAGTCCGTACATTTGTATAGACATTAAACCCGGAAGGGAAAGCTACTCGTTATTAAGAGTAAAAATGTCAATAACAATGTATGTTGGTTACAAACTAAGTATTCAGATGGTTAGACTAGCTCCAGTCTCCAGTGACTAAATATTTTTCTCATAATCCTGTTTGATAATCCACTAAAATAAAAAAAAAAAAAAAAAAAAAAAAAAAATACCATGACTATAAAGGCTGGTCACTATAGTGACCAGCCTTTATAGTCATGATATTACTTTGGTTTTATTTTAGTGGATTATTAAACAGATTATATGAAAAAAATATTTAGTCACTGGAGACTGAAGCCAGTCTATCAGATGGTGAGAGGGGTTGTAAAAGAGAAGTATTTGATGATAATTCTGAGATAACCTCTATTTCTCAATTAAAACAAATACTGTGGGTACTCATTAGAAACGCCCAGGACTTTTTTTATTTTTATTTATTTATTTATTTATTTTTTTTTTTTTATTTATTTTTTTATTTTATTTTATTTTTTTTTTGTATTTTTTTTTTCAGAATTTTTTCACACTCTCTAGTAGACTTTTTTTTCTTTTTAGAAATTAAAACGATTATCATTTTTATTTATTTATTTAATTATTTATTTATTTAATTTTTTGTATTTTTTTTTTTTTTTTTTTTTTTTTTTTTTTTTTTCAGAATTTTTTCACATTCTCTAGTAGACTCTGTTTTTTTTTGTTTTCTAGAAATTAAAAAGATTATCACAGAATAATCATCCAATAATCCTCCTTGACAAGCCCGCTGATGGTGTAGGCTGACTATATCGGCCATAGAAGTCCTTATCATAGACATATGTTTGGGTTTTATGTAGTCTTGTGTCATAAGCTTTGGAGAAGGTTCATGCATTTCGGCCAGCTATGAAACAGTCCGATATCCGTGCGAGGAAGTAATGTTAGAACAATAAAAGGATAGTTAATTATGGGAAGATTGGATTTTTCATACAACTCTGTGGATAATTTTCTCCGACCTCCGACTACATAGTTCAAATAAACAGCTAAGTTGTGAAGCACTGGATTCGGACTCACAAGTTAACAAGACTATTTGAAATCCAAATGCTCTGGAAAAGAAAATAGAGAAAAGATATGATCTTTAATTTTTAATCAGATGAAGTTGAAACATAGGGCAAGTATCGACTGATAAATTTAT
This sequence comes from Anodontia alba, assembly GCA_964016985.1. NCBI lineage: Eukaryota > Metazoa > Mollusca > Bivalvia > Lucinida > Lucinidae > Anodontia > Anodontia alba. Next base: position 20,721,344 of record OZ024832.1, on the reverse strand, counting down.
TCCTTGTCTTTAGACATTTAATATATCATGTCTACTTTTGTTTCTTATTTCAGCTCCGAAATTCATCAAAAACTGGTGATTTGTCAAAGTAAGAGATATCATTTCCTTAGAGGTGAGAAAAGTCCTGTAGTGACAGATGTGCTGTTCTGCTAATACTAATGGATTTTCAATGGACCCAAGATATAACACATGCTATATCCCTCGTATGGCAAATATTGAACAAACATTTTAATATGTATTAATGGCCAGAGCAGACAGTTTAGACCCAGATCAGACGCCGCAGGACGCGGCGTCTGATCAGGATCAACACTGTTTGCCACTCATCAAGCAAATTTTACACTTGTCATCTGGAAATCTGGAATCTGAAATCTGGAAGTAAAATGGACTTGTTCAAATTATAGCAGAAGTATGGTAAGGAATTAAGATGGCCAAAACTTAGGGTAAATATGGTATGTTTGAATGAATCGGTATAAACACATACCCGAACAATGTGTGCGTATATCAAACTGCTCCTAAATCAATGGATAAACCGTTCGATATTCAGCCACCAAGTCACATATTCCCAGCTTAGGGCTAATTCAAATTTTAGAAAATGTAAGTAAAGAAATGCAATATCTTAAAATTTACCGAGGGTGCAATCTTTGTTCTGTTTGAGTAGTCCCCTTTCCATTTCAGACATCACGAAAACATACCTATACAATTTCGACCCCCTTAAACCCCACTTTTATATAGTAAAACTGGGGTTTACAGGGGTATACATTATTTCTCTTATTTCTGCTGAAAAACATAGATTGTGGGTACTCGTTAGAACCGTCTCGCCGAGGCGGTTCTAACGAGTACCGCAATCTATGATTTGAGCAGAAATATGAAAAATATCAGAGTTTTTTTTATCTGAAAAATTTTCAGTTTTTGGAGATGAAATTTCCCATATATTTGAATAGCCGTGTTCTCGTAATGAAGGGTTTTATGTGCAGGAAAGGAAACGACTACGCCGCCCGCTGCCTATGGACGTTCCACAAAGTTGAGTCATTACGAAAACACGCCTATTCAAATATACTGAAAATTTTCCCACCAAAAAATGAACATTTTTAGGTAAAAAAATCTGATATTTTTCATATTTCTGCTCAAAACATAGATTGTGGGTACTCGTTAGAACCGTCTCGACGAGGTGGTTCTAACGAGTACCCACAATCTATGTTTTTTAGCAGAAATAAAAAAAATAATGTATACCCCTGTAAACCCCAGTTTTACTATATAAAAGTGGGGTTTAAGGGGGTCAAAATTATATAGGTATGTTTTCGTGATGGTTGGATAAAAACTGCATAATCTAATACATGGTGGACCATTCCGTCTATATTTGCATGGTTTACAACGATGTCTGGTCTGAAAACGACCTATAGGCGGCGGAGCAATGCTGCATGCGGTGTTTATTTGACCTAATCAGCGTCAGATTTTTAAAATCTTTTCTGACAACTGTGATGAATAGGATGCCAGAATGTGGTTACATCATTCCTTAATTTCCTTAATCTAATTTATTGAAATGATTATCATTCTAATATTTGGACAGTAACTTGCTTTTGTTTCTTTGTTTATACTTGATTTTTATTTCGTTTTGTTTTATTTATTTTTTTATTTATTTTATTATTCTATTTTGAAAAAAAGATACGAATAAGTAGTAGACTAATCGACTAAATGTTGCTTTTTATGTATTTATTTTTCTTAAAATACTACGCGGAATGGCAGTGTAGGCCCAAATCAGACTCCAGTCTGATCTGGGTCTGCACTGTTTGCATATACAATTTTATCAGAAACGCTGGTATACGAAATCTCGGAACATTTTCCACTTTTTATTTTTTTCTTTTAATATGTTTATCACGAAATGTTTTTTTTTTTTTTTTCGATATTTGTTCTGCAGGTTATTACATCAATGTATTGTTTCTTTTAATCCCATTAAGCTGTTATGTTTTGACTATTTGCTTAATGCTTAGCATGCTAGCTAAAACTTTCAGAAGACGGCATATTTAACTTCTTTTGTTTTTCTTATTTTTCCCAGAAAAAAGGTTTTGACATTTTATGCAAATTATCTCCAATGGAGACAATTTGCATGAAATGTCTATTCCCTATTTTCTGGGAAAAAAATACAAGAAAAAAATGCAATAAAGTTGTCGTCTACTGAATAAACCCAGATAGAAATTAAGGCTAAATGTTTGTTTCCGTGCGTCTTTTGTTTCCATTGGCTGCAGGAAAGAAAGAAGTATGAAAAGAAATTGATCATATTTTCTTGTTTTTCCAAGAAAACAACATTTGATTTTTCTTGCAAATAGTCACGTGAATATGCTAGACTGTAATACTGTGTTGTCTGGCAGCTACAGACATGTATTAACACAATGCAGGGTCATGTGACGCTCGTCTGTACGTGATACTGTATTTATCCTCAAGTCTTCGGTCATACAGGCCTGAGCAAACAGTGTAGAGACCCTGTGCCAAACGTACAGGTAGTTTAATTGACTACAGTCAAATCTGTCTTAAAGACCACCTGTATTACGCAATCACCTCTTATCAAGAGGCAATGATTTTGGATCCGTTTAAAATCAGAATAGTGAAAAATTTACCTGTATGAAGCAAGCACCTGTCTTAAGCTACCACCTTTTGCTCTTCCCTTAGGTGCTTGCTAAACACAGGTTGGACAGTTGTTCAAAATTTAGTACAAGTGTGAAAATGTGTCAATGGTTCCGATTTCTTAGTGTAAATTCATTTCTTCTTCAGTACGAGCAGAATCTGGTTAAGAGTGAACTGAAATTACTTACCGTTTATCTATTTTATGACTAAAATAGATAGGTTTGCTTTATTAACGATATCATTCAGTTTACTTCCGTTATTTATTGTTTTGCGTTTAACGCTAAATTCAATGTGGATTTTAATATGAAATTAATTGTGTTATGTGGTTTAAACTGAATTTATGATTTTGTTTTCAACAGACCATTACGTTAACAAATCTATGCTACGTCTACCCCCATATTCCCCCATCAAATATAGTGTAAACAAAGGCATGTAGATTGTCTACAATACTGCGCCGAATTTTAGGACTGTCAGCTTTTTCGATTTCTTTATTCATTACGAAAACATGGATATTCATATATATTGAAAATTTCACAACCAGAAACTTAAAGTTGTCAGATAAAAATTCAGATTTTTTTTTTTTTTTTTTGTCATATTTCTGGCTAATTCGAACTCGTTCACCGTTTTTGAGTCCCTATGAAAATCTTTCGATAGCTCCAGAAAACAAATTCTTGGAGAAATTTACATATTTTATCATCATATTGTATGTTGTTGTACTCATTAGAATCGCCTCATCGAGGCGATTCTAACGAGTACACTCAGTATACCATTATTGTGTAGAAGATCGAAAAGATCTCCCTAAATTATCGCCATTTGCTTCCTGACCTGGCGCCATTATTAACCCTCAGTGGGTTGAACTACCCATGTCTCAAACAAGTTTCCGTGGTCCCAAAGATGTTCGAGCCATTGAAGTTCGACTGTATAAGTGTTAACGTAATGTAAATGTTGCAACATGTACTTCGCGTTTATACCTTGATCAAAATTTGAGCAGCAACATGAGTGTTACCATGAAATTGCCAGTGGTTTGGTCATTGCTTTGCTGGATCATTGTACGGTCGTTGAACATTTGTTTGTTTGTGTAGAGGTTTTACGGCCCATCAAACCAATGGGGTCGTGTCGAGCGCGATCTGTTTACCTAACTACACTTTTACTGAGCAGGCTTAGTCCTCTAAGCGGTTAACCAGTATTGTGCACATTCTTTCGCCAGAAACTGACAACTGCCCTTCTTGAATCAGCGGAAGGGAGAGAATGACCGAAGAAAATATTTCATGATCAGTCTCCACGAAAGAATGTTGCCGACCCGGCGGAAGAACGCAGCACAAAGGTGCTTAAAGGACTTACAGTATAAGGTTTTATGCTTTTTTTCTACTTTTATAGGAAAGAGACCAAAATTACATATTTATCATAGTCTTATCAACGTTATAAAAATAGAATATCGCTCCACCATATGCTAGGAGACGTTTCAAGAATTACACTTAACATGAATGTAAATGTTCATGAACAGACTCAATATAATCGAGTCGGCTATTTTCGTTTGTTTGATGCCTTTTGCTTTCAAAGGACCCTTCCTTTAAGACTTTTGTTCATGAACTGACTCAATATAATCGAGTCGGCTATTTTCGTTAGTTTGATGCGTTTGGCTTCCAATTAGAACTTTTTTTTTTCTCATGACGTTGTGTTACAAAGATTGGATATGCCAGTCCTTATCCCAGCTAGCATTCTTTATAAAGCTACAGCGGGCCGTCATCGGCCCGTCAGCTACCCTGACGGGCCGATAACGGCCCGCTATACATTTATGTAGAATGCTTACTGAGATGGTATATCTTCGATGCGTTCTACACGGAGCGTATCGTTTAATTTATGGCCATTCAGAATGAAATGGATTACCACCAGTTATAATTGATGGTGCTTCTAATGTAATTGATAGAGTCCAATCCTTTGTAAGTTTGGCGAGGAAATAGGGTTTGCATTATCCTACACACGGATGACGCTTGCTGGGTGCCGTGTTTACCCTAAGTATTCGGAGGCAAAGGCAACCAGTGTAGACCCAGATCAGACGCCGCAGAACGCGGCGTCTGACCGGGGTCTATACTGTTTGCCACTCATCGAACACTTTAGACACATTATTAAGTAGTAAAAGAACTTGTTCAATATTTAGCAGAAAGATGATAAGGTGTCCGAATACTTAGGATGAATACGGTACATTTGAATGAATCTATGTAAACTATTTTTTAATTATTGCTTATAGCTACTCAGCACATATTCCGACAGTTTTTGGATTTCCCACTGGAGAACAACTTGTTGTATCGTTAAAATGACAACGTGCGTCTATTTCCAGCAGATATACATATTTGAGCTGTAAGGTGCATAGTCGTATGTCGCTGCTTAGACAAGCGACTAGTCTGATAATAGGAGTGATCACGTTTTGTTTTATTAAAAGATAGTCTTCTTAATGATTTCAAGTCTATTTGGTAGAGTCTCCAGTATTCATACTGGAAATAAGTAGGCTAGTTGCCTCTAAGCTTTAAGGCTAAATTTCAGAGAGAAGAACAACAAGAGAAATTAACTCTTTTTTTTTCGGAGTGGATTCGTTTTCAGATGGGAGGCAAAACAAATTTGACTGAGTTGCCCTCCCTGAAAGTGTAAACATTCCACTTGAAATTGAACCAGCGCACGGCAAAACCTACTTAGTCTTGTGCGACCTGCGAAGACTCAGATCAGCCTGCGCATCCGCGCAATCTAATCTGAGTCTTCGCTGATCGCATGTGCATTCTACAGCCACCGAAGAGGAATAAACGAGAACATTTGCCATAGTGGATGGATGTACAGGCTGATCTGAGTCTTTGCTGGTCACACGTCTTATTGTAGGTTTTATCGTGCGCTGGCTCAGTTGAAAGGTATCAGTGTCTGATTTTTCCTTCAGGGAGATGACACCATTCTAGTTGTATTTTAAGGAAATTGATACACTTTCAGGGGAGACAACTATGTAAAGTTGTTTTTGGCTCCCTTCTGAAAACACACACACACACACACACACACACACACACACACACACAAACAAAACATAAAAGTGCGTCCGAGAAGGGCAATTTCTTTCTTTTTAGAGTGCAGTGGGCCCCGATTCAGGAGGGAATTGGTGTGTAGGAAAGGATGCAGGAAGTCACAAAAGTTGCCCCACCCCCACCCTCCACCAACCCCGCCCTTGTACAACATGGCGGAAAAATACCAGATGTATCAATTCCCTTAATGGATAGAAACATCAGTTTGTCACCCAAGAGACACGTTCACTTGACGAATCACAAATGTAATAATGATAAACTAATAGTAATATGATGGGACAATTTTGAAGTTAAACACCTGCTTAAACTCATACCAGCTGATATGACAATATGTAATAAGCATATTAACCTTGTGAGCATCCATATTATTTCATCACAAAAACATACCTATATAATTCTGTCCCCCTTAAATCCCACTTTTATACAGTAAAACTGGGGTTTACAGGGGTATACATTATTTTTTCATGTTTCTGCTCAAAAACATAGATTGTGGGTACTCGTTAGAACCGCCTCGGCGAGGCGGTTCTAACGAGTACCCACAATCTATGTTTTGAGCAGAAACATGAAAAATATCAGTATTGAATTTTTTGTCTAAAAACTTTCAGTTTTTGGTGGTGAAATTTTCTATCTATTTGAATAGGTGTGTTTTCGTAATGTGAAAATATATAGTGTATTTTCATAGATCTATCCAAGCGACTTCTTTCAACCAAAAAGTGTTGATACTTTTTTCTTATTTCTCCATGAAAACATATGTTGTGGAGGCACTGTCAGGGTGCTATCAGGACTAAAACAGTCGACTCTCGTTATCTCGACTTCGCTTATATCTCGAATAACCGCTTTTCTCGAAGTCTGGTCCCTGCTTAAACATAAATATCTTACAAAATATTGTGGAAAAGATGGAAATTACTCCTAAGGAACAATTTCATCTTTTTTCCACAATATTTTAACAATCTCAAACTTCAGGAGTCAAATTACGTATCCATTTGTGAAATGTGGTTGTTCGATTTATTTTTTGTTCAATTCTGAAAACTTATATGTCGAGGTACGGATATCTCAAAGTATTTCAGAGAGTCTCTCGGACATCGAGAAAACGAGATTCGACTGCATTTATTTGCTGGGGACAGATATAGACAAAAGCTGTGGCAACAGATAGTTGACCGAAAACCATTTCCTTATAATTTTAGATTTCGTCATCATTCAAGCCAACCAGACATTCTTGAAAGACTGTGAGTGTGCTATCAGGACTGACACTTAAAGGCTCCATATTCCTCAAAAATAGACATTTTTTATCCAAGAAGGATTTAATAAACTGATATATAGTATTAATACGATCATAAAATGTGGCATCTGTAAAATTTCAGGAAGTCTCTCGTTTTTGAACTGGATCAAAAATGAAATGATTTTTTATAGTATCTCTGAATTAATGTTGGCAACATTAATTCAGAGATAAGATAAAAAAATCATTTCATTTCAAGAACGAGGGACTAACTGAAATTTTACAGGCTGTCAGGTGCCACATTTTATGATTTTATTAATACCGTATATCAATTTATTAAACCTTTTTTGATAATAAAATGTCTGCTTTTGAGGGATATGGAGCCTTTAATTGCTGGGGACAGTTATAAATACAAACTGTGGCAACAAATAAGTGGTCACAATCGTTGATTCCGTTCACACATTAAAAGCAAAATAATAATAAAACAAAAAACAACAAAATAAAAACATTTGCTTATAATGCTTCGGGTGGGGGCCGGGCGTAGTGAAGGGGGGGGGGGGGGGAGGTGGGGGAGGAAGGGTAGGGTTTTTTTTTTTTGGCGGGTGTTGGGGTAATGTGGTACGGGTCTGCGAACCAGTATTTCAAACCTTTCCCATTCATATACCTGGCTTCTGAAAAAAACGGACCCATTCATATACTTGATCGTCTTAAATACTAACCCATTCATATAATGTTCTTTGATTTTTATACCAATTCATATACTCTTACCTCTTTGCATATATGTTTACAAATAAAAACAAATACAACTGAATTTTACAAATTAAACGTCATTTATCTCATCTTGTACTCTGGCATGCATTTACACTGTCTAACTCCGCTATATTACCCAATTATTCCTTGTGGACTTATCTATCCATATCACCTGGACAAGTCTATTCTTTGTTCGAAAAATATGTGCCTATACCGGGATATCAGAAAAGAAGGGGGGGGGAGGGGGGGGGGGTGGGGGGGGCTTTCGTAAAGCAACAAACAAAATCGGGTCAGTTATATACTTTTGTTGAAAAAGAGGGCTAATCATATACCTGGCAGCGCTGAAAAAGGGGGCCATTCGGCACGTCATATATAGATATATAGGAAGTTATCCCCCTCGCACCACCACCCCTACCCCCTTCACAAGTGTGATACTAGGCTTCTTCATTTTGCCAATCGATCGGAGATTCTAGAAATAGATGTCACTGCTCCAATAAACGGAAATTGCGTAAACTCTAATAGGTTTATGAGGTCCCCTAAAGTTAAGTTCATACTTTGGTAAGACAAAACCGTCCAAAGGCGATCATTTAGCTCTTAATCTTTTCGATCGGTTGTAATTTAATCCTTAATGTCGTCTGTTTATGTCGTCTGCCGAAAATTCTTGCAAACTTCTCAAACCTATTTTTGCATACAGGCAAACAGTGTGGACATTGATCAGACTGCTCCTAGAGGAGCAGTCTGATCTGGGTCAACACTGTTTGCAAAAATGACTTTTAAAATCACAAGCAGATGACAAAGCAGACGACAATTGTTGTGCTTGGCGCTTTAAGGGTTAAACCAAAGGATACGATTTTATTGGATTTATGGCTTTGAAAATTGTACAATGTATATTTTCTTATTGTACTGTAATGCCTGCAATCAAATATGAAAAAAAAAAAAAAAAAAAATCAAGTGTAACGTAATTTATTGAACAACATTCCACCAACTCTGGCGGCCATAAGTCTGATTCAGCGGTGCAATATGCACAATAAAGTGTTGTTTTTTTGCTATAAAAACGACTGCTTTCTGGATTGCTTTTGTATTTCGATGCAAAGTAAAATCACGATTTGTATTACGTCATTCAATATGACGTTTTCATCTTTATATTGGATATCTCTATCCAGTAAGCATTCTACATTAGTCTATAACGGGCCGTTATCGGCCCGTCAGGGTAGCTGACGGGCCGATGACAGCTCGCTATAGATTTATAAAGAATGCTAGCCGGGTGGTATCTCTTGTACAGAACAATGGCTGTCTAATTGTATTCAGGAAGGTAAAACGAAAGAATGACATATCATATTTCATATTCTCTATTAGTTCTTTGCGTTTTAATTGCGAACTGCGTATCTCTGCTATTTTCGTCTGAATGCATATCTAATTAAAATGGTGTAATAGACTTCATGATGAGCTCACTGACTTGGGACGTCATGAGTGTTTCACAAGCATCAGATTTGCAATTTATATTTTGACTCTAATTTCTACTACTTAGGTCATTTGTTAATCTTCTGTTTATCGGCATTGAATTCGCCCATGCAGTTTTAGAATAGACCCCGTTTCAGAAGAGGCGTGGTGTGCAGAAGAGCAAGAGGAAGTCATAAAAGTTGTCTTCCTTATCGGAAACGTTGAAAAATCTACCTTAACCCATTTATGCCGAATGGACTCTTCTACTGTAACTCTTTGGACCGGTCCGTTTCCAGTTAAAAGGGGTGTCTGGTTTGCTTTTATTATTACCATGTTCTACAGAAAACAGTGTAGACCCTGATTAGACGCCGCGTTCTGCAGTCTATACTGTTTGTCAACCTCCCTTTTATTGGACGCTATTCATAAGTGGGTTAAAAGTTGTCTGAGGTTAACATAACCTTAATCGTATTTCGGAAGATCATAAATACACAAAGACAAAATTAGGAATGTTCAGACGGACAGACATGGACCAAAATAAATGGGGTGTAATTAGGCGTCCAGGAAAGTAAGCATTACTTGGTAAGCATGTTTCGCCCACCATGCCTATCAGTCAGTCTGAAGAGAGGTATAAGAAAAAAAGAGAATAGTAATGTCCGGGTTCAGTAAGTTTTTTTATGGCTTTGCTGTGGCAAAAACATCAGACATAAAAACATCAGACATAAGTCTGGAAACAGCCACATTGTAGGGACTGACAAGGTCAAGATGCCTCCCATAGAAATTCTTAAGTGTTGACACCAGTTTAGTTCTTTGATATCCCTGAGTCAACAGTCTTGTAGTGAGCAGTCTTCCTCGTTCAATAAAGTTCTGATACTCAGAGCAGGCTCTAGCATAACGGATTGACTGTGAAACGTAAACACCATATAATGGTGCAGAAGGAATATTGCTGCTCAGAAGCAAAAATTAAAAATGGGGAAGTTGAAGTCATCCCTATTGTCCCGTAAAGCCTAGTAGTGAGCTTTCCATTGTCAATATAGAGGTATAAATCCAAGTGTAAGGAAGAGGTTGTCGTCTCGGATGTTTAATTTCAAGTTCACGTGGGTAGAAGAATTCGAGGTATTCTGAAAACTTTTCATTATTCAGAGATAATACATCATCAATGTATCTGTAGGTGAAATTAAATGATTCAACAAGGCGTTTTTGCCTGCTTTCATGAGACCCTTTATAAACTTCCACGGGTGTAGACAACATACGATTTGGTTCGGACATGGAAGTGATTCATTAGTTAACCCATAACGTACCATTGACTTTATGCGTCTTGTTTACAAGTAAAACCCGGAACTAGATATAGCACTGAATAGAATAGAATAATATTAGCCCAGCCTGATCTGAGTCTTCGCTGGGCGCGCATGGCATTTTGTTGGTTTCGTCATGAGGTGGCTCATCGTCACGAAAACAAACCTATATAATTTTGACACCCTTAAACCCCACTTTGATATAGTAAACTGGGGTTTACAGGGGTATATATTATTTTTCTTATTTCTGCTCAAAAACATAGATAGTAGGTACTCTTTAGAACCGCCTCGGCGAGGTGGTTCTAATGAGTACCAACAATCTATGTTTTGAGCAGAAATATGAAAAATATTAGAATGTTTTTATCTGAAAACTTTTCAGTTTTTGGTGGTGAAATTTTCAGTATATTTGAATAGGCGCGTTTTCGTAATGCATTAAACCAAAGGTGGCCAGATATACTTTGTTGATGTTTAATAATTTTTACCAGGAAGACAACTGCTGTGACTTCCGGTATTCCTTATCCATTCTGAAAAAGAGTCTACTTTAAATGGAAAAAATTTGCTCCAAAAGAGAGCAAACTGTTTCCTTTAACCGTAGACTCGTTTCAGAAGGGAGCAAAACACTGTTGACGAGGCTTGTCGCCTTTGAAAGCGTATCAATTCCACTTAAACGGTTTCTTGGTAAGTAGCTTCTCGTAACAGATTGAAAAATAATAAAAATGATACACCAGATAATTTCGAATTTTGTGCTTTGCACATTTGCTTTCCTATATATAGTCGACTCTCGTTATTTCGAATTCCAAGGGACTCTCTGAAATACTTCGAGATATCCGTACCTCGACATATCAGATTTGCAGAACTGAGGAAAAAATAACTCGAACAACTACATTTAACAAATATATGTGTCACTGGACTCTTGAAGTTAGAGATATATTGAAAATATTATGGAAAAGAGCTCCTTAGGAGCAATTTCTCCTCTTTTCCACAATATTTTTTTTACCTGTTGTTAGATCTTCATGTTTAGGCAGGGACCGGATTTTCACTTCGAGATAAGCGGTTATTCGAGATAAGCGAGGTCGAGATTACGAGAGTCAACTGTAATGCGTTGCATTCACGCGTCCCTGGCAGATACATTATCCTGACTATGCTGATTTCGTATGGGCTGTACAGCCACTGACTTAAATATTCGGACCTTTTAACTGCTTTCTAAAACACGGGCGTGAACATTTGACTACCTTTATATGTGTCTAAACGTGCAGTGCAGACCATGATCAACCTGCAGTTTGATTTTTGGGTGCACTGTATCATCACGAAAACATGCCTGTATAATTTTGATCCCCTTAAACCTCACTTTTATATAGTAAAACTGGAGTTTACAGGGGTATACATTATTTTTCTTATTTCTGCTCAAAAACATAGATTGTGGGTACTCGTTAGAACCGCCTCGCCGAGGCGGTTCTAACGAGTACCCACAATCTATGTTTTGAGCAGAAATATGAAAAATATCAGAGTTTTTACCTGAAAATTTTCAGTTTTTGGAGGTGAAATTTTCTATATATTTGAATAGGCATGTTTTCGTAATGGCTCGGATATAATTGCCCGACTACATGTACCTAGGATAAATGCGATATTCTTGGATTTTATGTTTGGAGCATTTTGAATGTACTGATGGAGAAAGCAAATATGTTCGCATTGTACCCTACTGCACAAGATACTGAAGGTTGAATACTACGGTTTTAGGATACAGAATATCACTGATTTATCAATATATAGTGAACCCTCGTTATAATAACAATATTGTTCCAGAAACCGTTGCCTTTAACCCATTTATGCCGAATGGACTCTTCTACCTCAGTTCTTTGGACGGTCCGTTTCCAATAGAAGGGATGTCTGGTTAGTTTTTACTAAAACCATGTTTTATAGAAATTTCTGTATTTAGTGCAAACAGTGTAGACTCTGATGGGACGCCGCCTTCTGTGGCGTCTGACCTGGGTCTTCATTGTTTGCCGATGTCCCTTTTTATGGGACGCTAGGCATTAATGAGTTAAAATGAATCTGCTGCTGTACAGAATACTTAATGAGCAGATTGATATGTAAGAAAGGCCTTGTTTTGATTGTATTTCCTCACAGAACATATGTTTTGGATATTTGTTAGAATCGCCACATGGAGGCGATTCTAACAAATTTCCAAAACATATGTTTCTTTAAAGTGTTGAATACAATACTCTTGCAAAATGTATGACTAATTGTTACCTATTATGCGAAGGTTTCGTAAGAATGAAATTGTCATTATAACGAATTCTGTCGTAGTATTGAGTGTCGGTATAAAGAGGGTTGTTTATACTTGTGGTGTTTTCTCAGCTTCATTTACAACCACACAGCATTCTGTTTCTTTAAAAGTTGGTTTAACAAGATCGGCATGACCAGCTGACATATTTGTCATTCTTGGCTGTTCGTGCCATCGGTTACTATCCATGTATAGTTTTGTTCCAAAAGAAACGTAATCACACCGAATTTAATGTGAGAGATGTACACATTTCTGAAAAATAATCTTCGTCAGTGGCACAAACCCCAATATCTCGATATAAAATGTTGAAGTACTGTACACCCCACCGTGCACACATCAACTGTAACGATCAGCGAGAAACAACAACCACAGACACCACCAGTAGATGCTAGCGCAAGAGGTGACAAAACAGGTAGTCCCTACTGGGCCACTTCAAATGCTCTGACTCCTGTTTCAAATTGTTAAATGCGCGCCGGTCTCTTAATATGATTTTTTACATATGGTAGACTTTTCGATTAGCTCACTGAGGACGTTTTATATTTGCCGGGACGTCGGTTTGTGACGATCCTGGCAAATATAAAAAATCTTAAAACAAACTGTGTTATAAGCAGATTAATGTCTACTTTATTTTCATTTCAATCAAGAAATTTCATAAAGCTTAATAAATGCAAACATTAAAGAATCACATTGTTGTTCATTTTTACCTGTTACACTGAAAATTTATTAAACTTTAGTATAGCCTTGTCCCATCTCTATGTAAACATGAACAAAATTTGCGCCGGTACTTAGACGTTTACGTCTATATATTTTGTCTTGTTTCTATTTGCAATGCTTTGGAGAGGTTGTCGTATCAGATTATAGCATTATCAAGGTAATTTCCCTTCTATTTAGGTAAATGTATACACATGGTAAAATTAGGGGCCAATTGTACAAGACAGACATTTTTTTTATATAAATTTATGTCTGCTATCAGGCACACGAAGTTCCCTCTGAAATAGGATCTACAGTAGACTCTCGTTATCTCGAATTCCAAGGGACCCTCTGAAATTCTTCGAGATATCCCTACCTCGACATATCAAATTCGCAGAATTGAGGAAAAAGATAAATCAAACAACCACATTTCACAAATGAATATGTAATTTGACTCCTGAAAATACAATGTAGAGATATATTGAAAATATTGTGAAAAAGAGGAGAAATTGCTCCTTGGGAGCAATTTCTCCTCTTTTCCACATTATTTTGTTACCTGTTGTCATAGTTTCATGTTAAAACAGGGGCCAGATTTTCATTTCGAGATAAGCGGTAATTCGAACTAAGCAAGTTCGAGATAAATAATTCGAACAACCACATTTAACAAATACATATGTAACTGGACTCTTGAAGTTTGATATATATTGAAAATACTGTGGAAAAGAGGAGAAATTGGGAGCAATTTCTCCTCTTTTCCACAGTATTTTTTTACCTGTTGTTAGATTTACATGTTTAGGCAGGGACAAGATTTTCACTTCGAGGTGAGCGGTTATTCGAGATAAGCGAGGTCGAGATAACGAGAGTCAACTGTATTCTAAAAGGAAAATAAACTTTGCTACCGGAGGGGATCGGGGCAAATGTTTTCTTTTATAGTCGATCTCTTTTCAAAAGGAAGCAAACAGTTTTGACATTGTATCGATTCCCCATACGTTGTGCAAGGATATTAGCGGATGGGAGACCTATTGTCGAACAACTTGCTTACCTGATCTCCTCTGTCAGTAGGTTTTCCATAATACTTAGTATATTCCATAATAGTTTGCAACACATATGATTCCGGCAATTTTCTCTCATGTTTAAACCTTTCACATCTTTATTCAATATAATATTTCCCAGAATTCGGTAATGTCTTGATCGCGACGGTTGGGCAAGTTGATGATATCAGTGACTTAGTCAACAACAGTACCCAGTGTAACTGTTTCAGCACCCAGTGTAACTGTTTCAACACCCTCAGTACAATTGCTTCCACAACATCATCTATGTCTTAGCGTCACAAATGAACTACAAATCTTTGAAATGATGGCTTTTGATCATTTAAAGTCGCCTGAGGCTGTAGTTTGTTATTTTCGACACGCCTGCTGAGTTATTTTAGTAATATCGAAGGGCGCGTTGCGAGAAAATACCCATTAAGCCATGCGAACTACGGAAATTCTGATCTCACTGGGCAAACTTTCTCTATTCGCCACCCTAAACTATCTGCAGGATCCTTTCACTGAATACGCTAACAATGAAGAAGCAGACCAGACTGCGCATGCGCAGTCTGGTCTGCTTCTTCATTGTTGACATAGATGGCCTGTTTGTTTTCCCGAGGAAGACCGATCTGTGCCGACTAGGTTACAGTGACAAGAAATGACAAGACAGCAGGAAAGATTTCAAATCGTCATTAAATTATTGGTTAATTATTATGACTATTATACTGATTAATTTATCATTCTTGCTGCATTACTAATGGACACTTTAAATAGCTGACACTTGTCTACTATCTACAACAGGTATCAGATAGACTGAGCCAAAACCGGATGCTGCAGAATTTAATATACAGAATTAAATATAACGCTTATGACGTCGTGTCCTGTTCAGTCATTTCCTGGCGCTGGTAAGAGGAATAGATAATGAAACCGCATGGTATGTAAGTAAATCATCAAACTTGATATATATAAAGTGGATAGCGTAGAGTTTAATGACAGACAGCGGTACCGTCAAACATATATTTGCCTTATTTCTGGTAAGGTTATAATCCATAAAGAATTTACAGAAACATACAGTTACATGCAGCGACCCACACAAGAAAAAATACATAGTATATGTACAAGCCTAAAATAGAAAGACCGTGATCAGCCCTGTGTAGATGCAATGAGAGACAGAAAGTTCTGTTCTATGCCTGTTGCTATATGTGCTCTGTGTCTAGAAGAGACAGGTATACAGTTTTGAGAGAAAAAAAAAAGACATAAACTTCTTCGGCAATGCGGATGCATAATTGCATAAGCCGGGTCTACACAGTAGTCATTCCGTTCATGACGTTTGCAAACCAGACGGGCTGGCTTGTACAGATTCGAAGATAGAAGTTTATTCGTGTATGCGTTAACTAATTGTTTAATCGGAGCCATTTGCTGCAAACGGAGATGCACTTGACTCTCAGGACAAATAGGGTCTGTTTTTTTTTTACACCAATTTGAACCCAATGGATCAAAACGTTGTTTAGTCAAACTGAACTTGGGTCAGGACACACACACTGGAGCATAAGGATCTGCTGTTTATACAAACAGAACTTGAGTCAGGACAAATTGGAGCATAACGACCTGCTGTTTATACAAACTGAACTTGAGTCAGGGCACACTGAAGCATAACGCACCGAAGCATAACGACGTGCTGTTTATGTAAACTGAATCTGAGTCAGGATACTGGAGCATAACGACTGCTGTTTATATAAACTGAACCCGAGTCAGGGCACACTGCAGCATAACCCCAACCTGCTGTTTATACAAACTGACCTTGAGTCAGGATAAACTTGAGTGTAATGGCCAGCTGTTTATACAAGCTGAACTTGATTGAAACCAGACTGGTGCACAATAACCTGCTATTTATACAAACTGAACTGGCCTCAAAATACACTAGAGCATAACGTGCTGCTATTTATACAAACCAGGGCACTCTGGAGCATAACGACCTGCTGTTTATACAAACTGAACTGGAGTTAGGGACTCTTTAGCATAACGCACTGGTGCATAACGACTGCTGTTTATACACTGAACTTGCGTCAGGGCGCTCTGAAGCATAACGGTCTACTGTTTATACACTGAACGATTCAGGGCACTCTGGAGCATAACGACTGCTGTTTATACACTGAACTTGAGTCAGGGCATTCTGGAGCATAACGACTGCTGTTTATACACTGAACTTTTGTCAGGGCACTCTGGAGCATAAAGACCCGATGTTTATACAAACTGAACTTGAGTCAGGGCACTCTAGAGCATACCGACCTGGTTTAAACACTGAACTTGAGTCATGTCACACTGTAGCATAACGACTTGTTGTTCTTGTAAACTGAACTTGAGTCGAGCATTCGGGAGCACAACGACATGTTGTTTTGTACATACTGAACTTGAGTCATGGCATTCTGGAGCATAACGATGTTGTTTATACAAACTGAATTTGAGTCAGGGCATTTTGGAGCATAAATACCTGTTGTTTATACCAATAGCACTTGAGTCAGGGCACTCTGGAGCATCACGACTTGCTGATCATACCAACAGAACTTAAAACAGACCCCTATGGATTATCACATCTGTTTTTTATACTAATTGAACTTGAGTCAGGGCACTCTGCAGCACAATGACTTGTTGTTTATACTAACTCAACTTGAGTCAAAGCACACTGGAGCATAACGACCCACTTTTTATACAAAGTGAACTTAAGTCAAGACACACTGGAGTATAACGACCTGCTGTTTATACGAGCGATTGAACCTAAGTCAAAACACTCTGGATTATTATAACACAGTTGTTTTTTTTATACAAACTGAGAGTGAGTCCGGACACTCTAGAACATTACGACCTGATGTTTCTATATACTGAACTTGAGTGAATACACTGGAGCATAACAACATGTTATTTGGACAAAGTGAACTTGAGTCAGGACACAAAAGAGCATAACGATCCGCTTTTTTGTACAAACTGTACTTGAGTCAGGAGCTGCTGTTTATACAAACTGAACTGGAGTCAGGATACACTGGAGCATACTATGGATTATCACAAAGGCTGTTTGTACGAAATGGATTTGAGTCAGAGCATTCGGGTGCGCAACAATATGTTGTTTATACAAACATAATGTGAGCCAGGATTCTCAGAAGCATAACAATCTTTGTTTTATACGAAACTGGGTTTAAATCAGGGCACTCTGGCGCTAAACATTTTATGTTTGTTTGTGTTGAGGTTTTACGGCCCAGTCAACCCAATGGGGTCATGTAGAGCGTGGTCAGTTTACCTAACCAGACGTTTACTAGACAGGCTTAGTCCTCTAAGCGGTTAACCAGTATTGTGCGTATTCTTTCGCCAGAAACTGACAACTAACCTTCTTGAATCAGCGGAAGGGAGAGAATGACCGACGAAAATATTTCGTGATCAATCTCCACGAAAGAATTTTGCCGACCTCGGCCAGGGTAGAACCCGCGACCTCCTGGTCTCCAGTCGGACACGCATCCAACTGAGCCACCGAGGCGGCATAAACATTTTATACAAACTGAACTTGAGTCAGGATACTCTACGCTCAACGAGCTGATTTTAAACAAAATGAACTTGAGGCAGGATACTCTAGTTCTAAACAACCTGGCTTTATACTAACTGAAGAGTCAGGATACTGGAGCATTACGACCTACTGTTTATGCACTGAACTCTGGTGAAATGCTTATTAGTATAATTCTTGTGAGAAAAAAACAATTTCATTGTCTAGCAATACGCCACCATCATGACATAACATGCTATTATTATAGTCAAATAATATGTAATACTTTGATGACTTCATCTCAAAGTAATTAAATAAAAATTTAATTATCGCAATTAGTAGCTGTAGTAGTAAAATAAATTAAAATACCATAAAACGTTCAACCAAGTTCTCATCTCCATGTATAAGCCGATTCACGCAAAACCGATCCTCGAGCCAGATCAACATGCGAATATATGCAGATCCATAAAGATCATCGCGTTTCGCCGAACGAGTCCACAGAATCCCGAGGCATGCTGAAGTCAAATGTTCAACTTATCGGATTATTAGACTGGCATGGATATTTTCCGTTTTCGTATACGCGCTAAGGCCCTTTGTGTATGGTGCGGTACAATAATTGGTGAAATAAACGACATGTCAGTCATTTTCTCAGTTTTCGCGTCAAGTTTAACAGTGTCTATAACATACACTTTATGGTTCGTAACAGAACTAACAAGATGTTTTTAATATGCATAATGTGAGCCTTAACTTCCATATTGACCACGTCAAATGATGGTTAAAATCCGGAGACATTTTGTGGCCTTAAAGAGGGCATTTCAATTATGTCAAACCGGCAATGTAAATGCATTCTATGCATGTATACGGTGTCACTTTCATGATTTCATTCATACACAGGAAGAAAATATTTAGTATATCTCTGTCATGTAGCTGCTTCAACATGTACAGATTTCAACTGAATCTCTGAGCCGCTCCATTTCCTCATACGCGAACAACGAGAAACTACACCAGAGCAGTCCGATCAATGCCTTCCCTGTTAGTCTGGCTGCTGTAATTCTTTTGGCGAAAATAAAGATTTGCTTACCAGAACTGACCAACGCATTCGCGTTAAGTTTATATCTTATTTACCCGAAGTATTCGGACAGGCAGGCTTTAGCAAACAGTGTAGATCAAGATCAGATGCCGCAAAAGACACCGTCTGTTCGGGTCTGTACCGTGTGCGTCTCATCCAGCAAATGTTTATACACATCACTAGATCAAATGACCTCGTTCAAATTTTAGGTAAAGAATGGTAATAAATTGACGTCCTATTACTCAGTGTTAAGGCTGGCTAATCAGAGCTGAAAAGATAATCGATTATCAGTCCTGCCATTGTGATCGATTATCGATTAGTAATCACTGAAGATTTGGTCATTATTTTACCTGTCTGAGCATGACTCTTACTATTTTTTATACTTTATTGTATGTATTCGGTCAGACAGGCCTGAGCAAACAGTGTAGACCCATATGAGACACCGCAAATGCGGCGTCTCATCAGGATCTACACTGTTTGCCACTCGCCCAGCTATTTTAGACACAACAGTGGGTAGTAAATTGTATTTGTTCAAATCTTAGTTAAAGTATGGTAAGAAGATGAGGTGTCTGAATACTACTGGTGAATAAAAATAACAGACACAGAAATCAAATGATCGATTATTAGCAAATCTGTAATGATAATCATTTTTCCTGGAATTTATCAATCAATTAATCGATTGTCCGATTAATTAGGGTATAAACGCTGAACGGTATTTAGCTCATTTCCGGATGTGATAGTACATGATACGGAAATGATCTCATCTTCTTGTTGGAATATATGTACCTGTGGGCCGCATCATGCGAAAAAGTTCCTCCGAACATGCACAAAATGCGCAATTTCAGATCATCATGCGCATGCGCAAACTATTATCCGGGTCTTTGCTCTCCATTCATTACGAAAGCACACCTATACAAATATATAGAAAATTTCACCTCCAAAAACTGAAAACTCTGATAGTTTTCATATCTCTACTCAAAACATTAATTGTGGGTACTCGTTAGAACCGCCTCGGCGAGGCGGTTCTAACGAGTACCACAATCTATGTTTTTGAGCAGAAATAAGAAAAATAATGTATACCCCTGTGAACCCCAGTTTTACTGTATAAAAGTGGGGTTTAAGGGGGTCAATATTATATAGGCATGTTTTCGTGATGCATACATTCTGTAGTATCCAATGATTCTGTTGGCGGATAGTACAGGCCCTGATCAGGCCGATCTGGGCCTTCGCTGTTCGCATTTGCCCAAAGACACGTTTTGTTTTGCATGGGGAGGCCCGTGTAGCTTACACTTGAAAACAGACCATTTGCCGTTTGAGTTTTTGTACTGCATATCGGGTTTTATTGGGGAAACATCGGTCCGCAAATTGGTGTAACATCGTAGATTTACCTCAAATGCAAGATTCTCTTCTCAGAGTGTATTTAGATCGCAGCAACTGTCGGAGACCGAAAACTAAACACTTTGATAATGTGCTGGCATTTGTTTTATTTTCGGTCTCTTGGAACTACTGATGATGCATTAAATCTTAAAAATAGAATTACGTTTAGGATACCGCTAGCGGGAGTGGTGGGGACAAACAGACCTATGCAGACCTATATTTCTATTTTTTTTTCTTTTTGTATCTGTATTTCCAAAAGATCCACTTTTTAGAAGAGAAGCAAATGCTATTAAAGCCAAGACTGTTCTCCCTAGGAGGCGTGTACAGTCAGTTTTAGACATGCCATTTGATTATTTTACATACGTCCAAGCTCTTAAAGCACCAAACAAAATTTGTAGCAGACGACATTCTATTTTATTATTATTATTATTATTATTATTATTATTATTATTTCAGAGAAAATAAGTCTTGCCATGTCATATGTATCCTCTGCTTGACAGATGATTCATATGAAATGTCGACTTATTTATATTGAAAAATAAATAATGAGAAAAAAAAACAAACAAACATATTTCAAAACGTCGTCTGATGTAGTGGGGATTGGCGCTTTAAGGGTTAAACATAGGTTTTACTTTACAGTCCGGTCCGAATGTACCGTTATACACATTCATCTCCATTAACCCTTAAATGCCAAGAAAATCTGCATCTGAAAATGTCGTCTGTTTATGTAGTTTGCTGAATTTTCTTGCAAAGTTTTCAAACCTATTTTTGTATACAGGCAAACTAGGTGGACCCTGATCAGACTGCTCCTCTAGGAGCAGTCTGATCAGGGTCCACACTGTTTGCAAAAATGACTTTTAAAATCACGAGCTGATGACAAAGCAGACAACAATTGTTTGGATTGGCAGTTTAAGGGTTAACACTAGTCACCGATTTAGGATATCCATAGTAATAAATAGAACACAATTTATAAATGTCAACCTAATCTAAATGTACGCCCATGCATATTTTGACGTACTGTGTACTTCAGGTCTACAATAAAGTAAAACCACTGCGCTTAATAAAAGTGACAATAAGTTCACATTCCCGACAGAAAGTTTTGTTACTTTGCTATGAATGATTAGAACATAACATTATATTGCTTTTGAAATACCGTCTAAATACCTTGGTTTATTAACTTATTGATGCTTGCCGCCCAAAACATGGGACCTAGTAAAACAGTGTTGATCCAGATCAGAGTCTGCATTTTCTTCATTAAATACAAAAAATATGAACCGGGGCACAGCATTTCCTACAATATTGCATGTGCACCCAGCAAAGACTCAGATCAGCCTGCGCATCCGCGCAAGCTGATCAGATTATTCGCTGTCCGCATGAAGCCGCTTTGGATTCTTGGCTACCAATAGATTGCTCTGCGAAGACTCTGATCAGACTGCGTAGATGCACAGGCTGATCTGAGTCTTCGCTGGGCGCACATGCAATTTTGTAGGTAATGCTGTGGCGCACATGCAATTTTGTAGGTAATGCTGTGCCCCGGCTCATATGATGACAAATCAACCAGCCTCCTCTTAAATTGAGAATAGACCATGTTCAAAGAGTGAGGCAGAAGAGTGCACCGGGAGTTTATACTTTCTAGTCCTCTGGGATGAACGAGTCTGAAACAGAATTTCGTTGAAGCCAGCGCTATATAGGAGGCGCGAGTAGGGTTGCAGATTATATTACTGCTCTTGAACAGATTTAGTGAAATCGAGTTGGCTATTTTCGTACTTTAAAAAGAAGCCTTTTAAAAGAAGGAGTGATATGGGTTTAACTTCATGTTCTGCAAATGATTAGCTTGTATAAGTTGTAGACAACTTAGCCACATCGGTTACGGTTCTGTATGAATGTAGTTCCACAATACTTCCTGATTGTTTTTTGTATCTTTTTCTAAGGCCTTTTGGGATCGATTGTTTACAATCGAGCCATGATATACAAACGCCAAAATTTCCTTACGGCAGCTGTCCACGTGATTATCACTGACCAATGTAATCAAACCACGCGTTTGTACGAACATCAAGTAACGGTTATTTATAGCCGCGCTATTCATATCGCTAAAAAGTCAGAGTGCTGTTGATAGAGAGTTATCTGCAAAACCTGCACCGGGACATGTATACTTCAGACAGTTCTGCAATAGAGATGGGAAAAATTATAAGTCTTGCGTGGTTGCTTTGAAAATAAAAGAGGTAATCCGGTCGGGGCTAGGGAGAGTTGCATATGGTTAGTGCTACAGAGCGCTTTGTGGCAAATTGCTATGCAGTGATGTGTTGCTAAAATACGCTTGGTGACGCCACGTGACGTATAGTTGCCCCCCTTTTAAAAATGGCGGAAAAACTAACAAGAACAGTTACCTCCCAAAGGGAGCAAAGTCTTTCCTTTTTGAATAGACCCTTTTTCAGTAGGGGTTTGATGTGTAGGAAATCAAACAGGAAGTCACAAAATGTGTCTCCTTTGAAAATAAAAATGGCGAAATATCTAGCGCTTATATTAAACACCCCCCCCCCCCCCCTTAAAATTTACGTGTGACTGTACAAGCACAGTAACTTCTTTATTCAAAATACGTATATTTCTTCTTAATACGAAGTTTTAATCAAACGGGCCGCGTCAAGCGAAAAGGTGCCTTCGAACATGCGCAAAATGCGCCGATTCAGCTCATCCTGCGTATGCGCATAGTATCATCCGAGCAATCATACATTCTATAGTACCCAATGATTCTGACAGCGGACAGGGAAGGCATTGATCAGACTGTGGATGCGCAGGGTGATCTGGGTCTTAGCTGTCCGCAAATGCCCGCATGGACGTTTTCGCTTGACGCGGCTGAAATAATAATAACCAAATCAAATCAAAGGTATCTTTGCCTGGCTGAGTTAGTTAATAATTCAGACATTTCTGTATAATGAAGCTAAAAATCGTGTTCAGTGTTATTCTTGCTTTAACCTCAGGGGCAGTAAATCTTATTTTTCATAAGGATATTTGTATATTGATTTAGCACGTGATAAATCAATTGAAATATAATGGAAACCGTATTTACCCTAAGTTTTCGGACAGACAGGCCTGAGCAAACAGTGTAGACTCAGATCAGACGCCGCGAACGCGGCGTCTGATCTGTGTCTACACTGTTTGTTACTCAGTCAACAGTTTAAGACATATTAACAGGTAGACTAAATTAACTTGTTCAAATTTTAGGACAAGTATGGTAAGGAGTTAAGGTGTCCGAATACTTACTAATAGGGTATAGGCGGTAAAATATAATATATGTATGAACCAATATATATATATATATATATATATATATATATATATATATATATATATATATATATATATATATATATATATATATATATATATATATATATATATAACAACATCAAAGACCGTCTCGTATTTATTGTTACTATAATCATCACATCGGAAGAAGCACCTGGGATGTCACACTTGACACTTCTCACTGGGAATATAGTGTGAATCAGCAATTTAATGCTTGACAATGTGTTTCCACCATTTAATTCTTTTGCAAACTTTGAAGAAATCCATAAAATTACACACTAAGTGGTTTTAAACAGATGCACGGACGGACAGGCGGACAGACAGAGAAAGGTTATGTGGCCGAGGCATAAAAGTGATAGGACTAATGACACTAGCGTTACCATCCATGCACAAGAACTGACACATGCTTGAAGACAGAGCTAAAATGAGACCAAAAGTGGTACCCTTAACTAAAACTTTTATTACCCCTACCAACGCACTTTGCAAGAGACATCAAAGGCGAGTCATTAAAAGGTGATAATGACATCCAGGTAGGGGGTGGTAAAGAGGCCTCCCGAGGGGTAATAAATATTTTGGAGGTTATATGATCTATGGGTAACATAAAATAAGCCAGTATTAAATTCCCCTTTTGCTCATCATAAATAACAGTATACTAGGTTTTTTGTGCTCATTCTCTTTTCAGTGATAAAAAAAAAGATAAGAGAAAAGTCCAGGGAGTGCCACAATCACAAACCGCAGCCCGTCCCAGACACCAAGAGGAAGAGGAAACAGACAAAACCAAACAAGCGCAAATCGAACAAATGTACAAAAACACAAAGACCTAGCTCTCTCTCTTCCCCAAGCGAGGTAATCGCAATGCTAAAAGAACTGGAAAACGCAAGAAGGCTAGACATAAAACAAATCGCCTCGCAGAATAAACCACAAAGCAACAAAGAGTAAGACTAACACCGGGACCACCGCCTTATATAACTTTCAGTAGAATAAACTACCGTGGGATTTAAAGCACTTTTACGGCCAGCCAACTTCACCCTGGGTCCGATGTAACTCTTAATACAGAAAAATATATAAAAAAAAAAAAATCGGTTCGCATAAAGGCTCCCAGCTCAGTCAATGCATTAAAGCGAAAACATAAAAATCAAATTCATCACTATGATAAACAAAGACGAGTACTCATGGCTAATTCTTCTGTGTGACAAAGTAAATGAAAACCAATAGTTGAACGACTATTAAATGATAGAGAAACATCTTATTTTTATGCCTTTAAGTACGTATACAGCTCCTTTATCACCGTAGAGTCCACAAGAAGCTATAAATGAACAAATACAACTTCCCACGGAGTAGACTGGCTCCAGTCTCCAGTGACTAACTATTTTTTTTTCTTATAATCTGTTTAATAATCTACTAAAACAAAACCAAAATAATATCATGACTATAAAGGCTGGTCACTCTAGTGACCAGCCTTTATAGTCATGATATTTATTTTTGGTTTTATTTTAGTGGATTATCAAACAGGATTATGAGAAAAATATTTAGTCACTGGAAACTGGAGCCAGTCTACCCGCGGAGCTGTATTCCAAGGCAGCCATATACAGTGTGGCAATGCCATCAAGTTGTGTTCCAGATGTAAATTTGTTTGTGTTGAGGTTTTACGGCCCAGTCAACCCAATGGGGGATGTCGAGCGCGGTCATTTTACCTAACCACACGTTTACTGGGCAGGCTTAGTCCTCTAAGCGGTTAACCAGTATTGTGCACATTCTTTCGCCAGAAACTGACAACTGCCCTTCTTGAATCAGCGGAAGGGAGAGAATGACCGTAGAAAATATTTCATGATCAATCTCCACGAAAGAATGTTGCCGACCTCGGCGGGGGTTGAACCCGCGACCTCCTGGTCTCCAGTCGGACGGCGCATCCAACTGAGTCACCGAGGCCGGCTCCAGATGTAAAAGAACGGTTTCACAGTATCGTCTAGCGACTCTGGGTTTCGTTATCTGTATGAAAAAACACATGTACACTTTAAATGCGCGCAGTAATATGTAATTTATTTCAAGATGTTATCAATTTATTCTCAAATGATAAACTAGTACATCTTTACCCTTGATAAGGCTGCAGTGATTGGTACAGACATCTGTATGCATATTTTATCATTCTAACAACATTAAAATGATGTACCAATCAAATACTTTCAATGTTTCATTATTATTTTCAACAATAAAATTCAATTTTATTTCTTCTAGGAACGTGAAAGTAAACATGACATTAACAGTGTTGACTGTGTCGATAATGCAGAACTGGCAAATTTTGAAACCACTGTATACCTTATTTATCCTATGTATATGGACAGACAGGTCTGAAAATGTAAACCCTGATCAGACGCCACAATATGCGCCACCTGACCAGGGTCTACAATGCTTGCCACTCACCCAGCAATTTAAGACAAATTAGCAGACAGTAAAGTTGACTTGGTCAAATGTTAGAACAAACATGGGAAGGAGTTAAGATGTCCGCATTGGGTAAATACGGTAGCTAGTGTCCTGAATCATGCTCGGTGGATAATACTTGCTTCCCGCTCCTGTTTTGCGCTTGTGGGTCCTGTTTTATACTTGCGGATGCCATGGTGATTGAAATGCGCTCGGAGGAAGACTGTTTCTGTCTGTCGACACCAGGCCGGTCGACCTGGCCGTCATTACTTCGAACGCTTCAAGCAAAAAACGCCTTCGGGTATGCGCAAAATGTGCGATTTCATATATTGGTACACATGCGCAAAGTCTAATTTGGGCCTTTGCTCTCCATTGAGATATTCTATAATATCCAATGATTTTGTTAGCGGACAGTAAATGCCTTGATCAGACTGCGTGATGCACAGGCTGATCTGGGACTTCGCTGTCCGCATATGCCCGAAGACACGTTTTCGCATGGAGCGGCCCTTTATTTTTCCACCAGACTTTTTATGCTTTCTGAGAAAAAAAAGTTTTCAGAGCATACATCAACACAGTCTGATCACGGTATTCGTTATCAGTTGCTGCGTAATTGCACTGTATCAATGGATAGCAAGCGCTCTGATTTCATAGTTTGGATTCGCAATGACCCATTCCAGCACTAGGATGATTCTCAGTAGTTTTTTCTGAAAACATTATTTTTCAAACTTGTTCCCTCAAATTTACATAAACAAACACAAAGAAAACTAATTTAACAAATGCATACTTACAGTTAACATAAAGACTGCTGACCTAGGATTATGGCAGAGCTACATGTCTTCTTGTATGAATGTGCTTAAGAATAGTTTCAAGACCCGGCGTATTTAATCTGGATTTCCAGCCTATGCCCACCATGCCTTTTGTGCTTGGTTATAGGTAAAGTTTTACTCAGACAAACCAAAAAATCGAAAACGGAAGCTAATATACAATCGCACTTCTATGGCTCGAGCATTTTTGGGACCATCAAAAATTGTTCTTGACATAGGTAGTTCCAGCCATTGAGGGTTAATCATAGTGCCAGTTCAGAAGGCATTTAGAGATAATTTAGGGACGCCTTTTTGATCTTCTATAAAATAATGGTATGTTGATTGTACTCATTAGAATCGCCCCGATGAGGCGATTCTATTGAGTACGCACAACATACAATTTCATGATAAAATAAGAAAATTTCCCTACAAAATCCCTTTAATATTTTTTTTCTTGGCCTAACGGAAGAATTTTCTAGGGACTGAAAAACGAGTTCCATTAGGAAAACACGCCTATTTAAATATACAGAACATTTCACCTCTAAAAAACTGAAAATTTTCAGATGAAAAAATCAGATTTCATATTTTTGCTCAAAACATAGATTGTGGGTACTCGTTAGAACCGCCTCGATGAGGCGGTTCTAACGAGTACCCACAATCTATGTTTTTGAGCGGAAAGAAGAAAAATAACGTATACCCCTGTAAACCCCAGTTTTTCTGTATAAAAGTGGGGTTTAAGGGAGTCAATATTGTATAGGCATGTTTTCTTGATGAAGTTTTACTGTACTTTTCCAGTTTTTGTTGAAAACGGAAGCAAACTATGTATACCAAAACGACTTATTAAATAAAAAAATTCGAAAATAACCTTAACAAAATTTTGTTTTAAAAGAATAATTATAAATTTAACGATATATATATATATATATATATATATATATATATATATATATATATATATATATATATATATATATATATATATATATATATATATATATTTATACAGTCGAACTTCGATGGCTCGAACATCTTTGGGACCATGGAAATGTGTTTGAGACATGGGTAGTTTGAGCCACTGAGGGTTAATTATGGTGCCAAGTCAGGAAGCAAATGGTGATAATTTAAAATTTTTCTTTTTCGATTTTCTACACAATAATTGTATGTTGAGTGTACTCATTAGAATCGCCTCGATGATGCGATTCTAATGAGTACACTCAACATACAATTTCCACTATAAAATAAGAAAATTTCCCTAAATATTTCTTTTCTTGAGCTATCGGAAGAGCTTCGTAGGGACTCAAAAACGAGGTCGAATTAGCCATGTAAACGAGCCATCGGTGTTCGAGCTATCGAGGTTCGACTGTATATATATATATATTGTTTCAACCAAGAAATATATGTCATTTTTTCTGTATATTCCTATTCGAAATCTGGAGGCCGAATTGTTAAAAGTAATACATTAATACATGAGTCACAGGCGCATACATAAAAAAGAATGCACTCTGTTAATGACATAAAGACAATTGTTGGTGATACATTATGATTTTAATTCTCCCATATATTTATTTCTTTATCCTTTACCATTCTCTCGGCAAATTCAGTAGACGTCAAATTGAGACAACTTCTTATTTTTCCCAGGAAACAGGATCAAACAATTCATACAAATTGTCTTGGAACTGTGATACCTGTTTTCTGGGAAAATAAGAAAACTATTTCTGTATGTCATCAGCTGAATATTTTATGCAGCATACTTACAATAATGCACTGTGCGTAAAAGCGAAAATGATTTGCATAGATAAATTGTACTAAACAGTACTTATCATTTTAAACGCCCAGTTTGTATGCCCTTGTTGAATCATTAGTAATAGAATCCTTCCTATTTCACATTCGGATTGTTAATTTGTTCGTTATTTCCATCAAAGAAAATAGTTTTCTTTAAACATTACTGTACCCTGGGCAAATTCAGTAATCGACAAATTGTGTGTGTGTGTGTGTGTGTGTGTGTGTGTGTGCCTTTGTGTGTGCGTGCGTGCGTGCGTGTGTGTGTGTGTTCCTAGAAAATTGGCTTTGCCATTTCATCCGAAATGGTCAAAGACGACCGAGTGCAGCCAGACAGAAAGAGAAAGATAGAAAATTACAAAATTACATAGACATTTATCATTGGAACTGACTGAAAAGTTGAACAGCTTTTGGTCACCTTGCCATTTAAAATCAAACACAGCCACTAAAGAGGCATATATTGTCCAGATAATAGACCGTGTTAGGTTTTTTTCCCTATATGCCATTTATTATTTTTATCCTTCTGCCATATAGACATTTGTTTTCCATATACCACATGTCTTTTTTCATATTATTGCATAAAAAGCAGTGTCGCACGTTATTAACAGCCGTGCATTAACCGGAGAAAAGCCGTGTATTAACCTCCTTAAATGGGCCTTAGATAAAATACGGGACCCCCCGCTCCCTACACACACATTTACACACTAACCCCTTCCCCCCCCCCCCCTCCCCCCAAACACACACACACACACCTCCTTAATGGACCTCGGGTAAAACTTGTATGCCAAACAAGTGTTAGATCTTTCGAACAGCTAGCGGATCGATTAGCTTCAGCAGTTGCATGTGCGCTTATGCCCCGCATGATGGCATACGTATCAAGATTCATTTGTATAAGGCCATGTTCGTATGTTGCAGCATCATCAGTTGAGAAGACGAACTACTGTCACATAGATGGAATACTGTTAAAAACTAAATACTGTTTGTCAAACGTATGCTATGTCTTTCATGAGAGTATTCAGCTAATTGACAAAGAAGACATCCATACAAAGTCATCCCTTTAAATGTTAGCTGCAAAAACTAATATATATCATACAATATTAATTTTACTGACATAATATATTTTCATCTATAATTATAGTTTATGCTGCCAACCAAAAAATGAAATATAAGTACCCTACCCGTTAAAGTTTATACGCTATAACAGTCGTGGTTTTCAAAACAGTGGTAATTGTTATAGAGATGAACAAACGTAAAAGAAACCCTTCTTTCTGTTTTGTAACATTTCAACAGAACAACGAGATTTTTTTTTTTTTTTTGTTTCAATTATTAAAATTGTCATATTTGTGTACTATACAACTTCTGCAGTCTTTCGAAAAATATGAAAATTTATTTGATGCGTCATTTCATTTCACTATAAACCCAAATGAGTCATCACAATTGTTTGTTTTCATTTTGATTTTTTTTTCTCAAGACAAATGAAACAGGAATGTTTTAATGGGGTCAGATAATTTACTTGTAGTCCATGACTACTTTGCATATTGAAAAAATATGGCGTACTTCTGGACAAAAAACAAACAAACAAAAAACTGTAAAATAATGCTTTAGTGCGTCAAACCCCATCACTCCTATATCATATATACGTGAGTTAATGGCAGTACCAACTGTGAACGACGAGGAGTTGCTGAGGTTGGTGTACAGAACAAGAACAGTGATTAATCCTGGTCTACCTGCCCTATTCACTCACACGTGGTGTATATTATGCCCTGCATGTGCGGAAAATATCATGCTTGCTAATCAATATTGCAATGAATATGTGCATCAGCCCAGCGGCAAATGACGTTTATACAACATCGCATAAACGTCGATGCAACATCATGACGTTGCATCGACGTTGATACGACGTTGTCTTTATGTTGCATGCCCGCAGGGAGTCTTCAGTTAATTTGAAGTATAAGATCTTTTACTGGATATTCCGACTATATTCTTAGAACGGCCGAGGGTTTTGAAAAATACAGCCAAAATGGGGGTAGGGATGGATATTTACCTCTGGAATCCTCACATAAGCAACTCATCAGAAGTAGCTTACTTGAAAACAAAAGTAGATATGTTATTCTTCACAATCAAACACTGCCAAAATTTTACACTCGCAAAAGGTCATGGCGCAGGGATCACGGTTGGAAAATGTTTGCGCATGGAGATTTTTTTTTTTTTTTTTTTTGCGATTTGATCCCGCATTTTTCCTCCTTTTTCTCTCTCTTTCCTCCCTTTTCTTTTGCCTTTTCTTGCGGATTTCTTATCTGGGCCATTTGAGCCGCGCTTGATTGGCATTCACGGGGCTGCTTTACGAAGGTACGGCGGTAAACCGAACATTTTTGGTTCGAAAATTGACCATTTTTTCTTACTTTGGAAGCCTTTCGCGCCCTTCCTTTACATGCTAGAGAGCTGTTGTTCATACTATTATTACATCGCACACTACTGTATTAAATGGTACTATAACTGGAAAAGTGCCTGTATTAATCTCGCCGTGAGGGTCGTTCAAAACATGTTGGACAGCAATTACGCATAAATACGCTACCGCCGTTGAAAGGCTACATGGTACCGGCGAATATGGTGAACACAGATAAAATTATTAAGATTCGCTTTTTATGTATAGTCTAGGATTTTGATTTTTTTTATCATGTTTATATTCAATGATCAGAATATATATGCAAAAAAAGACTAGTGCAGTGTTGTGCGTTGTAGAAATGCGCTATTTAATTTCACTATCAATCATGTTTTCTTTTCAGTTTATGACCGCGGTTCAAACAAGCATGCGATATGCATAAATGATGAATTAACGTTCAAAAGAAATAACAATAAGTTGATTTTATTTTATGTAATTAGATGCTAGAGCAACCTAAAAATATATTTTATCTGGTACCGTAGATTCTATAAATATTCTGCCAACCTGGCCTGCGCAAACAGTTTAGACCCATTTCAGGCGCCGCAATGCGGCGTCTGATTTGGGTTTACACTTTTTGCCACGCACCCAGTAGTTTTGTAGTAAAAAAGGGTGTGTTCAAATTTTAGGACAGAATAAGGGATGGAGATTTGGGTAGATACGGTGTCTGTAATCTCTACAATATGCAAGCTGTGCATTTTACTAGTATCACATTTGTACGGAAGCCCATATGTGACATTGTGTTTTGTGTAAGGATGTTTTGTGTTTGTAACTTGAGACTTCCATGTTGTCACCTTTAAAGAAACGGCCAATGCACTGGCAAGTCGTGGCCAGTAACTTTGCCGTAAAATCTACAAGTATCTCTTATAGTGTCGTTCATAAAAGCTGAAAAAAATAACAAACACTTGTTTTTTTTTTTTGTTTTTTTTTTGTTTTTTTTTTTTCAGTTTCACCCCGATTTCTTTTATGTCCCTTATCGCACCCTTTAAAGGACAAAGCGCACTTGTCAGAAGACATAACACAGAACAAAATAAATAAATAAATAAATAAATAAATAAATAAATAAAAATAAATAAAAACAAAAACTCAAAACATAAAACTCGAAAGTCAAAACACGGAAGTCACACGTTACAAACACAAAACACGAAGCATCCTTACACAAAACACGTCACATATAGGCTTCCGTACATCGGTAATAACGTAACGGTTTTACGACATTTCTAGCAGTCCATATCAAGACGACGCCTAGATGTGGCAGGTGCACACCGTCACATTATCCTGACACCGGACGCTTGGTCTGGGTTTCTATGATGGGCATCAAGGAAAAGAGCATACGATGCTTTATTGAGTGTTTGGCCACAGACCGAACCTACGACCTGCAGCACACGTACTATGTTATCAGCCCAATCTGGTACATATCCTTTTGTATTCTATAAAAAAGTGTCTTGGCGGTATAAATGGACAGTGCAGACCCTGTC